>JAHREE010000036.1:1008081-1271790 GCA_033628505.1 Tringa tobata
CCAACCCAACAAACTACTGGATCTCATCCCCCTTCTTCCCCCCTCCCCACCCCCCCCATTAGTGACTTCCCCTGCTTTGTATTCAAAAGACTTCTGGACAAGCACTTCTTGAAGCAAATGTTATGTTTTATACACAGCCAGTAAAAGCAAGAGATTGATTTGTTTGGGGGCTGTAAAACTTGGGACTCCAAGGAACTCTGAAGCTGGCTCTGTTTATCAGCGAAGTCACTCAACTACAGTTCTCTTCATGGCTTTAGTAGAGGGCAAATTCCAAGATTTTGGGAATGGAGGCCTATTCCTGGTACTGTTAGGCATAAATAACTGCTGGAAGAGATTTTTTTTTTTTTTGAAAACCAAACAGATAATACTAGGCTGTGTGCTTTGAGTCATCATGATGATATTTCAGAAAGCAGAGGCTAAGCAGTGTCTGTGAACTGCTCCCTTAAATTTATCTCACCTAAAACTGCAAGAGATCTAATCTCCTCTGTTGGTTCTGAAAAAAAGCCAAACTTCTCTGTCAGCCCAGTAATTTAATTTGGCTTCCAGAATTAGAAAAATCTATGAAGTAGTAACTTGTCCATCTCCTCTGTTAAAGGACTGGATGAAAGGCCCTGGAGGAAACGTAATTCGGTGCCCTTCTCGCTGCATCCTCCTTCTGTGCTCCCAACACAAGAGCAGAGCTGGGTGTTCTGAAGTTGTCCTTGTAGGACACTTCATGCGTGAGCTCAACTCCAATGTAAGGTGCTGCAGGAACACTAAACGAATAAATTACACTGAAGGAGTTCTACATGCTTCCTCTAGCACTTCTAAAAAAAAAAAAAAAAAAGAAAAAGAAAACCAAACCAACCCAACCCCAAACAGCCTCGGCTTTGTAGCCATCCTGCCAGTTTCTTCTGTCTCCTGAAAACAAGAGCATCTAAGCTGGCATTCTCCTGAAGAGACATTATTCACGTGGAGAGGACTTTAAGGCATACAGCTCCTTTAAAAATACATTCTGTGCCAGCTGCCTGTTGCTGTGGAGAACTCGTGTGCTTGGAATAGTGCTGGAAGGGCATTGCTGGCTCTGTGCTCCCCCAGCTCACACGCATGCTCCGCTTTCTGTTATTCTCTTTCAAGCACCAGGTATATGGTGGGCTTTTTATTTTTAATGAGCCACCTTAACACACTAAGCTTAGTCTTGGGTTTGTGTGTGTGTTTCTGTGCTAGTCTGCCATAGAAGTTTGGTTTCTGAGCTCATCTGTGGACAAAAAACTTGACAGAAGTATTTCTTCGTGATTTTATAAGCATGTGCACCCTTCCAGTTTCAGTATTCTGTCTCTAGATTTTATGTTTTAGAAATCAAAATTGTAATCCATATACTTTTTTTAATGTAAGAAATCTATGGTGCATTAGTAAAATCTGCTGTTAAACAGATAGTCCAAGTTTTAGAATCTCTCTGATAAGCTATTTAGAGCTTATGTTTTGGGTTGGTGGTTTGGTGTTGGGTTTTTTTTTTTTAACAAAACACAATTAACAGGGCTCAGCAGTTTGTTGGTTTGATTTTTCTGAAGTGTGAACTTTCACAGCTTCCAACCACATATCTGTCCCTTTGCAGGGATCTGTTCTTGATGAGGTTTTTATTACATGTGTGCTTAGGAGCTGCAGAGACACGTTGTCAAGAGACCAACTGTTTGAGAATGAAAGGCTTTACCAAATCGTTTTTATAATATTAGCACTTTTAAGAAGCTTAGGTTTATCATTCTTTGTGGATCTGTGTGTGCTGGGGGTTGTGAAATACCTGTCTGCGGGGAGCAAGGGGCAGTTTTTCCACTCACCAGTTCAGCTCAGGCTAGTTTCTCTTAAGGAGTTGTGGGGAAGTATCAATGCAAACCTATTTTCAGCAGCCTGATTCTTCTCTCAAATCCGTAGCATGTGGAGTATTTTAAATCCTGCTGGTCTGATATGAAACTTTTTGCATCTACTGGTGCTTGCCTATAAAGCCAGGTTAGTTTTTCAGAGCCAGACAATTCTGAGAGGCCAGATAGTTTTGCAGTGAAAATCTTTAAATTTGACATAGTAACTAAAAGTAGGTGAAAGTTGGAGCTCTTCAAACAGCTGCCTTCAGGTTGAGGTACTATATTTATCTGCGTTTACAGCTTTTGGCTAGTACACCAGGTTTAATTACTCTTACTATTTTTTTTTTTATTTTGCTGGCAAAGCGAAAGGATGTGTCCTTAGATATGTCCTTGCTTGAGTGTATACTTAAACTAACCTGATTTTTCAAAACTATGCATTTGGCTGTTTTTCATTAATCTTTAAACAAAAGTTGTGTCATAACATAGTAATTTTGTTTCTCTGCTTAGAAGTTTGCACACTCTTTACCCAGATCTCAGATTTTGCCTTTTTGCCCTTATCCTTTCCCACTCTACAAATAAAAATGTATTGCTATTCTGAGTAAAACCTTTGATAATAGCTTTTTTTTTTTTTTTAACCCAACAATTCAGAAATAATTACTTTTAAAGAGCCAACTTGAATGTTATTAGTGACTGAACTGGGTGCTTTCATGTATACTCCCAGTCTAAGGACAGTTTTTAAGGAATGGTCCACTGTGAATGCACAGCTGATGTATTCCACCACCCGAGTGTATGCAAAGCTTTTGAGGTTAATTACTTAGTGATTACAGTTTGTAACACTTTGTGAAGGGTCCTGTTTTGTCAGTTTGAAATGCCGAGTAGAGGGCCTGTTCTCGGTCACTCATTGAGCAATTTTAGTGTGTGTGTATCTCTTCCAAAATAACGTGATCTTGAGCAAAGCCACCTTGTGACCTGTATGTCGCATCTTGGAAGAAATCTGTGTTTAAGAAAATGGGAGTTCGTGAGCACTGTAGGGGCTTTAGGTAAAAAGTACCCTGTGATCTGCAAGTAGGTGAGTTTGATGTGGTGTGAAAGAACTTAACCTGATGCAGCCTTACCTGGTGTGAAAGGGTGGGACGTGCCTGGGGATGCGTCTTGAGGCCTCTTCCCCGCAAAGGGCTGGTGAAGGTCTTTGGTTGGATATTAGGATGTGAACTGGAAGAGGTCATATTACCTCTTAAGAAAGCACTGCTAGAGGGGATTATGTTATAACTTGGAGATTATTACAATGCTGCCTTCCCTCTGGGCCATCTGTTTCTTCTAGGAAGAAGGAAGAGATTAGCCTCCCCTTGTGGCCTCTTCCTTCATTGATTTGCAGGGTTAGACTTAATGGGTTTGGTCAGCTGTCAGCAGAAGCTTTTGGCTGCCTGTCACAGAAATTGGAGGAGTGTAACCTGGGACTGGTTTTCTAGAAAGCAATTTGGGATGTGCGAGCCTGGAGTTATTTAAGAAAACTTCGTTGAGTTCATTTCATAAGTGAAATTGATGTTGTGCCTTATCTGAGTCATATTTGTATGCAATGCCCACGCTTCCTGCTCTCGTCAAGAGTCCTAGATGACTCTTTGCCAAAGTGTTCCTCACCCAAATGTTAGTCACAACAGTGACAAGCAGAGCCACAGAAGAATCATGATAGAGAGTAGTCAAAGGGGCTGTGGTTGTGGCTGTGGTATTCTAGGTACTTTGACCTGGGAACAGAGTGACTGTACAGATAGAACACACCTGATTTCAAATTCAGTTAGGAATATCTGATTTTTTTGAATGTATCACACACGTTCTGAGTCTCCCTGCTGTAAATCTTGCTGTCTTCTACAGGTTATGGCTTTTGTACATCTCCAAAACTGGGAAAAGAGCATGGACAATTGCCTTCAGTCGGTTGTAGAACCAAGATCACTGCTTTGTGTCTCTTTATTTTAGACTTCCACTTACTTGGCAGTACCTTTACCAAATCTGTTGTAGTAATGCTTTAAATAGGTAATATTTTGTCAGTAAACACTTGAGCTTCTGCTCGCTTTAGAACGCCAAAGTGGCGTAGTCTAATGCCACAAAGCTTAACTTTGTTTATGCTTGTATTGCCAGGAAATATTAGAGCAGAGAGAAATTTTCCATTATTGACTGAAATTGTGCTTTGTCAAGCAAAGATGAAGCATGGTCTTTAATTCCTATTAATCACAAGTGTGATAGTCTACTGAGTCAAGATTTTTTGATGGACTCTTGCTTGGCGTGCATGGAAGGGAATGGCAGTTAAAACTCAGAAGAAAATGTCATCCTAAACAAAGATGTTAGTGCTGCTGTGTTGAAAGAGTGTATGAAGCACAGGAGGAACACAGAGCTGAAGTAGTCCATTATAAATTCTCTTGTTTCTGAAATGGTGGTTGACCTTAAAAACAAACAAACAAAAAAATATCTACTTTTTCTAGAGGAATTGAAGTAAGAACTGATGAGGAAAAAATAACCACTAGCATAGATTCAAGGCCACACAGTTTCTGTAATCACTGTTTGATGTATTTTTGTTCACCCTTCTATTTCCGTAACAGAGTACTCTGCTGAAAATCCAGTCTGAGAATCTCTCTGAAGAGTCCTTTGGAGATTATTGTCACAGAGACACAAAGAGCCTTAAACACCTCTGTACTCTGTAGTGTGTCGAGTTTCAGATCTGAAGAGGATGCTTCAGATAGTCTCATGTGTTACTACCAAAGGAGGAGCTATTTACCAATGCATGGCTTTTGGAACCTTAGCTATCTCATGACTGGAAAAAATGTTTTCAGGAATCACAGAAAGGTCCATGCAGAGAGAGGTCGACAAATGAAAAGCACATCATATACTTAAAGGGTTTAGTTGTTCCTTCTTGTATTAAATGGCGTACATCCGTTGTCATTTCTGTGCTTAGCCTCAGGAGTATGATGTACTATTCTGAGTGCTGCTTCATCCCTACAAACTGCTGAGTAGAGCTAAGGACATGAAATATTCTGGGGCATCTTTGTTCCAATGGTGCATCCAGAAAGGACTAAGAGGCTCCTGTTGTCCAGCACTAACTGTAACCTGAATTTCTTAGCAGTCCTAGTTATATGGCTCTTTCACCTGTGTATTTCAAAGCCTCTTACAAAGTATATAGTAAATAGCTCCTGGTGTTATATTCATTCACAGCCCAAACCAGCTCTTAAGTGGTCTGTCTTAAAGCTGTCTTTGACCGTAAATCGTAGACTTGCATGTTCATGTACAGACCTTTCCTGCCCAGTGACTTTGTCTCTTTCAGAAGCAACTAGTTTCTTAGCGTGTTATTGTTACTTTGCTCTGTACTTCCCTTCCTTCCACCCTATTAGTGGTAAATTCTACATAATAGCTCACCTATGTTTTTATAGAGGAAATATTTCACAATTTCCTGCCAATTTAAACAAGAAAACAGTGATTTGCAATTAGCTTTTTATGGTCTGACTCTTGTTTTGCTTCATAACTAATCTCCAGCCTAATAAGCAGAAATTCTTTGATTACACCTCACTGCAGATTGAAATATTATCATTCCTTTTATGGACCTCTTCTATGCAAGGGGTGAGACCTCTGAGCCTCCTGAGCCACCTTTGCATTTTTGTTTTTAAAAATACAACAAATTTCCTTTTGGGATAATGCTGATCTTGAAGTACTAACTAAGAGGATTTAAGATTTTCTGGCCAAATAGCATTGCGTGGTTTCAAAACGCCTGGTTACTTTTCATTCTCTAATTGCAGATAAGTCAAAAGGGGCCTGGTTTCTGGACAAGTGCTAAAGAGGTAAAAGTGCTGCCTTCCAAAAACTCCTTCCACGTTTTGGAATCGCTCTACATTTTAGCCTTAGTTCTTGTGTTAATTACGTGTACACAAGTATAAGATACCTGATTACAGGGAAATATTCAGTGGCTTTTGAAAGAAGACTTTGTGAAGAGTGTACATTGTTCTTTCCTTTTCTTATCTTTAACAGCTTAAAGAAAAAAAGTAATTTTTTTGGTATTTTTTCCTTTCAGGTCTCTCAGAAAATGTAAGTGTCCAGACAAATGCTGTAAAAATAGAATTGACTTTTTTATTTAAACTAACAGCTCTTGCTGCTGTGACCCCGTTGCTCTCAGTAAAGATTTTATCTAGGGTACCTGTGACCCTATATCAAAGCGGTGGGAAAAAAATCAATGCCTCATAGCTAAGACAAACAGCAGCAGCATGCTGACTCACCACTTTCCTGACAGGTTTTGCTTTCCTAGAGGAGATGGGGGAAAGTACAAGGAGCACAAGAATCTCAGTATAATCATAATCAGTCAACCATCCCTTCAACCATGCCTTAAATCATAAAAGACTGGATTACCTTCTTCTGTTCTTTGCCTCTTTCTCTTCTGTTTCTTGCCACCTGTACCTTTTTTAGGTCTTTGAAAGAGAAAAGACAGATGTGACTTGGGTAGTTCTGCAAGGAGGAAGATTGAACAGATTTATCCTGTCTGCTGAAGCAAGTACAGTAGGAGTCATTTAGATGAAAAAACCTCGTTAAGGGAAATACTTCATCCATTGTATACTGTACAGAAAAGTCGGTACATATGCACAGGAGCCCTTTCAGATAAGGAAATACCTCAGCATCTTTTCTAGGGGGAGAAAACTGGAATTTCTTGTTCCAAGGATCTGAGTGGAATTTCCATCACTGATTATACTGTTGCGGTTGGTGGTGTTATTTGCAACACATCCACAATAAATCATCTTGAGCCTTTATTTGTCCTGAAGTTTTCTTTTGATTTATTTGACCACATTTCCATATGTTTAAAAATGGCAGCATCTTTCCAGTGTGTGCATCACCTGACTCCAGTAGAGCCTTAGACCAGACCAAAGACTTCACCATTGCTTTCACCACTGCTGTAGTGAGATCCTGCATTTTTAACAGCCATATTGTGTTACACGTGTCAGGATTCCTACTGTTGCTACTGGTAGCTTTGATTTTGAAATGTAATATTATGCTAAAGACTAATGACTCAATATTACCCTTCATTCAAGCCATTATTGGGGCACAGCATTTAATCCTGCTCTTTCTTTTATACTTTGCAGGCAGGCTTTGTCTAAGCAGTGTGTTATTTCTTCACAATACCTGAACAGCATTTATTTTCTGTCCTCTGAACTAACGCTTTCCTCCAGGCTGGCATCTTCTTGTGCCTTGGCTACTTCAATGCTATCTTCCTAAACTCGATAAATTTTCCTCTGTCGCTTTAGAGATCCGTTAGTGCCTAACTCTTCTCACTCTCCTAAGTTACTAGAAGTAGGACTTGAGCTCTGAATCAGCCGGTGGTCTCCGCTTCCATCACATCTTGAGTTTTCAGGCAAACTCTGTCACACTCTCTAATATGCCCCATTTCCTTAGATAGGGAGAAGCTTCCTGTGTTGAAATGCAAAGTTCCTTGGTTGCTGTTCATAACTGAGAGCTCATAGACCTGCGCTGTCATACGCCTTATAAGTGAGATTATCGCCAAAGAAGGTTAGCATAGGTATTTTGATTAGACATCCTCAGAAATGTTCGGTGCTGAAGCAGGATTTGAAATGTCCTTTTCTGTCATAGACTTAGTTCACTTGAAGGCAGTGTCATCTTTGTTTAGTTGCCCATGGCTTTACTCTTCATCCGGTGTGGTGTGCAAGCCATGGTCAAGGCAGTCCCCTATGCCCAGAAAGTTCTACAATGTGCTCGAAACCATCTGATCACTTTTGGGGTGCTTCTAAAGTAATCACTTAATAAAGAAGTGAAATCAGCTATATTTTCTTAAAAAGGGAAAATGTGTTTAATAGGGTGTATTACTCTTGGAATGCTTTACACTCTTGCAAGACATCACATACTTTGTTAAATTAGGGTAAGTCAGAAGAGGGTGAAATAATTTACTTAAAGCTGTGCTTGTTTTTTGGTTTCTTCCCATAACTGTGTGATCACCTTCCTTCACCTTTCTTAGTCACAATGTGAACGTAGTCCATTTACCATTTCCATGTGTTTAAAAGTTTCTGAGGCAGAGCAGGCTATAGCAGCTTGAGGCCTAACATGGCAGGAAGTAACTACGAAAATGTCCCATGTTTTCCATGTTTAATTCAGAGACTTCTTCTGATGGACAGGATGGTCTTATTCCAGCACTGTGAACCCCACATATTCCAGAATTGGGGAAAAAACCCCAGCCCATTCAACTATTTTGAGATGCTGGTTGTGTCTTGAGATTTTTATTTAGGTTTTCTTTTTGTTCTGATCCTTGCAGAGCCCCTTTTTTTAATAGGTCAGAAGGCTTTAGGCGTGCAAGACATGACTCTGCCAATATCAGAAACAGCTCTTCATCTCAACAGTCAGATTTAATAAAGTCAATACACTCAAATCAAAATTTTGAGTGAGGTATTACCGTCTTAGGATGAGCCTCTTAACGGTACTCAGAAAGGGTTGTTTCTGTGACTTTATCTAAATTGGATGAAGCCCACACCTGTTTATGCAACCAGTCATACGTAGCAAACACATGTATTACAGAAACTCAAAGTTAGCCAATTACTATTTTCAGCAGTTACACTTTAATAGCCAGTTACACATTTTCAGCCTCAAGTGTTCAGAAGTCAGTCAGGCTCCAAGCAGATGAGTTTTTTTTCTTTTTTTTTAAGGAAATGCCAGCTCCAAATATTTAACTGATTAAAAATCAACAAAAGATACATAATTTTAAAAAATAACCCTGGTGTTGACTATTTCTAATAAGAGAGGACCAACTGTAGGTGGCCTCTTAGTTTTGACTTGGATATGTCAAGAAGGAACTGAAGAACAGCTGCCACAGTTCTATTAGTATGAACTCGGGTTTGGTCATGCATCATGAGGACTGATGTGACTGTCACCAAAAAGGGAGTAGCAGGGGGTTGTTCAATGGCAGGAGCAGTTGTACTTAAGTTCTGGTTGTAAAAGGAGCATCTGAGGTTGAGGATAGAAGAAAAATGAAATAATCAGTCACTAGCTGAGGATGAAGACAAAAGAAGAAACCCCATGTACCTCGTGTTGACTGGGATTTTCAGGTGTTAGATGGTTTGTTAGTTACCAGTAAAGCTTTTTGTTTAATAACCATAAAGTCTTTGATCTTAGTGAAGACACAGTTGGAATTTCTTGCACTTCTTTCCACTTCTGTAGGATTTGACTCTGAAGCTGTATGTAACTGTTTAAAGGGATAATATTGGACTATGACGTGCAAGAAAAATACTTGAAAAGTCGAGTGTGAATAAATATAGTATGAGACAACTAGCTTAATAAATTTTAAAGGCATTCTAAAACATTTAGATCTTTAACTGGCAACTGTTAAGAATATATTTTTATAATATGATTTAGGCAGCTCCTTGGAAGAATAATTTGGCAAGTTCTGTGTAACTTGTTAACTTTTTCCTCAGTGCATTAGCTGCCTTGAGACAACTGAGAAGGTCGTGGATTTCCCTTCAGCAGGTCTGAAGGTTCTCCATGCTGTGACACGCTGCTCCCAGCACCTTCTGTGATGGAGCGACGCATTAAGGAAAGGTATCTTTCCCTGAAAGCCTAACCAAAGCTCAAGGGAGGCCTCAAAAATCAGGGTTTTGCTTATGCCAGTGGTTCTTACCTGAATGTTAGCCTGCCTGTGACAGCAGGTCCTGGGAAGAAATATTCTTGTAGTTAGCTGAAATGTTTCCACGGTGCTTATAACGGCAGCTGTCAGCAGGAGAAATACACTTGTTTTTTCTGAACCTTTGGAAATTGGTTGATGAAAACAGTTTTGTTTACTCTAATGGGATTTCATCAACTGGAAAGCAGTAGGAAATTGTCCATCCCATTTCCATCCCAGCAAACGGCCCGGCCAGGAGTGTGGAAGTTGTGTATTACAGAAGCTGGGTTGTTGCCCGCGTTGTTAGGTACTTCAGGGAAGCTGGTAGAAACTGTTCTTCCCCCGGCTGTCTGTCCCAAGCTTGCTCGGACAAGTTTTTGTGTCTGTTTGACAAAGCTGGGACTGGGTTGTGCACACTATTTGCACAGCCAGCTTTCATGCTGCTGAAGGGTAAGGTAATACATGCCTGCGGGGGGTGCTGGGGTTTGTAACTGTTCGGCGCAGGTTTTATATTCCTCCCAAACATTTCAGCTCTCAAGTGCAGGGGTTGCTTCTCTCATGACACCTGGGGGAACCACGCGTTGTTCCCCACCCCCTGTCACCAAAGCCATTTAGAAAGCTTCTCCTTTGTGACTGGTCCAGGGCAGCAGCAAGTGAAGGAAGCAGCACCAGCAGCAAACTCTTTTGGTGCATAAAAAAGGAAGATTATTGCTATACCCGGATGTCAGTTTGTATTTGTGAATAGCCCAGGCATCATCTCTAAAAGGCAGCAGAGAACTTTGCCTACTTTTCATATCCAGAGAAAGGGCTACTTGCCATCTGACCTGAAGTATTTTAATAATAGTTGTTTTTTATTGTATTTACTGTTGCATGTATCACCTTGGAGCTCTTTTGAAATAGGTTGCCTGCACAAAAATGGAGAAATGTTTTATTCCATTAGTTTCCCAGCCTTGAAACCACAGATGACAAAGCCATTACCTGGCAAAGGTTTGTGAGGGCTGTTGTTCTTGAAGAGCACATACAAGGGATGTGTATGTGTGTGCACTCCATTTCTTCAAATTCCTCTGCAGTATAACTGTTAATCCCTATGCCACGCTGAGCTGGGATATTATGTGTTCTTTTTACAAATGCAGAAACAGAGGCAAAGGTTAAACTGCTTGCCATGGGATATGGGATGCCAAATCTAGGATTACAGTATGTGCTGCTTACACTGGTAGGTTGTGCCCCAGCACAAGGAGGGTTGCGCAGTTACCGCCTTTCCTGTCTCGGGGTCTGCTGAAGGAGTGAGCCTGGATTGGACTGTGTAACGAGGTGATTGTGGCAAGATTTCCTGCCACTCAATCAGACACTATAAGCAAAGATCTTCTAAATCAGTTTTCTAAATATCCTGAAACAAATGCAGAAGTAAATCTTCATGCAGACTTTCCACAGCATGACTACTTCCATTTAGAAATAACTTCCCCCTGAGGTCTTCTCACGAAAGGCCTTCTTGATGTGGGTATTTTCTTCCTTGTGCTCTAGCTAGTGTTGGAGGGGGGGGACTTGACACTTGAGGTGTAGTCGGACTATGATGACAGTATAAATCACCATAGGAAGGGTGCAACTGCAATTTGTAAAACTTGCTGGATGATCAATAGTTTCTCCTGCGTACTGCATGGGTAGTGGTTGGCCATGATAAAGCACTGGTTGCCAGTGTAACACCCAGCTGGAAATATTGCGGAAATTGAAGGATGGATTCTCTGAACATCTGAGAGATGTGGGATGCTTGGTCTGCCAAATACTTCAGGCAGGATGAATCCACCCCTTTCCTAACTGGGACATTTCCTGACTTCTGTAGTTATTTGGGGATTGTCATGAAAAGCCTGTTTTCTGGATTGAAGCCTGGCCAATCCCAAATCTGGAAACAACAGCTCATGAGAGCAGAAAAGGCAGTTATATTTGTCAACTATACTATTGTGGGTAAGCGAGATTTAGAGACTCTGGTCTAGTGCAGAAATGATCGGAGAACAGCTTTCTCTTATGGAAGTCAGTAGAATTACTAACATACCAAGGAATTTATATGGCTCTTTACTCCTTCTTTTCATGGGAATGTGTTTGTGTTGGGATGTTTGTGAATGTTTAAACCAAGCCAAGTTAAAATAGATGTATTGAACTCAAGCGGGATGCTATATCTGTATGAACCATGACATCTTGAATTATTCTGAAAATAATTTTGAAATCTGTGTGAAAAAAAAATCTACCCTAATACAGATTAGAACCAGAGCTAGTGAATTCCAAAGGGGTCAGCTATTAAGTTCTTGGATACTTCAGGTTTTACTGTATAATGCATACTGCTGTAATATCCCTGTCTCAAAAAAAAACCCCTCTCTTTCATGTGAAATGGTCTCTCTGGGGTCAGTGAGGAGAGAATACGAGGGGGAAATGACTGGGCGTTAACAACTTCCCACAGGATAAAGCACAAACAGTCCTCCCTTCAAACAAATCCAGTTACTGGGTGTGAGTAGGAACTCTGATTTCTGCAATTAAGAATACAGGCCTCGTGCTCCAGAAAATAATTAAGCAAGTGTTTATAGTGGTGAGGGAACTCAGAGCAGGAGCTGGTTATACCAATTCATTCTGGTTATTGGCCTTTTTTCCCCCCCTTCCTATTTATAACTAGTTTAATCATGACTAGTGGCTAAAGCTAGAACTACACTACGTGTCAAATAAACTTTTTTTTTTTCCCATGCTGCTTGATGATGCACGTTGAAACGAAGGCCTAGTTGTTTAAGCTCCCTTTAAACTCTATAAAAGTTCACATGCTTCTAAGCCATGCTTTTAAATCACACCTCCAAGCCTGTATGGGAAAGCTACAGGCAAGTTTTGAGAAATTCATTCTTCATTCTGTTCGGCACACGGCTGATGGTGCCACAGGAGAAGGAGGAGGAGTATAAGCAAGAGAATGGTTCTTGTAAGTGCTCTGCTTGTTTAGAGATAGAAGTGCGACCAGTGCCTAGAGGTCGTAAGGAGATATCTGGTGGTTTTTGCCCCCAGGTCACTAGATCAATGCAGAACATGCTTAATGTGCTAAAAGCTCATATCCATCTGGTTGGTACTTTCAATGCTGCTTTTAAGTGACAGATGTCCTCTGTACAAACGCAACTATCTGGGAGGCACTAAATAGACCCCTGTTTCTTCTATAGTCTTAGTTGAGCATGTAAGATTGAATTAAATAGGGGAACTGAGCGATGTGAGTGGTTGTCTGTCTTGGAGGAGAAGGTCAGCAAACACCTCTGCCATAGTCTTGAGTCAAAAGTATTTGCTGTTTCTTTTGCTCATCGCAGCAGCCTGTACCAGCGGTAGGAACTGTGCCAGGAGGTTGGGTATCAATGTTGTACAGAGCCTCCGTGCATTTAACTCTTTCTCACACACTCACATCCTTTTACAATTTTTTTTTAAGTTTTTTTTTTTTTTTTTCTTGTAACCATTTGGTGCCACCCCCCCTTTCCCTCTTCATCTCTTTTCCTCTATATGAGGAAAAAAAGAATTGTAACTGCAGGCACTGAGCTAACTCTCAACCTGAGAAAGACAGAATTGGTTTATTTGGCTGGAAGCCACAGAACTAAGTGAACCTGTCATAGGATTCTTAGCCACTTATGAGAAAAGTCTGGGTTTACTTTCAACAATTTAGTAATGAAATTCAAGCACGGATAACAGTTGCGGTTCACGGTCTCAGGAGAGGTTCACTAAAGGACTTGGTTTCCAGCTCTCTCCTCAGAGCTCCTGTGGTGGTGGCCCATCCAGCTGTCAGGAGATCAGGTGTCCCGCTGAAGAGCGCTGTTGTAGTATCGATCTAATCTGGAGGGGACAAAAGAGGACTCATGTCTCTGACAGGAAAAAGGGTCAGGCTCTTCATGTGAACTTGTAGCTCGGGGCGGTCAGTTTCACTGGCAGCAAGACAGAGGAGCTGGTGCAATTAGTCTTTGTCTGGCCTTGTGTGGCAACACTACTTGGGTTTATGTGCTGCATCCGATTGCATCCCGGTAGAAAAGGCAGGCAGCAAGAGGACGCTGGAAGGAGGTACCTTAGTTCACTGGCCAAGAATCTCCATTTGCCTTCAGGCTTTTTCTGGCTTAATTTTGCATGGCTTCAGTGAGGGTGCACTGTTATTCAGTGAATTTGTAGGGTGCAGTCTCAGACAGGTTGTTTCCTGTGTTTGACTAGTCCACATCCTCCTTTCTGCCTCCATGAGCAGAGAGATGTGGGAGGTTTAGATTGTGGGAAGCTTTGACAGGCACCACGCACATGCCCGAGGTTCTGAAAAAGCAGATTTGGAGCAATGACTTTCAGGAAAAACCTTCTTGTCACTGGTTGATCCTTATGAGAATTGCTGCACGTGAGCAGACCGCTGCCCAATTTCTAAGCTTTTTAGCCCTGTCATTTTATGGTAGATAAGCATAAAGTTTAGCATGATTGGCTTCAGCAGCTCTGATACTTATTTACCTGTGCAATCAATCCTCAGCAAGAAGCAACAAAGGTGTCCTTCAGGCTTTAGGAGTTTGATTTTCTGTTCATTGGTGGTTTTTTTAGTAAAGGAGGAGATAGTAATGCTCTGCATAGCAAGAAAGATTCCTGGTTTTTTGTTTTTTTTTCTTTCATTGAGGAATTTCAAGGGTGGAGTGGAAGAGCGTGGTTTATTCTTTTGTTTCATTTTCCTTTCCTTCAGAGAACAGATGTTGGAGTTACGTTTACGTCACCCCAGTGCTAAGCACTTGCCTTGACTTAAGCAGCAGCGTTACTGCAAAAAATAGAAAAAGAATGCCCCAAAGCACGTAGGTATTACTGCAGAATGTTAACTTGCATTTCTAAATTTTGGCAGGAAATGAGGCAGGAAATGCTTTATTGGAAACCTCGTCCAAATAATCTATAATGGCACAATTTAATTATGTTGGGGAGGGACTCTGGAAAGGTGCTCGAGTTTCCGTCAGGCGGTGACAGCATATCTATATGTTTTGCCAGTTGGTGCCTCTTGCCCCACACCCTGACATTTCAAGAGAACAGTCAGTGTTTGCTGAATGGGAGCACGGAAGTGGACACAAAATAAAGCAACGTTTTTGACTCCAGCACGGTCTACTTTGACATGTGGCACACTGCCTTTTCCACAGGGATTTGTGTGTTCTGGGGAGTGGGCTGGACTGGGTTGAAATTAAGCATTTGCAACATTAATTGTAATGCCTGCTGTATGAGTCTGTTTATCTGTAGGGATATGCGTGTAATGATCTGAAGCTTTTCTACATGCTCTCATCTATGAACAGTTCAAAGTACATAACGGGAGGCGTCACCAGTCCTGTGGTAACATTCACCTGCTTCTGCCCAACTCTCTCCTGGTGTCAGTTGTCTTTTCAGAACCCAAGGGCACCAACTGCTTCAAAGGTACCTCAAATTAAATTGGCAGGAATCTCATCAATTTGAGCCTGAGCCTGACTACTCCTCATTTATAAACGTTTATCTGTGTTATTGCTGGGCTGTTAACAAGAAATGCAGACCTGGGATTTAGTTTGAGTAAGTGCCATTTGAACCTTACATATAAACACTACAAATAAACCTACCTGGCTCAACAGAAATCAGACATGTAATTCCTTCCCGAGGTGTCGCTTTTCTACAGGTAACCTGCTAGTTGAGAAACAAGAGTTGTTGCTCCCTGTCTTCTCTTGAAGGTTGTTTCTCTCCTTACCTCTATTACACGATTTCATTTTTTCAGTGCTACTCTCCTACTTTCTAACCTTTCTCTTGCTACTGGTTGTAACTTCACCCTCAAAAAGGGGTCATTCTACAAGACTCCCGCGGGACATCACTAGAGAGCAGACGTGATCCCTGTGCTGCTTTCCCCATTAGGTATGAGTTAAGGTCTTCAGAGCTGACCTAAACTGTAGATCAGTCCAAAGACGGACACTCGGTAAGACTATTAAGGATAAATATCTAACAGGGAATGTGAGAAGTTTTTGGATCTTTCTTTTTCCACTATAGGAAACTGACATGAAACAGCCCAAGTATGTAATGTTCAACTCTTGCCACCCTTCTGAATAGAGTGCCTGTGTGCAAACTGCTCGTTGACAGTGTCACAGGCCCTTGCCAATCCCTGAGCTGTGCCCAAAATTTGTTTGTGACATCACTGACTGGCCGGGAGCAGAACCACACTGAGGACCAGCAATTAACAATGCAATAGAGGAATGTTCTTGGGGTGGCATAATGTTAAGTGTGTGGGATTTTTCCCCTCCTCCTCCTCTGTGCTTTATAGTGTCCATCATCTGCGGTGCGTATTTAAGGGATTTAGAAGGGAGGTGCCCTGTTATCTTCTCTGTATCCCTCACTGAACACCTGGTTGTCCATAGCTAACTGGGAATCCACAGAGAGGCTGGTCAATGAAGGAAGCAACCATCTGTTGGAAATTGGAGACGAATAACTGAAGTGGAAGGGGGTTGGTAGTACCTCTCTTTCTTTGGCTCTCCTTAGAAGGAAAACTACACGATTGTAGCAATTCTAGAAAACTCTTGAGAGTGGGTTTTGGGAGTTGATTGTAGAGGAAGTAAATGCTGCACAAAGGAGCAAAGTTAGTGTTAGCTTCTGCAGCCCAGCACCATTTCTGGGGTTTGGGAATGAATTTATTTTCCCTGACTTTGAATGACTCCTTGCTGCTCTTCCTTATTCAGGTAAAGGTGGGGCAGACTCTCTGTGTCCAAATCACGAACAAACTGAGCAGTCTGGATCTTTTTGGGAAACAGTACAGTGATACAGTCTCCAAGTAAAATGATAATAGTGCACGAGAACCTGGGATGATGACAAGAGGTGCTTGATCACCACTTCTTCCCTCTCAACTCTCTAGTAGGCATGCAGGCTTATTCCTTTGCTGAAAAGTCTTTGATTTTTGGAACAAGGAAAGAGGAACTGGGAAGTTGTTTGCAACGCTCAAGAATAACGAGCTGGCCTGTGGTTTCCTTGGGTGGGTTGGTTGGTTTCCCATTTCAAGGAAGAAAAGGAACACATTATGTTCCGCTCTCTGGGCAGCATCTGTATGGTGGGTACGCGGAGTCCTCAGTGGAGATGAGACCCCTGAGACACCTCACAAGCACAAGTAGCCCCGTACCATATGCAGGGCAATAGAATGTCCCTTCCCACCCCATCCTTTACCTCTCAGGAGGCACAAACAAATACCACATTGTCATCCCAGAATGGGAACTCCATCACCAGGAAGGGTAATGTTGCTCCTGCCTTTTTCTCACTATTTTAATACCTGTATTTTGGTATTTGTTTTGGAAATAACTTTGATTTCATGCAAGCCTGTCCAAGCGGCGTTGATGCGTTGGTAGCTGAAGAGCTGCTTCTGTAGTAAGTGTTTTAATGTGATTTAGTGCAGTGCGTTTATGAGGATTGCAAACCATTGGCAGGGGTTCTTTGTCTGCTTGGACTTCCTTGAGACACTAGTATTTATAGAGTGGGTTTGATTCAACTTCAGCTTTAACTGGCCCAAACTGGGTATGGTTTAGCTGAAGCCAGTGACGTATGTTACCTTGCTGCAAATAAGGAAAGAATAGAAGTCGATATAAAAGGAGTTAATTTTTCTAGGACACTTGACCATGCTAAATTCCGTTTGTCCCAGTGCAAGTTTCATGGAGTTCAAGTCTGGAGCCATCCTTTTCTGCCCCTCTGGTTTAGGAGGCAATAAGGAGCATGATTGCCTGGCACCATGGAGCTGCACAGCTGGCACCTGCCTAGTTATTGATTTTTTCCAAAGCTGTGCCTAACAAAATATTTTATGACATCCAATGATCAGTGCAAGTACACAGTAAAAATCCACTGCATTTATTTTTATTTCCAAGTCATAAAAAGAAAAATAGGCGCATTATATGCTATGCATATATATATAAAACATATATAAAATGGTGTTTAAATGGGAAATGAACAGCTTTCCTCATCTTTCCTAGTGTGTTATGATTGTTCTCTCTTCACTTGCAAAAGACCGAAGGTCCCGAAACAAGCAAGGAGGGGGCAGGAGGAAAAGCTTTCCCAGTAGAAGCAGCAGCGTTCAGTGCCTGCAGCCATGTCTTGTTTTAAATGTAATCTAGTCATTTGTTGTCAGTGGAACAAAATTATCATATCACCCTTGGCTAATACTTCGATAACCAAATGAGTGAATATATGCAGACTATAAATGAGCTAAAACATCTACAGGTTCCCTCCTGGAGAGAACAGAAGCAGGAAGCTTAATTCCAAGTCTTGAACAGAGTGTGTAAGAGCTGATCCAAACTGTGAGTGCTTTGGTGGCATTCAGCTGAGAGTGGTAAGCTGCATCCTTAAGATGGAATTAAATCTTCTCCTATGGATGTTGTCACCTTCTCTATGTGGTCTAGTGGGGAGTTTTTCATACTGCTTGTAGGCAGAAGCTGCTGTCTGTTTGTCTAGGGGCTGGTATTTTCCAAGCCTATGTCAGTGACAACCTTTTGAATAGTCAGTGGCTCTCTTTTAACCAGTGCCTTTGCCTCAGTTCATTAAAAATTCTGTGCTTCCTTTCTCCATCTGTCAAAGCAAGGTGATGGTGAGCAAACTGAAAGTAATTGTGTATTTCCTACCTCATTTTGAAAGTCTGAGTCAAGAATTGTTGCTCTCAAAGTGTACTGAGACTGCATGCTGGGTCCCAGTCTGGAGCTCTGTGCTGCAGAGCTCCATTTGTCCGCTTTCAGAAGCGGTGAGACAAGGCTCCTGGGGGCTTTGGGTATTCACACGGGGCATCGCGAGCAACGGCATTTTTGTTCCTGCCTATCAGAAGTGGAACTGATGTCTCAAAGCATTTATGACTGTTTATATATTGTTAAAGAGGTCAAAATAAACTTTCTGTTGTGTGATACAACAAATAGGATATTGCAGAGAATAGTAGTGACAGAGGCTCAGACAGATCTTTAAGATTAAAGAGATAAAGTGGGCCTATGTCATCTTTTCTAAGCTTTGCATGGATACAGTATTAAAAATTAATGTATTTCATCTTGGTTTCTTAAAAAGTACACAAGTCTAATGTAGAAAAATAAATTGGTAAGCTAAGAAGTACCATTTTATAATGGCAATTTCTTGAAAAGAGGCATAGGACAGACTATTGCTCAGTGGACACTTTTTTTCAAGTTAGTAATTTGGAACAGTGGGTTAAAATTCTCCTAAACCTCTCCCATACTTACTTTTCTGTGGAGTATTGGCAGTTTGGAAACAGATAAATTAGTAGTTAGTTGCAAGGAATAATTTAATTTGTATTTTTACTATATTTCCCTTGATATTCATACAATTTCATAAATATGCAGTTTAACTTGGTGATATGTTTTTAGGTAGAATCACTGCTGAGAATAGGCTTGGACTTATGCCACCCAAATCACAGTAAGCTTATGTTTTTTCCTGCCCTGGAAGACTCCTGAATATCTCACCAGGGCCAAGCCCTTAATAATTGAAAATCCTGGATACACAGGTCATTTTTTTGTTTTCCTTTTCCTTGCTTTAATTTCCTTTTCCTTTTTGCTATCTGAAGTTGCCACTGCTTATTGTCTGGCCTATCTTTGGTCAATGAATTTTACACATGAAAGTGTAAAATACCACTTATTTCTATGTAGAATACTCAGAAGGGAACATGACCAGTGTCTCCCCTGTTCCAATAAAGCCCTGGTTTAACCCTTGAGCTTTTCGACAGGTGCCCTCTAAGTATCGAGTAACACTAATAGGAAAGATTGGGAGCTCTTCAGTGAAAGGAGAGGATAAATAACTCTCAGGTGATTCTTATTTGCCTGTCGCACCTTCCCTACAGGCCTTTGTTCAGAAGACATTTGAATTTTCTACAGCTAAAAGATCAAGGAGAAAGGTGGTTTCTAGCTTTTTCATTTGAGTTCCCAGACTGCTGTGGGGAAGGTGGGGAGAAGTGGTAGGCATTATTTTCTCTTTTTAATTAGGTCACTGATTTTACTATCTACGTACAAAGTGTTTGAGCTGTAGCCGAGTCACTGGAGGATTTGTAAAGGCAACTTTTTTTTATTATTATTTTGCTTAAGTTTGCTGGCCCAACAGATGCATTAGCTGCCAGGAGGGAGTAAAGTTAGCGTTCTTTCAAATGAAACTTCACTTCTGCACAATTCTGTGATCTTGGCCCTGTATGTCCTAGGGAAATCTTTGCCCTTGGTACTGTTGAATGGTCCTTTAAAGATCTATTTTATGGGTTGATACAATTCAGCAATGGTCAGCGTAAGGCAGTTGAGTGTAGACTGTGAACTACAAATGCTGTCCTTTTGAAAGAAGAGTTTCAAGAACTAAATGTAGAATGTGTTGGAGTAAGAAATGGGAGGAGGTCAAAGGAAAAAGGCTGGCAGAGAAAATAGAACAATTGAAAGCGGACACCTTGCAGCTCTCAACCAGAAGTAGGCGTATCTTCGATTGTCATGGCAGCTGCTTCTCTCTGACTTCCCCTCTGTACCAGTGGTCACCGGGGGACTCGTTGTACTGAAGAGAAGCTGCCCAAAGCAAAGCATTTTAAAGAAATGGATAAAGTACATGTGTATATATATAGTCATAACACTCTTATCCGTGGGTATTTCTAAGCAACTTAGGGAGGAACATTGGAGAAAGGAAAAGGAAGCATTTAAGGTAGGTGTTCTTTATTTCCCACTGATTCACTACCTAAAAAAACCCTGCAAAATGTGAGTATCCATACAGCTGCATTAGGAAGGAAAGCCTCAGTGATTCATTTTGTTTGTTTTAATTGAACAGTAATAGGAGAAACAACTTATTGTCTTAATAAGCTAGTTCAATATTTTATAGTAAACCCTTTACAACTGCCATTATGTTTCCCTACCCTGGAGGTACAAAAACGTGATTTTTACATCCATGAAACACAAGCGGTCACTGCTTTAAGGAGTTTCAGAATGGTATATGAAAAATCAGAAGCATTTAACAATTCTTGCAAGTATGTTTTCAGTAATATGTTGAAAATAGAAAAACTTCATGTCTGAAGTTTTATTTGGGTTCCACTAGCAGTTGTGTGTCCAAGGGCCACACTCTCAGCTGTGACTGGTGTCACCTCTCAGATGTGCCAGGGAGAAGGCAGAGAAGCAGGACATGATGAAGTCTTTGGAGGCCTAATTTCTTCAGATCCTGTTTCACAAGCAGAAGGTAGCCAGAGCATATTATTTTGTTGACCGTATCCTTTTCTATGCTGAAACCATGCGTAGAGGAAGTGGAAATTTCATGTTTGGTTTTTCTCATTTTTCAGTACTTGGTGGTTGTGTCAGCTTCCTTTCAAAGGCATTGTTTACATGGAAAGCCGTGTGATAGAATCACCACTGTCAGTGGGGTTGTTTTCAAGGGAGTCTACCATAGGTTACTGCTCCACTGTTGTGTGTTTCAGATAGTTAAATTTGCTATATTTTGAAAATTTGGGTTTTTTTAATGGACTTTTAAATCATTGCATGTAAGGTCAGTGACCAGAAGTAAATGACCAGATGTTTGGGGTTATAAATAAGTCAGGGACAGAGCCTTGTTTTGCTCTGTATTAGGTGTGGATTCTGTAATGAGATAGGAGGTCTAAAATTAAATCACGTAACAAAAAAATACATAGTTGAAATAACTTACTGACCGTTGAAAAAGACATCATAACTTTCTCTTTCTGGCAGGTATTCTTAAATGAAAGGTAAGAGATGGTGTGATTTAGTGGCAGGTCAATCCAGAAAATAGTGTTACTGCAATTGTACCTTTTCAAAGATGTTGGTGTTTGTCAAAAATCCTGCCAGTGAAGGGCTGGTGTTTGGGTAGTGGTGTTAGACTGCCGTGAGGGCTGTTCCTGCAGCACATCCACAGTAACTTTCAGTTACTCTCGCAAGAACAGATGGTCTATATGAAGCTTTCAGATTAAAACCAGTGGGGAAAAATAGAAATATAGCTATAGAAATACACTCTGCTTCTGTTTCTACAGAAAAAATAACTATAGTGGAGACTCATAAATCAAAAGAAAAGGAAGCATGCCTTGTGCATGTTAAGTCAGTTATGTGGCCTGAGCTTGTCAGTCAAACATAATGAAATTCCTGTTTCTGCTGAAATTACTGTATTTCCCTTCAGAAAGGAACACAGAAGATTTCACAGGTTCATGAAATGCCATGAACTGTAAATATGTGGGAATTCTGTGACTGCAAAAAAATGACTAGTGCAGTACAAGCTAAAATTCATCATATTCTTTTAATGCAAGTGGAGTAATAGTGTGGAACTTGGCAGATGCTAACTGTGGTGTTTTTCTACCATTTGATGTGCCACACAGTAATAATCCAGTAAGAGAGCAAAACAGTGGATATGGGAGGAGATGTATCGTTGTTTTGGCATGTCATGGTGATAGCGAAAGATTGTTCTTAATTTTGGTTTTGAACAAAAAACATGTGAAAGAAAATTCTTTGTAGTGTCTTTGTTGTCTTGGTTGGGGGGGGAGGGAACGAATGAAAAGTGAAAATAAGTGGGATGGTGGGTTGAGAAAGCACCATTAAAAATAGCTGAGACTTCTTAGTAAGTAGACACCTCTTTGCAAAGTTATTAATACAGAAAGCCACTTTTCTAAAGAAAGGAAGAGTTCTGTGATTCCAGAGATGATGACACAGAATGTAACTTTGTTGATTTTGCCAAACTATTAACAAAACCCATCAATGTCCTGTTTTTCTGGTTACCTTCAGCAAGCCAGTTTGTAGACAGGAGCTGGTAGGCATGTCTGAACAAGAAAGTATGCGTTTTTACTGTTATTCAACATTACAAAAGTTTGCTGAGACTCAGTCTGGTTTATATTCATTTTTCATTCAGGGTAATTGCTTTTTGACTGTCCAAAAATGGGTGCACTTTGTATACAGAAGTGTCTTTATAGCCTTGCAAATATTTATAACAAATGTTGGCACTGGACATACATGAGTATACGTGAACATACACTGCATATACTCATTCTGGACCCACCAGCCACCTGTCTGGAGATTTTGCTTTGCTTTGGGGGGAGCTGCATCCGATTGGCTTCCTGCGTGGAGGCACTGATGTTCTCCAGCAGTGCAATCACAGACCTGCACTCACACAGCTACAAAGAAAATCATAACAAAATAGCAACCAGCCAGTAGCAAGTTTACCATGTTCTTTTAGCCTCGCAGGAAGTGGCTTTCATCTTCAATAAATGCAAATTATTTTGGGGAGGGGTGGGCAGAAAAGACAGGAATTTAAGCACCCATTTGGCTTAACGTTTTCAGCACAAGAAGTATTTTCCTAAATGTAATAGGAACTTCAAGCATCTGTGGAAGAAACTGTAATCTCTGCTGTCCAACCTGCTCTTCTGCTCTGTTTCTGTTTGTGTCTCAGAGCAAACTGAAATGAGTCCTGGCTAGGTTTTGGGTTGCATTAGTATGTTGCAGCGAAACTGAATATGATATGCCCAATTTTATAGCTTATTTTTAAACAACCAATTTCATTAACAATGTAATGTATTATTACAGAGACTTTCTTGCAAAATGTTTTGGTTTTGAAGAAAAGTTCAGCAGGTTTGCCAGTAAAACCTTGTAGACAGTGTGTGCATGTAACCATGGAGGCAAGTGTTTTTTGACTTGAATTCTTCAACTGCTGTAACCTAATACAGCTTTAACCTGCTTCCATGACTGGTTTTCACTTATTTATGAGCGCTGGAAGGTAAGTGAGAGACAAGAAACTTGTAGTCACAGATTTGCAGGATGTAGCACATCTGTAGAAGTGCTTTAAATGCCAGGCTAGAGTCTATTGATGCGCTCAGAGCTGAGGCTTTCTTAACAGAAAGCTAGAAGTTGTAAGTTCCACAACTGAAGCCTCCCTTTCAACAAAAATCTCGACAGCTCTGCTGGACCCACCTAACCCCAGGAGAGAACAGATGCTGGCTGAGCAGTGGGCTGATTTTTCCAGAGGAAGAGTCAGGCTCCTGCCTAGGCCAAAATAGAAATGAGGGAAGAAACACATGCCATAGTGAACTGAGGTGCTGGTCTTGGTCGTGACATCTCACTCCTGCTTTGCTTTTTCACAGCAGTAAATTCATTGTGTTGCTTGTAGGGATGCAGTGAATCTCTTAGCAAGCTGTCTCTTAAATAATATGAATATTATTTTTCAGGCTGAACCTACCTATTGTTACTGTGGCTGTTCTCCTTTGCAAATACCATGGGACCTCATATCCATTAAACTGTAGTTTCTCCTCTTCTACCACTGTGGTATTAGGTAACTGTCTGAGCAGCGAGTGACTTCTCTGCCCCACACGAGTTGCCAGTGTGACTGGGAGGCCATCTTTTTGGAATTACCTAACAGCTTTGTCAGGCAGGCAAAACCCATCACTTTTTTCAGGTTGCAGTTTATAGGGACCTGAATCTAAACATGTCTTCTGATTTTAGTTTAACTGTTATTTCTGGAGACTTCAGATTTCCAAGTCTAGAAAGAAAAGAAATTGAATCTAGCTTACTTGTAGTTACAGTAAAACCCAGCGGTCGGAGCTGAAACCCTCAGCCAGTTACAGAGTGCTTATTCTCTCAGCTCTGTACTATGGTGGAAACGAAGGGAGCGAGATGAGTAGGAGACCTGTTACTGCAGGGCAGCTTCCTCTTCATGGTACATATCTTTTTGAAATGAGTATTGGACCCTTGGACCTGTCATCTGCAGGGTTGTGCCTGAAGTTGGAGGAAGGGCAAAAAATAATCAGCCTAAGTAGAAATGCAAACAAACCGTCATGCTTTTAATCACAGAGGCAATGTGGGATCATAAATCAGGGAGAGGGCTAACAGAAGGGTTACAGGAAGCACAGATGAGTAGGAAAGGTTAGACTTTTCTTTAAAGATACTTTCGCTGCTCACTGACCCTGCACATTCTGAATTTTTGCATAGTAAGTATGATGGAGAGAAAACAAGATTATACAGAAGGAAATCAGCATTATGTAGATTTTCTCGTGCACCCTTCTAACTGCATTTTGTATTCTCTGAAATATGGATGTCTGTTAACCACCCACAGTGACAAAGCACTTACACCCTTCTGATCCCACGTACCGTATACATGCACGCTCTTCTGCTCTCCTTTCTTTCCTCCTCTGTTTCTTTCCCTTGCTGCCTCTCAAGAATGAAAAGGGGTTATAATATGATAAGAGTTCTTTTTCCAGAAAAGAAACTGATGAAATTTGAAGAGACAGAACATCATAAAGTAGCTTTTTTTTTTTCTGTTGTTCATGTAGACACAGTTGAGATACTGCTTCATTTCTTACTTGGGCAAGCAAGGACAAAATTGGAAAGCTCGTTGTTGTATTTCTCCATCTGTTGCCTCAGACACAGCTTTGAGCCTGGAACCACAGCCATGAGAATTCAATAGTCAAGGAATGTATCACAAAAATGTTTACATTTCAAAAAACCTGTGTGCTTACCAATTTTTGTTTTTCTATGCTATATCAGTTATTTTCATCATAGATATTTAATTTCCTTAAAAATCTTCTTGCCTTTTGCTTTGGTGACCCTTTCTTAAGGCTTACAATGAACTTTACCTTTCCTTCTGGTAGAGTAATCCAAAATTGACCTACTGCTATGAATGCACCTGGGGATTAAAGATTTCTAGGACCTATTTTCTGTTCTATTTTAGTTTTGCGAAGCTTTGAGCTTCTGACACAAGCCTTATATATTAAAAAATGTTGTTATTTTTAAGATATCTGTAATATAGCGCCCAGTTTGAGACTCCTTTGGCCTGATTTTGAGAAGTACCCAAGCAAGCAAGGCATGCCCAGAGATTGCGGTTTTTCACTTCCGTTATTTAGAGCTTCCTGAATGTTTTCCTCAAAGATTCTGTGTCTCACTTCCCAGTTTTGCAGATGGTACCAGAACACACTGCTGTCCTGCACTTCAGGCTGTTCTGCATACGCTTTGTGAGCTTTTTTGTAATGATAGCACTTCATTTGTTATGCTTTTGACGTGCAAAAGCATAAAAAATTGTTATGCTTTTGTAGCAAACAAAAGCATAACAATTGTAGGCAAGAGATTCATTTTTTGCAGGTAGGTAATTTGGTTATGTCATGTGTAAAACAGAACCAGGTGTCAGTGCAGGGCTCTGCCTCCAAGTTTACATTTCCCAGTTTAGAAACTGGTTTGCAATCAACCAGTGCCACTGGAGTCTTGCACATTGAGAGTTTCCCCTTTCCAGAAAGAGGTGCCTGCTCTACCTGTGTCTCATCCCACAGTTTTCTGTAAAATCTACTTAGGAATTTCTCCAGATCAGGCATTCTCATTTGTCTGCTTCTAGTCTTGTGACACCCTGAAGTTCAAGGGGCTTTGGAGAGAGCAAACTAATGCTGTGGAAGTTGGTGGATTAGCAGTTGCGGCACGAGGATTCTACTCTGGTAAGAGCAGAGGTGCTGTTCCAGGTTCTTTCAGTCTTCTCTTCTCATTAGGTTTGCTGGGTTAACAGTCTGGAAGTGATACTTGGATGAAGCGGGTTTTTTTTCTTATTTTCCTTTAAGCTCTTTGATTTGCTGGCTTTCTAGTTTGAGAGCTCTGCCTTATTGCAGATAGGTGACCTGTTAATATCCTGGAAACTGGAGTTTTTTAAAAAGGATTGATGCTTTCAACATAAAAAAAAAAAGGAAAAAGAAAAAGAAAAAAATTCCTTTGCATTAGTCCATTTTAACAGCCAAGGCAATTTTCCACATGGTGGCTTTATGGAAATGGGTTGCAGCTCTTGCCGACCATGACCAGAACATTACAGGAAATGTATTTTCATGGAAGATTTGCTGCAATTGCCAACTGGAGAAAGGGAGGGGGGGACAGGGGTTTGTTCTGTTAATGGACAACTGCGTGCCATGATGTGAATCCCCTCTGTTAAATTAAATTGGTTTGCACTTTCCACTATTGCTTGTTCCATGCTGAAAGAAATAGTCACTGATATGCCATTTCCCTCTGTAAGGACCCAAGCGTGTTGGCATAGCATGACACCTTATGCTGAAATGGGGTGAACAACAAACGCATTTAGGTGTCTGACTGAGATCATTTAAGTAGTACAAACAATTGGAATATTTCCATGGAATGGCTTGGTCAGAACCGGAACTAATAGAAATTGGCTTTGCAGCCTCAGTGCTTATAGGTGGCAGCATCTTACGTGATTTACAGCAGTACTGAATGAGATTTTCAATCTGCAGATATTACTGCACAGGCATGTGAATAGTGTCTCTACGTTAAAACTTCAGTATGAAAGTCTGAAGGTTTGAGTGGGTTTTGGTGCACTGTGGGTGTATTTTTTCTGTAGCAGCTACAGCTGGAAGTTTGATACTTTCCAAGTTGAAGCGGGAGTGATATGTGACCTTATTTATATGTGAAAATGTTATCTGTGCTGGGAATATTTGATTGCTTGCAGGAAAAAGTGCTGCACAACAGATTCCCCTATGGTAAATATTTGAATTCCAGTAGGTTCGTTATCAATTCCATATGAGACATTTTCCATCTCTTACTGCATACGAAGGAGATGAGAACAAAAGAGAAGTAGAGAAGATCAGAGAATGAGTGGAGAACTTAGGTTCCATCCCCTTAGCTAAACTCCTTGTTCAAGTCAAAGGAGATGGGAGGTACGAGGCAGAGACACCTCTTAAATACTCATGTAGAGTCTTACTGGCTTATGTTTTCATTTAATTTTTCTGCAGCTTGATTTCAGTCTTTTCTTGGAAGGAGTTTAAAGCTGAGCTCTATAAGTTTGTATTGACCCTGACACTGGAAAGACAACTCTGCTGAAACAGAGTTTAATAGAGATTTTACTTGAAAATGGCAAATGTAATTCTGAAAAAGTGTGTGAGGTGGGATCTGCTCTGTAAGAGTAGAGTTATGCCAAACTGGGGTGGGGGTGGTAAACCCAGCCAGATGATAAAAATAGTGTTTGTAAAAATAGTTTTGGAGGGGTTGAGGTTTTTATAGTGATGTATGGAATTTTCAGTGGTTGAGTTGGTTTTGCTTTGAATTTACTCTAGAAGAAAGTTTTAATGTCGACTCTGTGATGTTTGTAATTACATGAGTAGGGAAAGAGGAAATGGTGAAGTAAGACTAATTTGATAAAATTACCCTGTACATACACTAGATATATTTCTTGACAAGTTGCCAGTCTGCATGTTAGAAAAATTTAATTATTAGCCCTCTAATTTCCCATTCCCAACAAGGAGGAATTGATTTAGCTAGGTTGGCTTGCTGGGCAGAAAAACTTGAATGATCAGTTGAAGCTCAGCCTTTGGAGGAAGTACTATTTTATACTGGACCAATATAGTTGATATACTTCGTGTGGCATATGATATATTTATAGTCTGTTTTTAATTTTGACCTTGTCAGCAGCATTATAATAATGTTGCACGGCGTATTCTGCTATACCTGTCACATTTTAATGTTAGGTGTGTTACGCAGAGAGAAATCCTGCACGAAGTTGACAGAAATGAGGAAGAGGGAGCGTGGCGGAGAAGCAAGGGCCTTTGAGGAGGTGACACTATCTTGCCTCCTCTTTGTGGCTAATCTTTGGAAATGCTTATTTCTTTGTAAATCTTGGTGATGGCAGCAAGAGGGTAATGGAGGCCGTTCACCTCTAAGGGTGAATGCTCTCCAAACATTTTTGTAGTATCTTGAACATGAGTCTTTGAAAAACGTGCATAAAACTCTTGACACTGCAAAAAGAATTGAATTCAGAGCTGAGGTTGGGGAATCGCTCGTGCAGGGTCTTACCTTGCAAGGGGACACGGCAGCTTTTCTGTACTGGCCCTTGTTACTGCTTGTCTTCTGGACAGAGGTACGTGCCATGAACGGCCTCCATCAAATGCCGATACCGTGGTTTCGGCTGGGATGGAGTTACCTGTTTTGCCAGCAGCTGGTGTAGCACCACCTTTTGGATTTGGGGTAAGAAATACTGTTGAGAGCACATGGGTGTGTTTAGTTTGTTGCCGAGCGGTCAAGGCTCCTCACACTGCCCCACCAGTGGGCAGGCTGGGGGTGTACAAGGAGTTGGGAGGAGACACGGCTGGGGACAGCAGACCCCAGCTGACCAAAGGGATGTTCCATGCCATACGACATCATGTGCTGGGGCAAGAAGAAGGAGGGGGGGATGTTCGGAGTGATGTGTTTGTCTTCCCAAGAAACTGTTATGCTTGAGGGAGCCCAGCTTTCCTGGGGATAGCCACTGGGAAGCAGTGAATGAATTCCTTATTTCTCTTTGCTTGTGTGTGTGGCTTTTGCTCTACCTATTGAACTGCCTTTATTTCAACCCAGGAAGTTTTCTGATTCTCTGCCCTGTTGCATCTTGGGGGAGTGAGCAAGTAGCTGCGTGGTTCATGCTGGATGGGGTTAAACCATGATAGTGGTACTTTGAAACAGTGAGGAAGGAAATTGAAGAGGGGGGAAAATGTAGAAATAAAACCTGAAGTTCTGTCTATATAATAAATACAAATCCTACACATGCACTGTAGGATTCCTGGTTTTTCTTTGCCCCCCTTTTTTTTTTTTAATTGATGGGTAGCCATTCTTCTCAGTATAGATAATTGAAGTCCGGGCTAGCTGGTGGAGTTTGATAAAGCAGTCAAATGAGACGCAGTGAAATAGTGCAATCGTTTTACATATCAACACTTTCATAAATGACTATTTCCACCTGACTGGAGTAGATTCTGTGGTAGATTGAATATGACATGCCATCTCATATCCCAAAGACAGAGTTATTAAATCAACGTGCCATGCGTGGGTTCTTAACACAGTATCACCGGAGGATTGTTAAATATTCACTGGGACAGGAAGAAATGCAGACTTTATGAAGAAAATCAAGTTCTCCTATGCCAGCTGACTATTAAAAACTTGTTGATGAGAAATTAGAGTCCAGCACAATTGCGCCACACTGTGCACTTGGAGAGCTATATATAGCTTGTTCCATTTCTGTTCCCTGTTAGCAAGGCAGCTTCCGAAAGAGAAAGGGACTGTTCTTTGTAACTGGATGAAACAATGGATTTCTGTGCCTATTGGTAGATGGATATGGTGCTTAGAAAAAAGTGGCTTTAATTGTGGGTGTGGTCAGTGCTCAGCCTTGACTGTCTGTGAGATAAATGAGCCCACATGCACCTGGTGCTTGGTGCAGAGCAGTAGAAACAATATGCTCCCCGTCAGTCAACAGGTTATTTAGTTGAAGGATGGGTGTTAGTAGATATATGTTGGCGTGGATGGATGGAGTAATGCTTTTTGGGGAAGAAACAATATTTTTGCCATGCCTGTTTTAGGAATAAGCATTAAATGCTTGCACTGGGAATGACATTACAGCTTGATGTCAACTCATAAAAGCCCTTAAGGTCTTTGTGTGCCTTGGATATGACAGCATCTGAAAATACAATATTTTAGCTGTGTGTCTCTGTGCGAGTGAATGCACGTAACAGAAGCTGTACAAGTGGGAGTAAATGACAGAGGGTCCATCTTTGATTTCTCTATTCATTGCAGTACTTTAAATGATGGAGCAGTCTGTCATTTTGCTTATGTAGGAAGTTTTCGGCATCTGATTACCCCACTGACCTTTTTGTTTGGGGTTATTTATTTTTTTGTAGTGATGGGACGCTGTATTGAAATGTTCTGTGTTTTGTCATCTTGGCTTTTTCTTGTTACCAGTTTTTCCCCCTGGTTGGGTATCTACCTGTGAGCACTGAATTAACATGTTTTAGTAGTTCACTTGCTGCTGTAGTTCTGCAATGAATCTTCCTCGCTGGACTGGAAATGGCTTTCTCTTGGAAGTGAAAAATAATAGGCTGAAGGCAAAGTTCTAGAACTTGCTTCCTGTTTTTTATCAGTACTTTGCAGACAGACTCAAGTTTATAGAAGAAACCTGCATTGGTTCAGAAAAATTCCAACTGGCTCCTTGCCACTTAAATTACAAGAAATAGTTCAACAAGCGGATGTTTTAGTTATGAAACAGCCAGCCCTTATGATCAGTAACTATCTGTTCTGAAAGGAATCGTGACCTCAAACACACCTCAAGTGGCTGCAAGAAGGAGCAGTGGTACTTGTGACTTGAACACAGTGTCTGCACGGTATTATTAACAGATGTGGCTGGTTTATTTTGAGCGTATCCTTTTGGTCTTAGAATACAGTTGCATTTGTTGATAAGGTGTCTTGCTAAGCCACCCGGTGAAGGGTGTCTCAAGGTGAGAAAAATCTGTGATGGTAATCTTTGAAACCATGATCCATAAAAGTCTATTGTTTGTATTACTGCTGTTCATTCTTTTTATGGCTTATAGAATATCTGGAAAGAAGCAAAGTTTGTATGTTCTTACATTCTAACCCAAATCCTTCCCCTGCCTTGGATATAGGGAAAGGTCCAGTGCTGCTAGAGGTGACGACTGGGTGGCAGTAGGAAAACACGTAGTCAGCCTCATCAGATACTAAATAGAATTGAAGGCACAAAAGTATTTATACCCTTCGTTCCTACCCGATCCATTGCTTGATCACAGATTGTCCTGTCTGTTATTAATGTAAAGAGAGGAGTCTGCTTTTCTGGAACAGCTGAGTGTCTTCAGAAGTTGGGTTTAAACAGGGCGATTTTACAGATCGGTTGGTTCTCTGCTTTCTCTTTCACTGGCTGTTTCTATTTGCAGCAGAATGGCTGATGCTTCAAAAGAGAAAAAGGATGATAAAGAGAAAAAGAGCTATTTCCTTAGTTTGTGTAAACTGATGGAAGTATCCCATCATTAACCAAAGGTACTCTTTCTTACTGCTGAGCTGAAGACTTAGAGCTGGAAACTCTGTGCCAGCAAGCTTTCCTGTAGCAAAGGTTGGGTCAGGTTTTAAACTAGAAGAGGGGAGATTTAGATTAGATACTAAGAAGAAATTCTTTACTATGAGGGTGGTGAGACACTGGCACAGGTTGCCCGGAGAAGCTGTGGATGCCCCATCCCTGGAGGGGTTCAAGGCCAGGCTGGATGGGGCTTTGAGCAGCCTGGTCTGGTGGGAGGTGTCCCTGCTGATCCCTTGGTGGTCTCAGAGATCTCTAATGGTGAGCAGCGACGCTCGCTGAGTCTTCTATCCTATACATTACTAGGAAGTAGTAACACTGTAACACTGCAGTGCATGGGATCCAAGGCTGTCTCCTTTCTTTCTTTCTTTTTTTTTTTTTTTTCAAAGAAAGAAGTTTTTATTGTTATCTAACAAAATACTGTGTAACTACTGCTTTTGACTGTTGTGTGCTAATAGAAATCAAATAGTGAGAGAGAGGGTGCTGCTTGCAGCTGCATTTCTTGTTTGACACAAACAAATATTACAAGTCAATGAAGCAGTGTTTGCACTTGATATCCTGGAGTTAGGATCTTACCTGAGTGGGAATAAATTATCCCAGCTTCTATTTCAGTACAAAATTAGTGCGTTTAGCCTCCAGCAACTAGAAAGACAGAGGTCTGCTGCAAACAAGAGCTGTGGAGGTGTTGATGAAGGGAAAGACACATTAACCTTACTAAGCCATTTCCTTTGCCCTTAACATCAGCATTAAGCTCTGGATTTCCTATCAAAGACACCTCTTCTACCCAGGGCGGTGCTGAGACCGTTAGAATGGTTGGACTAGATGATCTTGAAGGTCCCTTCCAACCTAGGCGATTCTGTGATTCTAAAATCAAAACAGTGAGATTTGGTACTTAGGGTGATAAAATAATTCCATTGGAAAATGCTTTCAGTGCTACTGGAACAAGGCAGTGTGTGGCCTGGGAAGTGTGGAGGAGACTTCTGTGTTACGTAGGTAAGGTCTAGGGCAATAACGTCCGCAATAAATAGAGGAATTTCATGGATGTTCTAACAGGGCTGGGCACCATTCCTAAATGGAGTAAGGAGACGCAAATGGATGAATCATCCTTTCTGCAAACAGCAAATGAAATAAAAAGCTTCATTGGGTTTTGTTTTCCTTCCTTCAGGCAGCAACTGAATTCCAATTATACTTGGATTTTTTTTTCCCATGTTATTAGAAGGAGGAAAAAAAGCTATTTCTCATTCCAGCATTACTGATTCAGACATGAAAATGAAAATGTTTATTTACTTTTGTTACAGAGGTTGAGTGCGTGATCCCACTTGCATTGCCATCGGTGGCAAAGCTCCCATTGATTACAAAGAGAACTGGGTTGTCCTCTTGCTGGCAACAGGAGATGCTGTGATCAGCTTGATTTGTGACAGTGAAAAGAGCGTTCAGAGCCAAGGGATTGAAAAACAACCCACAAAAATGTGGAAAAACATATTCCAAAAACACCCAGATATCATATCTGTGGGCCTGGTAATAATTTTAGGGGAAGTAAACAATGCCAGCGGACTCTGAAAACACGCAGTGATTGGTAAAAAATAACAGATTGTTGGAAAATTCTTCCGTGAGGGAAGAAGCCTCCCTTTAGAAAATAATTACTTCAAAACAAATACAGCAAACATTTGAAAATTAGCGTTTCCAAAGCATAAAATGAGAGGTGTGTGGGTTTGGTATGGTATAGTTTAATTTCTCTCTAGATAAGCTTTGTGGGTGTCCCAGTTTGGCAAGGCAAGTCGTCTGTACGCGTTCCCAGGCTTTGCAGTGCGGTGGGGGAAGAAGGACCTCAGTGCACTTCTGTCCGGGAACTGGGACCCCAGTCCGAGAAACCTCCCTGTGCTGCTTTGTGCTCAAAGCTCACTGGTTTTTAATGGGATTAGTTATCTGGGGCTTGCCTGAGCGGGGTAGGAATCGGAAAGTAACCAGTGCATTTGAAATCTGTGCTTGCCTCTCGTACTGGCAGGCGTGAAGTAGAGCTAATTCTGTTCGGGTTTTACGGTATCTGAGCCAAAGTTTATGCAGTCCATGTCTCTTCTGTTTGGTGAATAATCACCAAAACAAAAGTAATCAGTCTGTGTCTTTTTTTTGTTGTTGTTAAAAACCAACAAAAAGTCATTGTGAGCACCCTTGAAATAGAAGACATGAGAATACATGTTGAGAAAGGAACACAAAAGACTTTTTTTAATTGTTAATGCCTTGCTGTAAGTAGAAAGCTTTTAAATTTAAACAACAATTTTAAAGTGATGAAAAATGTCTTAAATGTGTCCTTCACTCCAAAAGCTTTTGATGCATTTGCTTTCTCTTGAGAATAAACTTGAGCAGAGCAGTGGTAATTCTCCAACAGAGCTAACTTTTATTTCTTGTCTGGCGGTTATATTTGCGAACTCGAGCCTTCAGTACTTACTCAGGATCGGGTTAATGCAACCCTGGCTTCATTTTGTCACCCCATTGAGACACCAAGGGAGGGAATGGGTCATGGCAGGGCTTTGAACAGGCACATACCTGATGGCACAAGCTGCCCCGGCTGCTTGAAGAGCTCGTTCCACCCAGGAAGAGCTTAACATTAGATCTCACGGAGCAGTTCCCACTGAAAAGTGGGATGGAGCCACCCTGGGACTTGCTTTTGCCTTAGATCTGAAAACTTCCTGCTCTTTGGAGAAGAACAGAGAGAGGGAAGCAGCTCTGTTTGCCACACACGGATCCTGGGCTGTGAAATGGGAGTTGGTGGTTCTTGGAGAGCCGAGAGGAAACTAATTGCTTTAAGTCCCAGCTCCACACCCTTGTTTTACTGCAGGAATCACTATCCCCTGGTTTCAGCAGCTGCTCTCCCTTTCCCTCTGGGTGCAGCCAGGATTTGTGTTACTCATCATTATAAGCAGCTGGATGCTTAGTAATTCAGCCTGTCTTCCCCATGCTCCTCCTGTGCAGGTGGGAATGCAATTGCTCCCTGCTTATTGAGTGTTTGGAGGTGGTGGAAAGGAGTGTTAAGTAGATGTTGGCCAGAAGGAGCAGAAGAATTGGGTTGGATTGGTTTCGTTTACTTTTCTTTTTTTTTTTTTTTTTTTTAACTTTTGGTGGGGTTTTTTGTTTGGTTGTGGTTATTGTGGGTTTTTTTTCACTGCTGTATGCAAGTTCTGAAGAAATAGCATTTCACAGAGGGGAAATGTCATTATTGCTGATTTCAGACTAGATAGCTTATTTGATTGCTACCCAAATAGTACTGTTTTAAAAAAAAAAAAATTAAAAATCTATCCAGCTAGGTTGCACACCATGTAATCTGTTTTTTGGGGGGAACGGAGAGAGCAGCCATTGCCGGCAAACACTGACATGACCCTGTTCCTGATCTTCCTTATCTCCAGTTGCTGCAGGAAATCCTCGTGCTGCAATTTCAGATTCTTGCTTAGATTCTTGGTCTTGGAAGTTTAGATTTGTGCAGCTGCAGACAACCTACTGGGTTGGGCTTTTTGGGTTTTACAGACAAAGATTTGCTTCTTACACTGTGTTCCTGTGTTCAGATTAATTGATGGAACTTCTGGTGACTGAACTTCCCTGTCAGTGTGTGCAAGGGCGATCCCAGGCTTGAGAACTTTCTCCCTGTATTTTACTGACTGTTCTTTTTATTTAGTTTCGGTTATAGCCCTGTCTGTCTCACTGTGAAGTGCTGCTGTCTGCAAGTTTTGCTTCTTTCCATGACCATTTCCCCCCTCTACAGAGGAAGTTGGGTCTGTAAGACAGGGATGTGTATCATGCTGTGTAACCTCACCAAGAGAGTGGTGCCAGAAGATGAGGCAATGAAATCCTGCCCAGTTGAAGGACCACATCTCCGTAACACAGCATCGTGTGCTTTCCCCACCCTTGGCTGGACATCTGCAGGCCTTTCCTTAGACAAGGGGTAACCATGACTGTGTAGACTACTGGGTTCTCAGACTGAGTTGTTGAGAAGAAAACATACGGGTTACCATGGTAAGGTGTACCAAGCCTGGACTGATGGGCTTTTTTTGGGGTCTTTTTTCATGTTCACCCTGTAAATTTGTGCCGTGGTTCTAGAAATCTCTTCCTGTTCTGAAGAAAATCTGATTTGAGGAATTCGACAGCAAACTGTTTGGCAGGGAATTTCTTTTGGAAGGCTCTTTGTCTCACAGCCCTGTTTTTATCCCATTGATTGAAAGTCTTGGGAGAGGAGAAGGAGCTCTGTGGCCTACCTTCAGCTTAGGAAAAAAAGTATTTGCATTACTTTAATTTTCTTTCCAGGATTTTTTCTCAAAAACCCCCAGATCTGTAAAGATCCCTCAGTGATTCTGTGGCTTCAGGAAAAAGTTGTCCAGGCCTGACATCATTTACGAAGCTGGGGAGGTTCCAGGCCCCGTGCCCCTCTGTTTAATGCTGCTATCATTTTTTAAAAAGGTGTATTGCTCACTTCACTGAATCTGTGGCACTACCTGTAATCAATATGGGTTTCTTTGCTTCATTCGCTTACTTTTTCTGTCTAATTACATGGTTTCACATTGCTTTCAGTTATGATGAGTTAATGTCAGGGTGTGTTAGTTGTTAGCATGCCAATGATAAGCAGTTTCTGCTGTGTCAAAGGTGAGATGGTAAAAGCTGCAAAATATGCAATTTCTGTGCTGCTATTCAATATTCTTCCTCCTTTTCTCTACTCTTTCTGCCCACAGCCTTCCAGGTGAGTGGGATGGGATATAATGAGCATGATCACCATGATCACAGCTGCTGGGCCCAAAGCTGAGCTGCCTTCACATAGTACCTTATTTTTAGTGATTAGGAGTACCTCCTGTTGCCTGGCACAAGGTACCTGCATCTTATCTCCTAGTATGAATAGAGTTTACAGCTCACGCTGAGGTCTCTGCAGTCAGAATTACGCTGTTACCGATAACCTCTACTTTCCAGTTCAGAGTTTGCTTTAACTGCAGACCAAGCATCACAACACACGTTCTCCAATTGACTTATTAGTTTCTTCTTGTAGTTTTTACCCCATGCCACATCACCACTCTCTTGGCTGTGCTCGTGCAAGTGTTTGGGGGCCAGACCTTAAAATAATATTGCTGAAAGAGCTGATTTTCTCTAATTCACATCCCTTTGACACAAGGTCCTGCAAATGTCCACCTCGACACAGCTGAAAGACCAACATATAATCTTGAAGCATGGATGAAATCTTGATTTGTGTTTTCTCATCCTGTGTTTACCCGGTGTTTTCAGTTTTTCAGTTGCTGTAGAGTTGTTATATCCCAAGAGGACTGGCACAGCTCACAGCTGCTCATCCAAAACCAGTACAGCAGGAGTTAGTGCAATGCACAGGAACGTTTGGCTCTGCAAGAATAAGAAGTGCCACCGCGCGCGCACGCCAAACACACACCATGCATCTGCCTGGCTGTGCTCTTTGCTACCCTTATCAATCTTCACGGAAAATCAACAGCGTTTAAAGTTTTCTTTGCCTTTTTAACCTTGACACCGTCCCTTCCCATAGCCAAACTGAGCCTGGGAGCCCAGCCACGTCTGCGCAGCTCTTGGCTTGGTCAGTGTGTATTTTTTGTTACCTTTCCAGCCCCTGTTGGCTCTACCTGTGTGATGCAGGCAGTGCTGTGACAGATGGCTGTCAGTCCTAGAAACGCTGCCCCTTTTTGCCTTACTCATTTGCCCGTGTGATTTAAAATGTATACACCCTCTGGCCATCCTGTCGTTCACCTCATCTGCAAGGTACCCGGAGCCTCCCGAGCTGGGGCTGCTGCTGCTGCACGCAAGGTTGTCATTAGCACAGCAGGTAAAACTGGAGGGTTATTTCGAGCAGTGTGCTAATGTAAAGGAGCTGATGAACATCATCCCGAACCCGTGGTGTATTTTAAGGAGTTCTAACCTTCAGACTGGTGCTGAAGGGTGCTTGTTCACAGGGTAGGCAGATTTTTATCTACAGCTCTGCTTTCTGGTCTAAACCCCTGTGAATAGTTTCTTACTGTTGAAACTTACTATTTCATTTGGAAGATTTCTTCTCAGGCACTTATAGTTGTTGAATTCTTACTTCCTTGTGTATGCATAGTTTTTATATACTTGGTTTTATTTTATATATAAAGGGCTGAAATAATAATTATCGTTATGTTCCAAAGTTGATATTTTGCCGTTTTAAGATGATAAGTTTTGTTAACCCCCTGTTTTTGAATTAAGGTACTTTTTCTGCTGACTCTAATCATTTTGGTCTTCCACAGAGATTCTGTAGCATGAGAGCCATTTGTTTGCAGCTTAGTATTTAAAATTCTGTGAATTTGGGGATGTAAAGTTGTTTTTTAGGTGCTTTTATTATTTATTTTTTTAATTATTTCCCAGATTATTTTTCTGGGTAATCTATATATAAATAGTCTATTATAATGCCTAATCCTTTGTTAAGGGAGACGTGGAAGGATCGATGGTGCTGTAAAAGAATAATTAGCCATCTTTTCCCCGTTACCCTGAATTGAATTTTCATTCTGTGTTGTATTGACTTCTAACAGTTTATTGAAAATGAGATTTGAGAAAGTCTGACTCTCACCCGACAGGCTAATCAGTCAATTGCTAATAGACCTGGGATGCTCCGCAGCCACCAGCTAATAGATTTTCTATTGTTGTTCCCTCCTTGTTGATCAGATAATCTGTTTTGGTAGTTGAGCTAAGGCATGCGCTTCTGGGAGCATCAAGACCCAAAAATTCCCTTATACAAAGTTTCCTTGGCACAACCATTTCACCTGCTGCAGCTCGACTGGTGGCCAGAGCGCAAGCGATGTCAGGGTACGGCTAAAACTTCTCTCTGTAAGGAAGCTGAATTTTCAAGAGCTCCCTAAAAGCCTGTAATGTGCCATGAAATATGTGAATATAAAAATGGACCATCACAGATGGACATTATTAACAAATGAGTTAATGCCAGCGAAGCATGAAAGTAAAAACGTAGTGGATGATACTGTTTCTCGGTAAGAATTAGACTCTAAAAATAAGCCTTTGAGTTAATCTTGTGTGTTGCTGCACACTGTGGGTCCATCCAGGAAACTCTGCCTCCTTGCCTCTGCTAGGACTACTCTTGGAATTGAATCAAGGTGAAAGATATCACCAAAATTCTGCATCAAAAAAGAAGTCTGACTGTAAGAAATATATGGGGTCTGTAGATCTAATATGAGCAAGTGAAGGTGCTTGGAGTTCTGTAATGAGCACCCAGCTGTGTTCCTACACAGAGCTTAGAGAACTGTTTTTAACCCGGGTCAGATGTCAGCACCTCATCCTTTCTTATATATAAACTTAATAAGCCAATAGATTATTCCTATTCAGGGGAAGGATTTTTTTTTCAAAATATATAGGAGTAAACAGGAAAAAAATTGTATTTGTGCCTGTGCATTGTTTTGTGTACTGCGCATGCCCACCCACCCCAGGGTGGTGGCAATTTTCATTTTCAGAAATTTTAGCTGACTGAACGGTGCACTGCTGGGGTGGGGACAGACCCGGACACATGCAGCCTCTCCTACCCTCCTCCCACCCAGGGAATTACTGTTTTTTCATATTAATTGATTGATGTGTGAACAAATAACTTATTCCTAACAATGACAAGATATCTTTTTAAGGATAATTCCCAAGGAATGTATTTAAAAGAGGAGAAGTACTACCTTTATGGTCAATTTTTTACTTCTTTTCCAGAGCTGAAGAAGTCACTTTTAGAGAAAGTGGAAGACCTGGGAGTTCTGATGCAGTGATACGTGCAGCATCAGAAATTGTTTATTGAAAGATAGTTGTGCCAGAAACCTGAGGTTTAGAAACTCAGCAGAGTCTTGAAATGGAGTTTCCTTTGTCGCCACGTTGATGTGGCTGTTTGAGCCCTGAAGGTCAAGGCCCGTTAGACCACTGAGGCTTTGGTATTCTCTGTAACCCCTTCATTGCAATAACAGCAACCCTGCCCTTGACTTGAGTGGTGAGCTTTTAAAATTGAAGTGAAATTAAAAAGGTGCTGAATTGTTTAAAATCTCTCTTTCTTTTTACCATCAAGACATGAAGCATAATGGCTCTTGTGCAGGTCGAGATTGGAGTTTCAGCCACGTGGTGCAGTCAGGCATGAGATGAGAGCGGTTCCGTTGCCAGTGTCTTGCATCCAAAGGGGGAGAAAATAAACTGATCCCAGTAGGTTTGCCTGGAGAAAGATGATTGATAAATGGAAAATAAGTAGCAAAAACTGCTAGGTAGGGATATTGGGGTTAGGGGGGGAGGGAAGAGTTTTCTGGGTAAGTTCTATCTTAAATAAGCTCACAAATGCTTTTTCTTACTTGAAGTTCCCCGTTTCTGCTGGCTTAAGCTCTAAGTGTATAATGAGAGAAAGATCTTTAGCTGATAATGTCGTTCATCAGAGTCTGTTAAGCAGCCAGCCAAAACATTTAAATTGTATTGAAAGATGAAGGACTGGACAACAGAAACCAGAAACTGCCCTGAAGGAATGACCCTGGTTTCACAATTCCTTTTTTATCTCATTGTCCTTTTTTAAAGTCACAGTTTTCATGTTATACACTTTCAGACGAACTGCTATTTTGATAGTTAGTTTGGTACTTTGCTAGGAGATTTAACCCCTTGAGAGCCTGCCCAGATATGCTATACAGGTGTAAGGTATGGTCCTCAGCTTCTTCAGACAGTGGCATTCCCTGAGTAATGCCTCATGTGTTACAGACCTTTTGGGAAAATAGGTTTTATTGTTTCGTCCAAACACTGTCAACCTTCCTGAGTGCTCAGTATTATATTTCCAAATGTACATGTTATTGGATAAATATATATATATATTTGTGTATATGTATAACTAGAAGAAACTTGGGTGGAGGTAGAAATTCAAATAAAATGCAATGCAAAAGACTCCAAAAGCTAGAAATCCAGGCAATTCATTACTTTTTCATTTCATAGATCTTGTGTTTTACATCACCCATCGTCATTTTCTTCCTGAAAGTTTATTGGATAAGTCTGAGGTTAGACCCAGTCTTAAGTGCCATTTCAGGCTGTAGAATTGACCAGTGAAGATACCTTCTAAGGACTCAGTCAGGAATGAATTTGGATCCTTGATACTATGGTGTCTGCTGCTAAGGGCAGGAGATTTCATCATTCCCAACCGCAGCCAGGAATTACTTGAGTCTGAGATTTATGGTTTTTAAAAAAATGTCTCAGTTTCCATTTGAAGTAAAAGAGAAAAAAGAAATAAGGTTTAAAAAGCTCCCAACAGCAGGAACACTGGAGCATCACATTGCCTATCAAAGGCCCTAGAAGATAGTTTTGTGTTGAGGAGCACCCTCCAGCATCCCTGGATGTGGGAAGGGGCGCATCAACTTTTTGTCACCACTTTCAGTGAATCTTCTTCTTCTTCTCCTTTCAGACGCCAGCCAGCCTCATTAGTTTGGTTACTCCTGGGACAGCAAAGTGGGAATAAGCATGTGAAAAAAGAGCAATAAAGAAGGCAGAGTAGAGGTAGGAGTTTGGAGTGTGCATCTAAGCCTCCACTTGAGGATTTTGGTCAGTAATGTCTCGTGAGAGGGGAGCAGTTGGCCACCAGGACCCTTTAGCACACCCTTCATGGTGGCCACAATGAGCTGAGCCCTTCTCTCCGCCTCTCTGAGGAGCCGAACTCCAGCACTTGTACTTGGTAGTGATTTGAAGAAAAAAATCAAACCCCTGATTGGATTGCAATTATCTGAACTGTGTCCTGGTGGGAAAGTGGATGTATGTGTGGAATAAAAAGGATTAGTGGTAACACTCTGCAGAAAGAGATGATGGAGCTAAAACCACCCAAGCTGTATGTGACTTCCCAAGGCAGGAAGAAAAGCTCCCCTTCCCCTTTGGGGGGCCAGGCTCAATCTGCCCTTCTGTGGTCTGAGTCAGTAACAATTAGCAATTTGTAATAGCTGGGGGTTTTTGAGAGGATAATCCCAGGTTAAAAACAAACAAAAGCTGGAAGGAGTCCTGTATTTTGTGATAGCTTTCCCAGCAGAGAGCAAGTTTGTAAAAGAGAAGCTGCATGTACTATACCTTTTTATTTTTGATGTGTTTTCTTTGGGCACTTGTCTCACCTGATTTGGTGATTTCTGAGCACCTTTCAATGCTGGAATGGTTTAATTCTTACTTCATTTTGAAAACTAAATTAAAATGTGTTTTGTAGAACAACGTGGTATGGATTCTGACAACATTGAATGTCCTTTCTGATTAAAGAAAACTGAAACTTAGTAAGAGATTCCCAAAGACAGTGTATGTTTTCAGTCTGGGAGTTGCCCCAATGATGAGCCATGTCGTATGACTACTTCCCAAAAGGCCAAGTTGCCTGTTCTTTCATTTTTCCTGGCCAATGTCTTAGCACCCACCTCATTGTTTCTCTGTACAAGAAGCTAGGTCTTGCAAGGCTTGCTGAAATTCTTGGCTTACTCTTTGGGAGCTTGATGTTTTGGAAACCACAATGGATTTCCAAGGAATTCTCATTGACAAAAATCTGTCCATGGCAAGCTTCCATAAGAAACAGCATGAGTGAGGTTAAACTGCAGAGGGAATATTCTCTGGATCTCTTTGGAGGTCTTCAAATATACTTATAACAGTGAAATGAGAAAGATTTATGTTCTGTAGACCACATACAAGCAGCTTCTGATGAAATCATCAGTCTGGCTGACGAGGGTTTAAAAGAAGAGGTCAGTGAAGCTGCTGGTGGCGCTCAGAGAGTGGAGCTCTGCAGGTTGGGCAGGAGGGGCCGGGTGCTGATGTAGGTCCAACCTTCTCCTCCGGGGAGCTCAGAAAGGGTTGGCCCTTGGGAGCCCTGGTTTTAGGTTTCATCTCTCCGGCTGGGAAACCAGGAAACTATTATTTCATTAATCATCTCTCCAAATATGCCTGCGTATTATATGGGCTCCATTGTTTATAAAAGGAAATTACCCGTTTAATGAGTACTAGCAAAGAAGGGGAGAGGGGAGAGAAACCCACTCCTGCATCCATTAAGACAAATTTCCTTGCAGAGAAAAGCCTTCCGTTTCCCATAATGAATTCCTCTGCAAATAGAAGCATACACTAAGTGCTCCTGCTATGCTTCCACCAGTGATGGAAGACAGGGCATATGCATACTTTATGTATATTAAAATAATTGTGCAACAGGTGTAGAATATGATTAGATGCCACTGACATAAATGCATAAGTTTTGTAAAACTGTGGGTCAAGTGTAGCATGGAATATATTAGCTTGAATTCCTTTAACTTTGTTAATTTGGTGAAAGGCCCCACAATGCCTAAGGAATCCCTTTATTCCTGTGACATTCTTGCTCCTGCTAACTATTTCTTTAATGTCATTATTTCTGAGATCTGTTAATACAAACCTAGTTATGAACGTGGTAGACCTTTAACAGTGTAAGGCAGCAAGATGTGAAAAGACAAATCATTTAAAGGGTTCTGTATTACCTTGTAGTGGGGGAGAGGGTGTCAGGCTGTTTGCTGGTGACAGCAGGTTTGCTGATGACTGTAATGGGAAAGGGCAGCAGTGCTAAATGGATAGGCAAAAAGAAATTTTAGAGCAGACTACAGCACTTAAGCTCTCATAGACAAATTAACTGTAGAAAAGGGAGGCCAGCTTTCTTAGGCACAAGGTCACTAATTCAAACAGTAAACTGGAGCCATTGCATGGACTTCTCTACATATGCTTTGAAAATGTAAAGCTGAAGCAACCAATTAGCACATCTGACTGTTGTTGAAATATACCATTTGCTTTCTGTCGGCATCTGTTACAGTTCCCTTGAAAAGTCACTATCAGCAGGATCCAAAATCCTTCTTGGAGAAAGATGGGGCAGAGGGATCAAAGATGTAAGCGAGAAAAACAAGAAAGGTGGAACTGGTGTGAACAGCAGCTCCATTTATATCTGCGCACGATTTGTCATCTTTCTAAAATTGTTTTGTTGCATTTGCCTGTTTGCAGGGTACAAACTGTTCTCTTCCTGGGCCTCGGTGAGCAGAAGGCAAGCTTTGGCAGGAAGCTGTCTTGAAATTCAGTACAGCCTATTGCAGCTGGCCTGGATGTGTGGCTTATGGGCCTCCTGCACGTTCACCTGGGGGCAAAAAAGAAACAGAGAATGAATCGACACCTGCCGGGGGTGGTATTATTTGTGTTGTGTTTGGTGGCCCTGTGAGCTCCACGGCTAGATTAGTATGAAAATACGAGACTTGGCCATGGTTGTGGGATACAATCTCAAGTGTTTTGATCTGGTTTCCAACTTCTGTGCTTTAGAATATAGTTCCTTCGATCATAGGTCACTGTTTCCTTCGAGAGACTTTGGGGAAGCTTCATTCTCAGTAGGCGTTCCATTTTCAGGCAGTTTCTACCCTGAAATGTGGTGGAGGGGCAGGGTAAATTTAGTCATTCCAGTTGCCGCCTTTGAATTTGTGTTAAAATGCAGCACTCGGCTTTTTCCTCGTTAACTTTTAAGTGCTGTGACACTGCTGTCCCAACGGAGGGTAAAAAAAGTTGCTTTAGAGGAGGAGGAGAGACATTTGCTTTCACAGGCGCTTCGGCACTTGCGCTTTTCAGATTTGCCAGATTGCCCTGGTCCAGGGAGAGACTGCCCTGAGGATGATGATGATGACCTAAGGAGCACCAGAGTGTAGAGCTGGGGTTGGTAACTGCATATCAGTACTGAGTGATATGCAAACAGCTTCCAGGGAAAGGAAGGTTCCTGGGGGTTTCATAGACCTTACAAGCCATTCACACGCATGAACCACTGATCTTGGTTAAGATTAAATGGGTCTCAAACAACACGTTGTTACTTTTGCTACGTTTCTTTAAATTTCTGCAGAAAATAATATAGAAAGGTATCGGTGTATTTAGGGGAGATATCAAAAGATAGTGATGACAGTCTTACGTTGAAACTGAAAGAGTTGTTTAACTTTTTTTTTAAGCTTGATATGGTCTAGCAGAAGAGAAGATAACATTTTGAATACAAACATTGCAGTGGAAATGGTCTAACAAGCATTTTTCTGCCTTCTTTACCCTTTTCTAAGTGTTTCTTGCAGTTGCTTTCTTTGCACTTAGATCACTGTTTGCTGTCGTTACCACATACATATTATAACTTAACCTTGCACTTCATTACTCACCAAAAGCAATCATTGCAAGCACAGCACAAACATTCTAACTTTTTAAAGGAAAATAAAAATATGATGTTTTTTATAACCAATAAATATACTTTCTGAGTACTTAGTAGTGTAGCTTCTGAAAATCAGCATTCATTTCCCTTAGGTCAAGGGGTTCTTTTGAGCCTAAGTTGCCTGCATTTTTCCAAAGACTTTTTAAAAACAAAATAGTAGTACCGAAATGATTAAATGCTGCAGAAATCTACTACAGTTGATTTTGTGGTTTATTAAAAGTATTTAAAAGTTTTCTGTATTGCATTTTAACTTTGTTGAGGGAAACTTTTTCTACCGTTATCCCCAAGGTTGTCACTAGGACTTTGATTAGGCGTGTTTGAAATCACAGCGTAAGTTGACAGTGTTGCACGTTCCTTGTTCTTGTTCCTTCTTGTTCCTTGTTGTCTTCTCCTGACTTGTCTCACGGCACTTCACCCTCTTCCCATGGTTTTCTTACTGGTGTGCATGTTCTCTCTCCCCCTCTGTTTGTTTGTGGTTTTTTTTCTTTTTTTTAATAAGTATTGTAGGTGCCTTGGGCCAGGAACAGTCTTTCTGCTCTGTGTATGTCCTACCGTGGTAGAATGACTGATCTTGCTTAAAAACCTCTGGGTTCTACTCTAATAGTAACGAAAATCATAAATAGTAAATAAAAACCCCATAAGCACTTTTCTGGTTTACCACAAACAGCTTTTGTTCATAATATATACCTTTTTTTTTTTTTTTAATTAATGAAAATATGTGAAGTCAAGATAAAAATCCCAGAGTACTCTGATACAATTAAAAAATAAATTGGCTCTCAGGAAGAAACACTGTGCACTTCAGTCACTTGAAAGAAAAAAAAGAAAGTGGGTAGAAATGCTGTATTGCTGTCTAGATGGAAAACATGTCAAATATGCATGAAACTCTCGGCCCAGGGGGTGGGGAGGTTGAGAAATGGAATGCTTTTTTTTTTTTTATCAGCTAAAAGAGACCATTTGCTTTCAGCCTCACCTCTAATCCTGATAAAAGAGTTTATTGAACTCAGATGCTTTTCAAAGAGAATTGAAGGGCATGCTCTAATTTTATTTCTCAGAGAAAGTTGAAATGATGATGTTGCCTTCATGTTCTCAGTGCTTCTTCGGAGTTGGGAAAAAAAAAAAGCAGGAACAAAGCAAAAAAAAAAAAACAACCCACCCTGTGTCTGCTCCTTCTTCCCAGGCCTGGTGACAGCGTGTTTTTATTCACTCTGTTTGTACTTCCCTGCGCTCTAGTAAAGCCACAGGGAATTCTGCACAAGGTTGTAGCATCTCCCGTTGCACGAACCTCGGGGGCACGGCCCGTTCTGGCCCTGAGCTTTCCCAGACCCGCGCTCTCCAAGGCCTCTGAAGGCAGGGAGGGACCCACGAGTGGGGACCCCGCAGTTTCCCATTGCGTCTGCAGCCATGAATCTCTTTTAAAATGATCACCTCGACTGCTGTTTCATGTCCTGTTTCAGCTCTTGGTTTGTCAGCTCCTGTTGTACGCCGTGGCCTGCTTCTGAGGGGGCTGTGAAAGACACAGAAAAGTGAGGTTGAATGTTCTACAGGAAAAGTTTGCTTATAATTCAAAAAATAAAAAAAAGTCCATATGTCCAGTAGTAGTTGCTTAAGGAAACAGCAATTGCGCAAATTGGAAAAGTTGAAATACCACAGCTGTTTCTTTAGACAAGTTTTCTAGAAACTTTCCCCATAGAATGCTGATGGACAAATTGAAAACGCTGGATGTAGTTGGGAAAAGCTGTGTGATACTGTAATGGTTGCTTTACAACATTATTGAAGGACATCAGGTTGCATTCATCCAGCAAAGAGGCACATATTATGGTCATGTGAGGATTTTTGTGGTTATAAATCTTTACTCTCTTCCTTTTGGACCTCCACAGACAATTAATGGATGAAAGGAGTTGGGGATCTGAAGGAGCTTGTTCTTTTTTTGTAGAGAAGAAGTAGATTTTCCTTCCCTGTTTCTCTACCTGTCACTGCTAAAGGAAGTCATCATACCTTTATGTCTGTTCTTTTTTTATAGCCCAGCTTTATAGTTGGTCTGTAATACACACTCCTACTTCTGTCATCTGAAATGCCCCCTGCTCCGTTTGAAATTTATAATTTTCTTATTTGCTGAGGTTAAAAAAAATACATTGTTTGTATACCTTTTCATGATAAGACTGGAATTATGCAAGAGGCTCTTCAAATGCCTTGAGAGAGACCACGGGAATGAGCAAATGGCCACTGAAAGCTCAGGAAAATAAAAAGGATGGTATGAAGACATTTCTTTTGTTTTTTTGGCAGTCGATGGATCAGGTCCTGTATCATTCATTACTCGGGGGTAGTGAACAGTGCCTGCTGATTGATCTTTTCTGCTTAGTATGTAATATTGAAGAGTTGAAGATTCTTCCATTGTATAAATTACTTCTGATTATTTTTTAGTTTCTCCTAATCTACTTGTAATTAAGAGAGGATGGAACTTTTCAATCAACTGCTAGTGGGAAAAGGTGAATTTAATTAGCTTGATCATTTATTAGCTAATAAATTGCAATAGGAAGTGCCATTGCTCTGTTACAGTATATGCTGGTTACCTGTTCTGACATTTGTTTCTTATCCAGGATTTGCAACTCGTGAGCCATCTTTTTTTGTTTCTGGTGGGTTTTCTGCCTCTTAGTGCAGTTTGCCAGTGTGGTAAATTCGTCCTTTCATATGGCAAGTCCCATCCTTGTATTATGCATAAATCTTCCTTCTTTTCAAGGCCCCTAGGTCTCCAGGTCCATAAATATTCCATGAATAGAGAGCCCCTTATGCTTCCCCTCTGGACTGGAAGTGGTTGAGAAAGAGGAGACATTACAGAATAAGGGGATGGGGCAAACGCTAAACAATTCTTCAGTTAATTCTCATTTAAAAAAAAATATCTTTGTGTCTTTCTCCTTCCTTCCCCCCTCTACTTACAGCACGTTTGGGCTGCTTTTAAACTGGAGTGGGGCAAGAAACTATTTTATTATTTAGTTCCTGACATTTCTAATGTCCTTGGAACAATTTTAGCGTCAAGTATCAGAGAATGGGAGGAGGAGGGATAACAATGGTTTGAAGTCATCTTGTTGTTAATAGGATGTTATTTGTTTAATTAGCCGGTGAAGATGTAATGATATAGCAGAGAATGTGACTATGGTGTGCAGCAGCAGTAATAATAGGGGTGAAATATTTATGGTTTTCTTCTTCAGGTAGCAGTTGTAGTTTTAATTGTTGGTTTTTATGCATCCATATGCTGTTCCTTTGTCTTCATGTGGTTCCGTTGTTTTTGTGTAGCTTTTGTAACTCTTGACTTCCCTTCCTATTGCCAGAGCAGCACCTGCTGGCTAGAATTGATATAATTGCCATCTTTAGGAAATAATTTATTTCCGTTATTTCCTATTTATTCAGGATATTGCCATAGGTTTCCCTTAGGTTTGAATAGTTGTGCCAATCACCAATGCAGAGGAATCGCCATCAGTACCTTGAAGAACAGTCTAATTTTCTCATAGCGAGTATGCAACACAGGATGCAGTGATGGGGTTAAAAGTACTTTCGTACTCTCTTTTCCCTGATACATAAGCTTTTGCTCCTACACATATTATTTCAGGTCTATTATTTATTCTCATGCCAAAACGGAGTATCTTTGAGCTTCATCTCTCTTACTTAAGAGATGCAAGCTAACTTTCAAAATGACCATGTGATCTGACGTTTGGATCTGTTCAGTAGATGCCATTAGCTGGGAGAATGGTGATAGAGATATTGGAATGAAAATTCAATGGCTAAGTCTCTGTAGGGAATTTTTGTCCTTGTTGAAGTGCAGTCAGTATGGTGCTACCAGGGAAATGCTAATACACATCCCTTAATATGTGCTAAGAGAGGGAACACAATGATGAGGGATACGCTTCCCCTACAATTCCTCCCACTGCATTTGAATTAAAAAAAAAAGAAAGTGAGGTACCCTTGCTCTTTTTATCTGAGAAAATTAGTTTTTATCTCTCAAAGTTATAAATAACTATGCAGAATGAAATGACCCAGCCGATGTCCAGGTGGGATTTACCTGAGGCACCATGTGGATGGATATTTTGTGTAAGAGCTGGACTTAACCTGTCTGTGGACACTTAATATTTTGGGAAAAGATATCCTTGGGCAGTGGTGCGGGTCTGGTACGTGGAAAAGAGAGGAAATGTGTCTGAGAAACATTTTTGTGAGGCTAAGTATAAGGTTTGTCTTTAGTAAGAGTGATCTCATAGAACCCGGAGAAGGGGAGAGGAGGACTCTGTTAGGGACTGGGAACTGCCTCGAGTGGCCTTGGCCGGGAAGCGGAACCTTCATGAGAGAAAAACATGAGTTGCCCAGGAGCCCTCCAGTGCTCACCTTCCTTGGGCTCCCCAGCACTCAAGGAGCTGGCTCAGGAGTGGCAGTATTTAAGATCTTTATTGTAAAGCAGTGATGTAAATGCTGAATTTTTGAGGAGTTTATTTCCTAGGTTGGTGGGGACTTACACGTGGTGGTGGGATCTTGCTGGGTGCTGTAGCAATGGTGAGCTGGGACCCAAGCCCTATGGACTTCCCAAATTATGCAGAGACATGAAGTGACGTGGCTTGTCCGGTGCTATGAAAGGAGTTATTGGCAATCAAAACCATGGTTTAGATCTGTGTTTCTCCACTTGTTTCTGCTGTCTGCTTAAATCATGTGAAGACAAGATAACGCTGTAAACAGTGTTGGCAACAAATAAATTATAATTAGACCTCTAAAAGCTGACTGCTCACAAGTGTAAGCGCTGCACATAGCATTCATTGTGATGTCTTTACTACAGAAAATAGGAATTTGCTCCAAAGAGAGACTATTTACATTTAGAAACTCAAACTTTTCACCTTGCAGTTCATCACTGCTCATCCCCCGGGCTTCAGCGAGCTGTAGGTAACCGCTTCCTGTTTTTTTCCTTGCTCTGAAACCTCAAATCGTAAAAGTAAACTTTGTGTATCTCAGAAGTGTGCACATCTCAACGCAACCGCCTGCTACTCTCTGCTCTAGAAATGAATTTGCCATTTCATAGCAGAGTTTGGTGAATGATTTGTTGAACTATTTAAAAAATCTGAAATAAAGCAAACTAAGCCAACAGATAATTTATTGTGCTGTTTTGTACTGAGAGTGGAAAAAAAAAGCACTCACTAAAGAGATGAAAACTTCCTCTTATATTCACTTAACATATTTTCTGTTGCTTTGCTTGCGTATGAGATGACTTAACTATGCACTATAGTTTGTGAAGGTAGCTGCATAGTGCTTACACTCACTCTGCTCTGTCACCTTGTGTTCCTGCTCCCTCAAGGAGTGGGAAGGGCCCGAGTGGATTTTTACAGAGCACAGCTTACTGTTCTCCTCACTGTTCGACTTAACTTTTAATTATTCTATTATCTCTGCCTCTGAAATACAGAGGTTTTTCAGGATGAATGCTGGGGGCTAGAAGAAAGAGGGGAAAGAGTATTCTTAGCCAGGAATGGTGGGGTTAAACCTTTTACTTTCCTGCTTTGGTTGGTGCTGCCCTGACCTCTGATAAACTCCAGGGGAGTTCAGGACTGGTGTAGAATGGGCTCACATTTGAAAGCTCAGTGTTTTGAGCTAAGGATAATTTACTGAGCCACTTTCTGCCCGCTGCTGAATGACTGAGATGGTGAAACTTAAAGGGGGAGAAGGAGTTGTAGAGAGGATTAATGGGGGAGGAGGGGAGAATTTTAAAACAGTTCTGGCAGCCCCATTTACTTGGGAAATCCTGTGTCCGGCAGCCTTGTACACAGCTCAGTCCTGATGTAATTCTTGTGAAGAGAGTATAACAACCTGGCCCTGGTAACTACCCTGTTAATTAAGCTGTCGTACGGGGAATGTGAGTGAAAGTCCTGGCACTAAAGGAGTGTTTTTAGTTTAATCCTTAGTTGTTTTTCGAGCAGTTGCCCAAATAGGTTTCAATTTGTGGAAACAGTTGAGCGTGCATGTGAGACTTCATCTATTTATTTGTATAAATTGTCCATTTCCAGTGCAGCCTGCAGACCTGCTGTGTGTGCTCAGCAGCCGGAGCAGAAAGGGGTGCCAGCCCCACAGGACTCACACCGAGTCACCTCCGGTGGGCTAGCTGGGAGAGAGGTATTTGAGTTTCCTTATGTCTGCCCAACAGCAAGCACAGAGCAATGATTTATTATTATCATTATTATTATTATCATCATTATTATTTTTGAGATTCTGATCTCTGGCTATTCCAGGACAGGGAGCTGCTCCTCATACCAGAGGATCATCATGGTCTGCTTTAGGGAGAGGTGGGTGGCAGCACAGTGCACCCTTTATTCTCCAGAGCACTGGGGAACTCCGAGATGTTCCTCACTGTTGTGTGGCTAGACACATTCCTCAGCGTTCACCCCTTGTTTCCAAGAAGTTTGGCAAAGATCTTGTTGCGTAGATCTCAGAAATGTGCAGCTCCACCAGTGGCATTATGTATTCTTCTGGCTTTGGGGAGGGAGAAGTAGGAAGTGTTGGTAAGGATTTCACAGCATCTTAAAATGTTTGACATGTGGCTCTTCGGTAGGAGAAGAAGAAAAGGGAAAGTCCAAAGGCAATACGTCATGGAGTAGACCCAAAGAAGTTACGTTTCTGTTTGTAAAAGAGTGAGTTACTTTACAGTGCACCATCAATGAGGTAAAAACTCTTCCAAGTTAGAGCTTGAACAAAAAATCCCATGCCCACATGAACCAGAAAGGCTTTTCATTGACATGTTTGTTTTTAAGTGTCTTATATCGCAATCTTTCTATTTATTCTTTTCCTCAGGTTTTATTGTGTGTTTATTCCAAAACAAGCACTTGGTTTTTGTGCCTAGTTTTGAGTCTTGTGACTTTATAGGTGTTGGTCTCCCTTTACTTTGAAAAAGGTCAGTTGATTTCATAAACTTCTGCAGTTCCTCATCGCACTTTTTTGGTGAGACTAAACACAGAAACTCCTTAATTCAACCAGAGAACTTTTCAGGCACATAAATGAGCAGAAACTGGAATTCATAGCTTTAGCTCTGGTATTTTCTATGCGAGTCCAAGATAGTACAGGTGGTGGGGAAGTAAATAATAAAGCTGTCAGCTGGTAGTTATGTTTGAAGATGGTTTTACGGGGATCTGATTTGAGCCAAGCCAGGTAAGTGCGGGTCAACAAGCTCTTTCCGTGATCTGCCGTATTCTTCAGGATCAAGCTCTGATCACAGGCTCCAATTGGGCCAAAAGGTGGTGTGATTTTGCAGCAACCAAGGAGCAGGATGGGACTTGCCAAATACTTGTATGCTTGCGACTGAGGCCAGAACTAAAAAAAAAACCAACCCAGCGGCTCTGGCTGCCTTATTGAAAATGTGGCTTTGTATTTTTGCTTCCTTTTTGTCTTGCTTTCTAACAATGTGGCACAGTTGCAGTGGCAGGCTCTAGCTCTCCAGCTATCTGCAGGCTTTTTTTGTTGTGTGGCTTATAGCAGGAAAGAAAAAAAACAAACAAACAAAACAAAACAAAAAAACCAGGCAGAAATTCAGTCCTTTCCCAACCCCAATTCCCTCTTTCAGGAAGGGCAAGCCAGGTAGGAGATTTGGCGCTCTTAAAATCTTTAATCTTGAAGCTGGGGGTGGCAGTAGCCTGACTAAATTAGTCTGTTAGTCTCCTCTTTCTTTGCCCTCTTTCTATTCCTGGTTTTCGTCTGTCCTTTCCCCTTGGATTCCTGTCAACTGGTTTCTGTACCGTTTCATTGCCTCCAGCCAACGCCGCAGCTCCCAACCCAGGGCCGAGCGCAGCGATAAATCACAGCCGCCACTGCGCACTGGGAAGAAGGATGCTTTCAGTGAGCTCAGGGCTTGTAATGCAGATGAAGGTTTCAGCCTCTCCCGGGAATGCCGGGGAAGGCAGCGAGAGGGAGGGAGGCAGAGCTGTGTCTCCATTCAGGAGCCCTCTCGCTGTTTGTAACTCGCCTTTGTTCCGGTCCCAGTCAGGTCTGCCTTAGGTCACACATTTGCACTTGTTTTGAATAAGGTAGAAGAACCCTTGAGAGACTGCATTGCCAAAGAGGGCTGGGGGGAGAGCAGGGAATGCATTCGGAGCTTGGGAAAGGAAAGGGAGGGAGAGCTAAAGCTTCTCAACAAAGGTCAGAGGTCTCCTATGACCTTGCACTGCCTTCATGACCTTTTTAAGGCTGTTGACTGGGATGATTTCCCTGCCTGAGGGATCACTGGCATCTGCAGGCATTCCAGCAGCAGTTAAACACCTGTGCGTTTGCTGCTGACATTTCATTAGGACAAGTAATGAGGCTGGATATTAAATGTCTACCTTTCTGACTGGTCAGGAGAGAAAACAGGGGAGGGAGGTTACAGCTTGTCTCGGGGCGTGTGAAATCCCCATAGGGAAAGTAAAGCCCTGTCCCCTCAACCCTGCTGCTGAGAGCAGAGCGTGGAGAGTAGACTCAGCGTCGCCATGTCCTTGTCCTGCTGCACCGTGGCCATGAGCTAAAAACCATTTTCCCAATTTTTACAGCTTTTACAGCCGTGGCGTAACTTCCTTGTGTCAGTCTCAAGTTCTTCCAATAAAGGTTCCCTGGGATAAACGCCCACATATGTGCAAAAGTTTATCCTGTAGCCTCCAGTTCGGGATAATTCTCCTCTGTGCTGGGATCCAGAGCTCTGCGATGCCAGATTGTGTCCCGTAGCAGCACAGGGAGGGGGAATGAAGGAATGCCTGCCACAGCCTGGCCTGGGAAAAATGCTGCTCTCCTGACTGTGGGCCAGGGCTGCTCTCAGCCAGCAAGCGGAGGGCTGGGAAGCAAGGTCAAGATACGGGAGCTTTCTCCCTTTAAATTCAGCAAATTAAATCCTCGGGGATGAAATACCTCTGTGCTCATTTCAGTTGTCAAGGAATTTTATGTGTTTTGAATTCTTTATGCAGCTGATACTCCTGTACCACAAACGCTTTTTCAAACCTAGTAAGTGTCAGGCTTTGATTGGCAAAACAAACCAACCCCCAAGGGTGGGAGAAAGGTGGCTCCACCTTCAGTCTGATCTTGCAACAAACTGCACCTCCACATCCCAATCCTTTTGTCCTGCTGTAGGGGAGAGTGGGCTTCTCCTGAATCTGGAAGGGCTGGGTTGCTGAGAAGGGTGTCCATGTGCACCTCTAGCATGCCCGAAACCAAGGCAAAAATCTTTCTCTTGGAGTTTTTTTTCACAGCAAAGGCAACTCTCATTTTGCCGTTGCTTTGAGCTCTGCTGAAGTACCATCTACTGACTTGCACCCATCTTCAGAAAAATTGATGTCTCCTTGTTTACACAGTAGCATAAAGAGGTGGTAGCCTTTGCAGACAGTTGGCAAGTGTCATGTACTTGAGATGTTTTAGATGTGCTGGTGGAGAGCCTTCCTAAAGGAGCCTTTTAGGAGCCTTCCTAAAATTTAGGAGGTGCTAAAATTATACTCCCCTTCAACAGGCAAAGATAGGCTTCCCCAACCACTCCTACCTTCTGATCCAAAATTTACTGAAATAAGTGGAATAGTTATATTCTTTTTAACTTGGCTGAGATTTATATGTGGACCTTTAAATATTCTATTTGTCACTGTTGGCTGAAGGACAAGATCAACGTCCCTCAAGTTTGTGTTGAGTTTAATTGGAGGAGTGTTATGCTTCACTCCATCAATATGGAGTGTTCAAAATGAGTTTACCACGGCATAAAGAACAGTGAGCTGGGGGTTTTTTTCCAGCCCTTGGGAAATTATTGCTGGATTGTTTTATTCCTTTTGTTGCTGATGCACAGGACAATATTTTCATGAGCAGCATTTTCATTTCTGACAGCAGCTGGCCTATAAATCACTTTGGCATAAAAGTATTGTTTGGGATCTGAAAATTACATGTGTCTTGGGTAACTGTGCTCCTGCCATCGGGTCAGGAGTGTGTGCACAGAAAGTCTGAGGGTTGCTTAGACAGTTTCATGTACACAGGAATGGAGCGGTATTTTTTTTATTGTTCCCAGGTGTCCGTGTGTTGGTTTTGTTCTGTGTCTGTTTTCTTGCCTTCGCACTACCGCAGGCACTGGTGTCCTTTGCAGGTTATTCATGAAGGGATGTGTGTTTGTGTGTTTCCCATTTCACTGTAGCCAGAGTGTTTTCATCTCTGTTCAGCGTTTCTGTCCCTGCTCGCTGTCCTTCTCCCTTGGCAGAGCTGATATACACACTTAATTGGTTCAGGGTTATGCTCAGCCTGAAGAGAAGACTTCCTCGGAGACTACGGTTCAGTCATTTTTACGGACAGCCACTACAGGCCATTAGATGCTGACTTTGACTGAGCTGTCCTCCCCGCTTCCTTCAGCGTGTCAGGAAAATCACTGGTCCCCAAAGCTTCCATTTTCTCCTGGTTCCACCAGCAGTGATGTCTCCTGTGCTGCCTGTGAATTCAGTGACTCCCAAGAGGATTTGGGGTTTTTAACTCCCTTCCCCTTGTTTCCTGACATAAAAAGTGTCTTGAGTGAAATACCCATCCTCAAACAGTGAAGATTTGTGATTGTTCTGGACACGAGCAGCAGTGAGCTCTTTTGGCATATTGTGTCTTGGGATGTTATAATTGGCCACTAGACCCTTCTCTGCTGCGTGATCAAGTGAGCAGGGTAATAATGTCACAGCAGTCCCAGCGGGGGACCGGGGGGTTACCGTGAAAGTGTGTGCTGGGCAAAGGCCTCTCATGTGACACAGCTGGAGGAGTTTTTTGACGGAAGAGATGGAAGAAGAAGGGGGAGGAATGTTTTTATTGGCTTTTTGGATGAGAGTGATAAAATTCATGGTTCTCACTCTGGTAAGGTGTCAGAGGATTTGCAGCTTTATTGTATTTCCCTAATTCCTGAACAAGAACGAGAATGATACCTAGGTGGACTTGGAAGTTTTGTATTGGCGACATTTAAACTCCTCCCTCTCTCTCTCAGTTTTAGGGCTGGATACAATGTTGTGACGTGGAAATTTACAGCCTATTTAGATTTTCATACCTACTGACCTCTAAATTTTTTATGCTACTTTATCTCTGATTTGTAGATAGATGTTTAGCTGAAGATTGTGTCCTAATACAGGTTTCATCACCAAAAGGCTTTNGATAGATGTTTAGCTGAAGATTGTGTCCTAATACAGGTTTCATCACCAAAAGGCTTTTTAGAGTGAAGACAGGGTGGAGGAAAACTCAGGCAGACTTTTTGAAAGACTCTGGAAAGGGTTTTGTAACCACAGAATCTGCAGAGAATATACTTTTCAGGGGCTGACATCCCTTTGTTAATTAAGACCTTATTATTTTTTTTTCTTTTGAAGTTGACAAAGAGAAAAAGAAAAGCCTTATTTTAATGCAGTTCATGGGGCTGGGGGAGAAACCAAGCTGATGCTCAAACTGCCCTGCAGGCAGAAGGTGAGGGAGAACTGTGAGTAACCGTGGACAAGCCACGAGGCAGGGAGCCGTGTTCTCAGCACTGATTTCTTTGTCCTGACCATGGTGCTAAGCCCTTATACCTGTGTACTCCGTGTGTGTATTTATCAGTCATTTTTAAGCCATTTTAAGCCATGGTGGAAGGAAGAGATGAGTGGACTTGAGCTCATCTTTTCTTTAGTTGGTTGGTTGAGTTTTTCCCCATGTGGCTGCTGTCCCACGGCGGGTTTTGCTTTTGTTGTGCATCGGCGAGTCTGGAAATGGCACAGAGAACTGAGAGAGGAGAGAAGGGCGTTGGGCTGGCATCGGGCACTGACCGTGCCAGCCTTTTAAACTGGTGATGACAGGCAGTGAGGTGGCGTGAGCGGGCAGCAGTGGAGAGGTCTTCTTCTGAACCTTTGCTGAGAGCTCAGCTTCACCGATTCAGCCCATCAGCAACAGCATTTTGAAACCAGAGAAGAGCATACGTAGGACGCTGTTTACTTGCCCTTGAAGTAAGATGACAAATTCTTTGAAATAAGGCAGCACTTGGGCTACTAAAGCGCTTGTTCGCTCTGGCTGCGGCAGAGCAAGTCTGCTGCTGTAGTCAGAGATCCTGAGAAGAAATCCTGAGGGAAATCTGTAAAATCATTGTAATTTGGTGGAACAAAGTGGCATAAACGGGTGTGGGGTTTTTTTCTGCTGAGCATCGTATAAGCTCATGGTGACAGAGAGTTTCTGCTTTCAGATGCCTGCAGTGAAAGGTGGGAGGAGAACAGGCACAGGAAGGTGACACAGTGGTGCTGTTGCGGTACAACAGGACAGGGCTCTGGGGACACTTGTGCTTTATGATCCTGCACTCTCCCAGCTACACAGGACTGATTTTGCCTCGCTGTACCTCTTCATTCAAAGCAAACCTTTTGGTCTCCCTTTCTCAGAACTATTTTCTTAATCCTAATATATACTCAAAAGAAAGGAAAACTCTTTACAAGAAAAGTTGGTAAAAATAGTACTAAATATTTTTGTTTTCCTAAAGTAAACATCTCCATAAAGAAGTAACTCTGAGGCATGCTCTCCCCTGCTCCTCAAGAACAAGCTGCACTGAACGCAGGGTGGGATTGGAAAAAGTGCAGGATGTTGATCTAATTCTACGGTCACTGCAGTCAAAACTATGGATTTTGGTAACAGCAGGTTTACGTCTGTGCTGGCTTTGTTTGAGGAAAATCCAGGAAATGCTGGTCCCTCAAAACTGCCCATTGGTTTCAAAGACCCAGTGAAATGGCCAATGTATCGCAGTCGTGATGGATGCATAGATTTTCTTCTCAGCTCTGAAAAAAACTTTTTAGTGTTTAGTAAAACAAATATCCTAATATTGCACTTAAAAGTAATTCCATAGGAAAGAAGTATCACTTTTATTGCTTGAAAGGTAACATTTTTGAAGATACCTGATTACTATTTTTCAGTTTCCTAAATACGGTAACTTCCCAAATGTAATACTGAATGCTTTTGAAAAGTGTATAGGAGAGAAAACTGTAATTTCATCAATGTCCAATATAAAATCAGCCTTGTTCGTGCAGTAACAGAAAATGGTAGATCTTTAGTGACAATTAAAAGGAATCATTACGGTTTCATTCCACACAAACCTTTTTATGAGTAAGCTGAAAAAAAGCCCGTAGCACTTACCATATGGTTTTATTTCAATGAAATGTTAGCTTATTGTAGAAGCAGTGAAACTCATCAAGGCTTTTGAAAAATGTTTTTTTAGTGGAGCTGGTTTTCATCTTCTTTTCAGATTGCACAAGGGTTGTTGGGATAAGGTCTCAGCGGGTCCCTCTGCCAGCTGGCCTTGCACCGATTTCTGCATCTGCATCTGATGCTGTGCGAGATCTTGCCCAGATCATATCATATTTTGCTTTATTCATCCCTGCCCATAGAAGGGAGACAATATTACTGTACAATTCCTGCTTTTGAGATTGAGGGGACGCTCTGCATAAATGCCAAGGGGTGATATCATTTGAGTCCCAGCTTTGAAATTATTTGAGCTGTGTTCCTCTGTCACTCCATGGCCATGCTTTGAACTAAAACTCTGCTTAAAAGCTGAAAGGAAGAACTCTGCTGTCTTGTCACACCCAGCCATGGCCCAGGTACACAGAAAAGGTTGCCTTTTAATTTCTTTTCCATAGGAAATTCCTTGCAGTGGAGAGTGCTGACTGGGTTTTGTTCCCTTAGAGTGCAGTTGGCTGATGGTCTGATCTGGCTGCAAGGGCCTATTAGTCCTCAGGCAGTGGGAATTAGGATTTTAAAAATGCAAAAAGAGTGTTTTAAATGGCATATCATGTGGTATTATTTTTGTTTCATGCTGTAATTATTGAAGTCAGATCTTAAGCTAGGAAAAAGTTCGCATTATAGCTGTTTAATTTTGTTGTCTCTTCTCTCACCAATAGCTTTGTCTCTTTTTTATTTCCTCATTGCTCCTGCTGCATCTGTCAGCCTGGGAGAGCTTGCATGATTTCCTTGGCAATGCCACACACCCCTAGTCTTAATGCCTCTTACTGCCTGGCTGGCGGATCCTATGGAGGTTTCTCTAATACACTGCGGAAGGTGGCCAGCAACAATCTTTCTTCTTTATACCTCTGCAGCTCTAATCCTGCAGAAGTCCTCGCTTGTAAAGATAAAGGTACATTCATCCTCCTTAATGAGGCAGCAGGTCTGGAGCTGTGAGTCGGTCCTGAGTTATGTCAGCAGAACCCTACAGTGACTAAAATGTTATTGCTGATAAAGACCAAGCGGTACTGAAGGAGCATCTGCACGTCAGTGAGCTCTAGCCTGCCCTGAAGAGTTGCTCAGGTTCATTTGTAAATTATGTTAAGATTAAGAAAAAAGCAAAGAAAATACTGGTTTTGCCAGCGCAGAGTCTGATATGGGCTGGTAGTGCGGGGAGGAAGCCCTTGAAATTGCGGAGGAGAGGGTCATAATTCGTTTTAAACCTCTGGCCCCAGGGAACGTGGTCCCAGTTATGCAAAAAGGCAGATTAGGAAGCAAATGCTTTTCTCTGGGCAGCGCTTGGAGCCTGTGAGACGGAGCACTGAGGTGCCATTCGGGCAGCATGAGCTCATCCTGATCCATGGCTTTGTACTTTGGGTTCTGGATTGAAAATTCGAACATGAATGATTAAGCCAAACATGCAGAGATTATTTACTTCTTTGTTTTTGGTTTTTTTGATGTTTTTTTTAACTTTTTTCTGATTAGTCTCATGGAATAAGAGGTGTTGCTCTTCTTTTCTCCTTAACATTTTTTTTTCTTTTTCTTTTCCTCAACACCTTTTGTCCTTATGAGCACCTGCCCTGATTTCTAGCCATAGAGAGCCTTCCTGGAGAACAGCCAGGCTTGAACCTTTGAATACTAGGATACAGCTATCCTGGATCAGATTAAAAGCCCATCTTAACACAATGTCTCCAGTGCTGATCCTGGAGAGATCTCTACGGATAACTAAAACAAGGCGAGGGTGTATGCTACTTCCCCTGAGTAAACTTTCCTTGTCTCCAACTATTTCAGCTCAAAAGATTTCCTGCACTAGGTGGAGTTTCTTCTGTATTTAGTAATCCTCAGTGGATTTTTCTTCCTTGAATTTTCGCAGTCTGCCATTAGTATGGCTTTCCTTTGGTGGTGCTTTCTATAGGTGCATAGATTTCTATATTGCCCACAGCTTCATGGATTTACTGTTGTTTCTTGTGAATTTGGCTCACAATCCCTTCATCTGCTGCCCCAGCTCTGAGAATGTACACGATGGAGAACAGTTGGTCCTCCTCTGTTCACTAGAGGTCTGACTGAATGTGATGGGAGTTGGTGGCTGGTTCTTAACAAGGATTATTTCATTTGTTTGAGCTAACAGAGAGGCTACAAAGAACCTTTGTATAAAAGCTATGGCAAGATAAAATCATAGTAAGATTATTCAGGAATAAGATGATGAAAATGAAAGACTAAGGAAGAGAAGGCGTTGTGGAGCAATGGTGTGGTCATGTCATTGTTGGAAATGTTCATCCCTGATTTAGGGAAAGAATGCAGAAAGGTAGATTTGGCTGAAGTGAAAATGTGTATAGTTGAGGTAAATAAAAAACACCCTTCGTCCAGTTGGTGTTGGTTGCAATAGAAACGTAGGTTATTGTGAGTTACTGCAGCTAGTGGAACTGAGTGCTGCCTGTTCCACTACAAGATCTTTGTTAATAAGATTTTTGCCATGCAATGGGATGAATGACTGTTTATATCGTATTAAATAAATATCATTGTAATAAGAGCCTCAACAAGAAAAAAAAAAAAAACCCAGTGCAAAATAAAGATATTTTGAAGGTTACTCATTTTCCTGTCTTTTTTCCTCTCTTCCTAAAGTAGTTTTTTTTTCCCCTGATGATTATCTGCTCTTGAAATTTGCTCCAGGCTTAGCACAGTTAAGAATTAATGGGCTCAATAGGAATCAAGTTCCTAAAACTGCTTAGCCCGAGTCAATGAGATCTGAAGGCAAAGCCAGGCCTTTGTGTGCCCCGGCCACCTGTGTTGAGTCTGCAGAAGGTCTTTGGTGGGCAGCTTCTCTGGGTCCTGCGGGTGGAGTTGTGTTCCCTCCAGAGCATGCTAAGGGTTTGGTTTTATTTCTCTGCTTTTTGTATCAGCACATCTGTGGGCATCACGCCGCTACTAAACCGACACATCGCGAAAGGCAGCACTTGAGTAGAATGAATTTGTTAACCTTTGCTCACTCAAATAAAGGTTGGGTCTGATTTGTTTGGGGTGCTCTTAGCTCCCATCATCAAGGTAACTGGAATTGCCTGTCTTTAAACTAACTTATTCCCTCTTTGTTTTTTCTCTTCTCTTTTCATGTTTCCTGGGTGTCTTCTGACCTGAACCTGTTTCACCATTTGATGCGGTTTAGGTAAGTGTATATGCTCTAAAGGAGCATTGTTTTGTTGTGGGATTTTTTTATTCCCTTCCTCTCCCCTTTTATACTTCATGCAGCATTTTCTGACTGTTTCTCCTGTGGTTAGGAAGCAGTTTTTGCTATTTTTGCTGTCTTTGCTCTCGCATTATTGTTCCGTGGGCTGAGCTGCAATGCTACACCTTCTGGGTCCCTTCAGCTGCAGGTGTGAAAAGAAAGATGACCTCATAGGCTCTTCATGATGATGCCATCACTAGGCTTCCAGCCTTAGAGAGGGTAGTAGCTCCCTGCTGGACCCAGGAGAGCATCTCTAGATAAAACGCTCGGAGTAATAAGGAAGTGATATCACACAGGGTAAGCACACTTAGAGCTGACAAGAGAAGCTTTATGATGTTACCTAAGTGATTGCTGGGTAAAAGCCATCTTCTCTTACCTAGAATTCCCATTTCTCCAAAACTTAAGTCTTAAAAGTAAATAGTGGTTCATGAAGCCTTCCTTGAAGAGCTTCTTGAAAATCTCACCCTTTTAGAAAATATACTTTTGAAGAGAGAAATCCATATCGCCATAAATGCAGACAGAAATCATTTTCCTATTGAACGGTAGGGCTACCATCTGATGATGACATGACTACACATAGCCATTATTTTTTCATTCTTATTCAAAATAAAGTGCTTTTTTAGATTTTGAACATATCTAGACATAGAGAATATGCTGGCATCTATTGAGAATGTTAATACAGCTGCGTGACTGAAACAAGTGAAGCACTTGCTGTGGTTGGGGAACTGACAAGTACCTATAATCTCCTGGTAAAAGCAGCTTTAATTGTGATCAGCATGCAACGTTTTAATGGATTTTTTGGAAAAATACAGAATGTAGAGATACTGACATACTGGGACAGGATTTTACTCTTATATGATGTAATATAGCAGTTGTTGACTTCACTGAACTACAGTGTGTTATGAGGCATAATTTGAATTGCAGAATACGAATGCATGAACTCTCTTTCCTTCATGAGTATTTATGTGTGAGAAATACCACTTTACATGCAGTTATGGAAAGCCTGCCTGCATAATGTGGGATCCCATATGCTTGACAAAAGAGGAAGTATAGAGGACAGCCTACCAGTTAGGTTTCCTATGCAGGAAACAGATAACCTTGTGGATTTAATGTTGAGATCATCTGTGCCCAGCAAAGCTAGCTAGTTATCCTGTTCACTTCTGTCAGACTGCAAGATGAGAAAAAAAAAGAGAAGTGGAGAGGAAAATACTGCCAAGGGGGTCAGGTTCCCGACAGTACATGTTGTCTCTATGGGCAAACCAGGACAGACCAGTTTAGAATTCACGTTCCACAAATCCCAGCCCATCGGCAGAGCGGCTGCTCATGGGAAAAGAAGGTGAAGCCCTTCATGCCCGGGCTGACTTTTCCCCACGCCCCTCGTGTCTGTGCTGGTGTGGGCACAGGAGGGGATGGGAGAGGAGGAGAGCTCAGCTCCAGAGGCAGATGTGCTCCTGCCCGTGCCCTCCTGCAAGGGGCAACTGGGATAGTCTACCTCTCTGCACAGGTTCAACTGGGGAACCAAACACGAGCTGGCTAATAGCTGCCTGCAGAGAGGTGGCTCTTCGGCAGCTCTGTGAGCACTGCTATGGTTCTTTGCACAAGTAGTTGTTCCAACCATAAAAGAGTTTTCTGCAGGAGGCGTAGCACTAACCACATCTGTCTCGCTGTGCTCAGAGAAACAGCAAAAGTGGAAGGGCTTTGTCTTCACCACAGAAAGTTTGGCGATGGGGCCCCAACACATCACACTGCTGCATGGAAAAATGTATCGCTAACCACGCACGCTTACGCACTACTTCTGCAGAGACTGTACTTGCTTTAGCAAAGCTAAATGCTGTGTCACACGCCGTCATGTCATTTTCTACCCAAGCAGTAGCAGCACATTCTGCTCATTTGTCTCAGCTGTCCGACTCCCACAGTCCCACATTCCCCAGCTACAGCCAAGGTGACATAGCTTGTTGAATTTCTGTCCCCACATGTTCTTGTAGCATTAAACGAACAATATTTCATTACCTGCACTGTCTTGACAGCTCCAACTTATTACCCATTGTTGTATGTTCTTTTAGAAAGCATCTTTGGAGCCCATCTCTCAGTAGCTGCCTTGCAGGGGAGGATTTCGGGTGACTGTGGGCTGGCTACTTGTGAGCATATGCAGAGAAGGGGGGATTCAGCACAGCCGTCTTCTGAGATTTGAAGCACAGTTTGAATATCCATGGCATATCAACAGCTAGAAGTCATTGCCAGGGAGAAAGGAAAAAGATCTGTAGCTCCTATTAACGGGGTGGTTAGGAAGAGCAGAAACTATTCTAGGTTACTAAAGAAAAGATTCCCTTCTAAAAGAACCAAAGCATCCCGTTGTTGCCTGTCCGAGGTGTGGAGGAGTTCTGAGGAGCTGAGCGCCGGTCTGGTGAGGGACCAGGATAAAAAGGTCATCAGCCGTGGTGTTTTGAGTCAGAGCAGTTGTGCCTAAACCCATCCTGGGGTCTCATAACCCTGCTCAGGGGCTGTCTGTGCAGAGACGGTGAGGAGTGACATTTGGGCAGGAGACAGCTCTGAAGGGAGCTATGCATCGTTTATGCTGTAGCAGTACTGAAAAGGCTTGATAATTTTAGCTCCTGTGTTGTGCTAGGTTCAAAACAAGCCATGTCATTAATGACTGCCTCAGCTTAAACTTGTCATCTCATTCAAGGATGAGACAAACCGGGCTGAAGGAGGAGAGGTGCAGACCATCCCCAGGAAACAGCAGTAGCTGCTTTCAGCTCAATCATCGCTGCTTTTGCTGGTGGTGTGAGGGGCTGGTGTTGTGTGTTCTACTGCTTAGGAAACATGACCCGAGAATTAATGGTCTTAAATTTCAGCCAGGGAGCTTGTGCTGATATTAGAAAAAATGGTGAGCTTAGGCAAATGCTGGAATAGCTTTCTTGGGGGGGGGGGGGAGGAATTTGCTCAGAATTTAAGGACTTCCTTGGCAAACGTTCTATCAGAAAAGTTTTAGGTAGAGTTGAATCGGTCTTGTTAGCAGGGTCTCTTCAGGGTCCTTAGGCACTCTTTGTGCTCTCCTCCTGTCCTCTTTCCCAAGTCTTTTTCCCCAGCCGGTTCTGCTTGTGCAAAAAGACAAAACACAGTCCTTAGAGAAGAAAAGGCCTCTCTCTACATGTTCTAATCTCTCCATCTTTGAAGTCAGGGTCCTCTGCTGGGTTGGTCAGTTCTGGCGAACTTTATCAGTTGTGACATGAAGCCATCTCTTTTCTTTTTTTTTCTTCTTTTTTTTTTAGTTTGCAGGGCAGGGGGGATGTCAAACAGTTGCTTAGCGTAAAAGACATTTCCAGAAGCTCCAAGTCTCCAGATTACCTGACAGGATAGAAGCAGGATTATGTTACCTCTTCTTTTAAAACTTCTCATTCAATTTCTCGCTGTTGCCCAGTTCTTTCTGTGGATTACCATGATGTTTCACCAAGTTGATAAGTGCAGCAGAGAAAACCAAGATTTCAGGACAGGTATTTCACTTCAGGCGCCACGTACTTAGTGTGATACACATTTTGATGTGCAATTAGGCAGTATGCTTATGTACTCTAATCTGCAGCAATTTTGGCTCTATTAATAACATATTAGCAGCCTGCAGTGTGTTCTCTATACATGACCACTTCGCAAATTAGTGAACTTCCTCTCAAAAGTTTATATGAACTGAAACGAGCTACAGCAAAAAGGGTGAGAAAGATTGCTTTTTCACAAATGGTGAAATCTGACCTCGAGATCGCAAACGACAACTTTTGAAAAATACAGCTGCTGAGCGTGGCCCGTTTCGGGCCTTGGTCCTTTCCATCTCCCTGTGCAGTCGTGTCAAGCATACACACTCCAGTTTGGCTCACTCGCCTCGTGCCAGCAGCAGCCATGTAAATCACAGCTTCAGGTAGCACTGCTTGTCATTCCAGCTGCACTGCAAATCTCGTGGCCCTTTGAGCCCACATGCTATTAAATACCTTGCCCTGGCTGTTATAAATGGTGCGCAGAAAAGAGGCAGAGATTATGATAGCTCTGCTGCTGATTGCACTGTCATTGTGGGTCATTAATCTCAGCCTGGCTTTGAGCCTTCCAAGTGAGCGCTCTGCCATCGCTCTGCACCTGCCACCCCTTACAGCATCTGCAGGATCCAGGCCTGGCTTTGCAGACCCCGGGAGCAGAAGGAATCCAGGATTCCCAGCAATCATGGCAAGAACAGGGGCCATGAATGTGTCTGTCCACCTGTGGAAATCTAGCTGCCTGGTAATTGTCCAAAGTAACCAGTTTCCACAGTGTGACTTACCAGGGTGGGGTGATATGTTCAGTTCAGATGGAGCAATCACCACTTGGTTTTTGTACTATGAGAGAGACTCTTACACTGGTGATCTGGGACTTGCATGTTGAGGCTGGTGTCTGATGTAGATACACAGGAAGGTCTCCTTTCCTTGAAGTTGTGAAGTTATGTCAGCTCTACCTGAGCTGCTGACGGGCAGCAGCTTGGTCCTAGCAGCCAACACCTATGGGGCAAGTGGCCCCTGGGACTCTGCTGATGACAGCCCCATGGAGTGGGTTATTCCATAATGTGGGAGACAGGCAAGGGCATCCTGTAGACCTGACACACATTCCACTAACTGGTAGCATTGCTTGCTGTCTGTCTATTGACTGTTCACTGGGCTCCCTGGCCATTGAGATTTTTGGCAATGACACCTCATGTGTTTCTCCAGAACACATCATCTGATCATAGAATCAGAATTGCCTAGGTTGGAAGGGACCTTTCAGATCATCTAGTCCAACCATCAACCTAACACTGACAAAAACCATCACTAAACCATATCATGAAGCACCACATCTACCTGTCTTTTAAGTACTTCTAGGGGTGGTGACTCAACCACTTCCCTGGGCAGCCTGTTCCAATGTTTAATAAACCTTTCAGTGTAAAAAATTTTTCCTAATCTTCAATCTAAACCTCCCCTGGTGCAACTTGAGGCTGTTTCCTGTTGTCCCATCACCTGTTCCTTGGGAGAACATTGGTTGAAGGAGTGCGGGCTTTCACTCCATTCTCCATTTTGAGCAAGTCTGAGGCAAGTTAGTGTGGTTCCCAGAACAGCCCTTCCTCTGGGACACCAAGTCTGGATGGCGTTGCTGACTCTACCATAAGGCATGTCTGTGCTGGGAAGTTTGGAAAGATGCTCACAGGATGGTCTTCCGACAGTGGCCATGGTAGGTATTCATGTGGGAAAGAATCTGGTCAGGGCTGGTGAACATGCACACCCGCAGCCCAGCAGAACTGACTCTGGGTACAAAGAGTTGATCAAAGGAAGGTAGTTTGTTGGAATGGATTCAGCTGAAAATTTGAGCCAGTGTCCTTTTTCAGCAGCTCTTTCTTACTGTGTTTCAGTATTTCTACTTTCTCTTCGTTCTCCTCTATATTTTGCTTTTTTTATAGCTTTTGTCCTGTTTTTAGAGAAACGCCTCATTTATTTTGAAGAGTTGAAATAGCATTTGTTCAGTTTCTGCTACTTTTAGCACCAGATTTGTCCTTCCTGCACTCCCACGTAATCTTTTTTTTTCCTGTAGAGAGACTGCCTGAGCGTTTGAGCCAGATCCAAATGCAAAATCAATAAAAGCTCATTGCTGTACATGTCATCGTATTAGAGCTCAGCAAGGGAGGCTCTGGTGGGAAGGAGCTCGCTTCCAGCCCGTTATCAGGCAGCCACCACGCTCCTTGGGTTTGGGGCCAGTACCCCACAGCACAAAAGGGAAAGTGATGTTCTGCCGGCGCTAAGCAGCAATGGAATTAACATTCCTCTATAATTTACGTGTTTTACCATCAAGTCACAATACTAATCTTTCTCTTTTCCTTCTGAAAATCAAACAGACCAGACTTTGGAAATCTTTTCTGCAGGGATTTTGCTTATTGACTCTAAGACAGGATATCTGAACAGATCCTTCATTAATTATTGTTATTAATGCACAAATATGATGCCTCTTGACGGTTCCTCAGTACTGAGTGCATGGAATTCGGGTTGTTTTTTTCTCCTTTAGCCTTCTAGTTTATTTCAGAAAAGTGATGTAAAATAGAGACTTGCTTGTGTTTGGATTTTCTTTTTCCATTGCTTAATTCTGCATACTTTATTTTTGAGTCATCTATCTCTCCTAAGAGATGAATTTTGAAGGTTGTGAACTTCGCAGCTTACTGGGAAATCCTCTTCTGTAGCCCATAGAGTCTGGATTTATTATCTTTCCTGCAGTTCTTTCTAGAAGGAGTAAATAAATACATTTGGTGGGGAAACTGGTTCTGGGCAATGAGAATAGGAAGCCTAAAAAATTAAAACAGACATAGAAGGCACTGTAGCATCAAGGCTGTATTTTAGATGAAATAGTTTCTGTCTTTTATTTCATTTCTAATTCCCCAAATGCAAATGGAGTTTTTACATATTCAAAGAAGCTTTTGCATTTGGAGTCTGGGTTTTGATGTTTGGGGTGTTCTTCCCAAGAAATAGGCCAGAAATACCAGCTTCAAACGCGTACGCTGCCCGAGGCGTTCCCCATGACCAGCATTTCAGATACCCGCTGCCCCAGCGTGAGATCTGTGGGGATAACACGTTGCCTAGAAAATGGTGCATAAAGAATGAACGTGGGTTACACAACAGAAGTTGAATAAATGGGGTAGGGGGAGGTGGGGTCTTATGACACCATCTGCTTCTGTGATCTGGAGCCTCAATGTAAAATCGTGGCTGGAGCTCCAATACTATAGGTTAACAAAAGCCTTTAAATAGGGTAACTAATGGGTCAAACGTATCTTCGCTTGTAAGGTTAAGACCCACAAGTCATCGGTTGTAAGAAAGCGGGGGGTGGATTGGTCACTGGAGAGGAAAGACATTAAATTAAATGTGGTGAAGGAGCCACATGGGACCCTTTAATAGTTTCAGAGTATTATTTTTTTCTTAATGAAATGCAGCTTAATGCGGTCCCACCCTCCTGGCCTGAAAAACGTCGACTCTGGCCGCTTGAAGGTTGTCATGTCACCGCTGCCTTTTCAGTGATCCTCTGCACCCTCCGCTCTCTGCTGCTTTCTTGTCACTTACAGCCCCTGGTTTTTGACATAAACAAGGGAGTTTGTCAGTGGGAAGCCGGGACTGTCAGGCCTTTCGGCTTCACTTCTCACCTCGTTGCTTTCTTACAATAAAAAATAAGGTATATTTAAAGTGGGGGTTGTATGGAGAGCCAGTGGTGCATTAAAAACAGGCAGCAAAAATGGGGGAAAACCATCTGTGGAATATGAAATATGAATGGGGATCTGAGCTTCTGGAGGTCATGCTCGAATAGGCAGCGTTGTACAAGGTGGATTCGAGCAAGCCTCGGCCCTGGGTTCATCTGCTGGTCAGGACTCAGAAGAAAACATTGCTTTTTTGGGAGCAGTGAGAAGTGGGTCAAATGCAGGTCGCCTGAGTCATTTTAAGAGCCATTTTCGGAAGGCTGCAAGAACTTGGATCTTAAACATGTCTTTTTAGCAAGACCAAAGGCCACAAACCATCCTAATAATTTTTACGAGAGTGTGTTTAAACAGAGGCAGAGCAGCACTGCTACTGAGCGTTAGTCATCACCAGCAGCACCTCACACATCGAATGCTGTGCTTTCTCCTCTAATAGCTCAGTCCTGGTCTCCATTGTGAGGGGGTTTCCGTAGGGTATTTCTTTAACCTCCCCTAGAAGAGTTTGTCCTTCACCCCTCTGAGCTTTCCGTGCAGGAACTGCCCAGGAGAGGGGGAGAGGGTGTTCCGTGGTTTGCCTCTTGTGACTGAGGCACAGAATGGAAATGGCTTGTTAAATGTCTGCAGCATTCAGATGGTTGGGTTTGTTTTTTTTTCCTTTCTCTACGTTCAGTCTTTTCTTTCACTAAATTATTGCTGTTTTTAGGTGAAATGTTTTTAGTTCTGGCCAACAAGTTTTTTGGAATGAAAAGCTTTTGGCTTCCTCTTTGAAGTATTTGGGGAGGAATATGTAATAGTGTTACTGAGATAGGAGCTGGGCTCAGCAGGAACACGAGGGAAGCTGCTTGGAATTGAGAAGAGTAGAGGTGACAATGTAATCTGAAAGATTTCTCCTTATCACATAAGTATATGTGGAAGGTGGTCAAAAAATCCATCACTTCAAACTAAACATGTCTGGAGGTGAATGAAACTGATGGCGTCCCACTACACTGGTATCCATAATGCCCCTCATGCTATTGTTTTCTGCATTTACTTTGAAGTTACATTCATTTTGCATGTGCACAATTAATATATTTACCTTACTCGCTCTAAGTTAATGCTGTTTAACACTGGGCAGGAAAGCCCAACAAAGTCTGACGAGTCCTCCAACAAGAAAAGTAGAGAGCACTTACAAAACTATGGAAATGGGTTGTGAGATTCGAAAGGACTCTCCTGGCCTGCTCTTTGGTTCAGCTGTTGCCTGGCTTTGATTCTTGAGAGAACTGCTCAGAGTCTTCCCTTCCTTGAGGGCTGTGCTAATCAACATAATCTGCTTTATGCAAGAGGACTGGTAGTCTAATTGATGTGTCCATATAAAAGAAAACTCTTGATAGTGGAACAGAATTTCATACCCTAGTTGGCATCTCAACAGAGAGGCATGAGAGTGACTGGGCGTGAAATCAGAATTACCTTTATACCCTGTGCTGGTGGTTCTCTCAGGGCATGGCCGTGCAACGGCAGGGCATGCTCACAGTTGTGAACTGACTGCTTCTGGAGGCAGAAAAGCTGTCAGACCTGGCACAGTTTCAGAAGAAAACTTGTCTGTGGAGACACAGCGAATGCTGTAGTCCGGCAGAATTCCTTTGAATGCTTATCCGAAAGTTAAATTCCACTTGTTGAAAGGAATTGGCATCTACTGCAGTGAAAAAATGTGTATCTGTAACTGAGCAGCTGCACAGTCCGGTGTCTGTACGTAGGAAATCAGGTTTTCTTATGTAGTAGAACCAACGTGCTGAGCATCTGCACCCAGGAACCCAACAAAGAAGAGGAGAATCATTTCAGAGCTTTTTGTAAAGGTGGTTCCCAAGGGGCAGTTCCCTCTTGTGCTGCTGCTAATAAGGCTTTTGTCTCTTCTCCCACCTGCCAGAGTCCTTGCAACAGCTGCAGAATGTGGATTTCCATCTCCCACCAGCAGACTCAGCTGTGTCCTGGGAAGACCCATCTGCATATTTCTCCTTAGGGGAAGCTGATTCTTTGATTGCGTGTGCTGTCCCACCAAGGGCTGGCTCTTGCTAGGGACAGGTCATAATAAATAGGTGTCTCCCGAGAGGCCTTTAAAAGTAGGGACCCTCTGTTTGGGCCTGGTTTTTTAACGTAAAGGTGAAAGGGCAGGGAATTCATCCATCTAAGGATTCTCTTAAGAAAGAGAATATGTCACGTAATTAAATAACTGTCCCCACAACGTTTCCAGGGGTAACAAGCAGCACTCAAAGCAGACGCTTCAATAAAAATTATATGGAGGTGTCCTGTAGTCACACTGTAACGTGCTTAGGGCACGTTAAAGCAGGTAAAAGTCCTTGAGGTTCTGGTGGGGGACTGATACTGTAATTCTGGCCTCTTTTCTTTCTTGGTGTAGGTGGAACTTGTAGGCCCAAGAGCGGCCGTAGCTGGGTATGTGTGCAAACCTCATCTTGAACCTTTGAGCTTGTTTTAAAGCTAATCCATTTGTGCTTAATTTACAAACAGCTGGTTGATTTAAAGGGATTTTCAAACTGGAGTAAACAAGAAGAACATTTACACAATGAGTAAACTATCCTGCCATAAATTCTCTTTGGAATTGTTGTAGCTATTTGTTTGTATTAGATCTTAACTTCCTCAGTGCAAAGCTAATCCTTCTTGATCCTCTAGTGAAGTCATGATCCTGTGTTTGATGTCACCATCTGTTGCCATAGAAGCAAATGTGATGTTGCAAATTAAACTTTATGACTTCATGGCAAGAGTAAAGCACATCTTCAGCTGCTTGCAAAAGTAGTTAGGAATATTTCCATGAAAAATATGCCAGTTTGGATTTTGTCTAAATACAGTTCTTGGAAAGTTTATGAACAGGGAGGGGTTGGAATAATGTACTGTGTGAAAGGGGGAAAAAAGAATCCCAAGGCTTGTATCAAATTTGAGCTTTAAAAAAAAAAAAAAATAATCCCCTGGCAAGTAATTCATACTTGGCAGGAGCCCTGCCTGTTAAAAGGTTAGAATGGTTACAAATGGGATTGAAATAGAACCAGTTTAAAACTCAAGCACTGTACAGATATCTCCTCTTCTGACTATAGAGAAAAGCTCTCATGGTCTCACCTGGCAGTGTGCAACAGCTGTTGATAATGACGATTTAAGTCATTGTCATATAAATATCCAGTCAGGGATTACAAAAGCTTGAGCTAGAATATGATGTTATTTTCTCCCTGAAGCATTTAAATAGCTTAGGAAATTAAGCCTTGATCACACTTTTAGGTGTCTGACCCACTTTGAGAAAAATCTTCCTTTTCATAAATTAGAAGAATGTTTTTTTTTGCCTCCGAAAGATCAGGGTGTGGGATTTTGACTAAAAGGCAGGGGCAGGAAAGGCGTAAGTTCGTTAGCGGTGATACAGCTGCATCTGCACCAGCCAGCAAAGGGCTGCGCGCTCCTGCCAGCCCTCGCTCTCCTCTTCTGCTGACCAGGGGGTGCTGCAGAGAATGTCAGGTCAAATGCAGGAGAAGTTTTTGTTTTCCTTTCTACTGGACAGAAGACGATATAAATTTTTTTCTCTGCTACCAGGGATAAAAGCTGCCAACTCCTAAATTAGGAACTGATTTTTTAAAATTGATTTATTTTTTATTGGCACTTTCTCCTTCCTTCCAGCAATCACTTCGTTAAGAATCCTAGCTCTTTTCCCCTCTTAGAAATGGATACTGCATTTCAATATTGCAAAACTGCAAAAAAAGATCCAAGTCCCTCAGTCTTACGAGGAAAGGTTGAGGGACTTGGGTCTTTTTAGTCTGGAGAAGAGAAGACTGAGGGGGGATCTGATCAACACCTATAAGTACTTAAAGGGTGGGTGTCAGGAGGATGGGGCCAGTCTTTTTTCAGTGGTGCCCAGGGACAGGACAAGAGGTAACGGGCACAAACTTGAACATAGAAAGTTCCATCTAAACATGAGGAGGAACTTCTTTCCTGTGAGGGTGGCAGAGCCCTGGCAGAGGCTGCCCAGAGAGGTGGTGGAGTCTCCGTCTCTGGAGACATTCAAACCCTGCCTGGGACACATTCCTGTGCAACCTGCTCTGGGTGGACCTGCTCTGGCAGGGGGTTGGACTAGATGATCTCCAGAGGTCCCTTCCAACCCTGTATCATTCTGTGATTCTATAAATATCTTCTAATTCTCTGTCTTTGAGTGATAAAGAATAAATCATCTTACCAGAGCAGTCTAGAGTAATACATTGATGACAAAAAGAACTTGACAGACTCTTGACACAGGGCAATCTGATGGGGAAAGTGGAAGTTTCCCAGTGAAGCTGGAGTGCTCTGTACCAACATGCACCTGCTGGAGAAACACGGTCTTGATTCTGCTTGGCTGTCCTTAAACAGGTATTACCGTACGTGTCAAATACTCCACGTGCTCATGGTCACCTGCTTGCTCTTGTCTGTACTTGAGGTTGGTGGCTCAAAATGGTTGGTTTCCGGACGTTGTTAAAGTTAAAAAGAAAGAGTCAGTTTGTAGGGCTTAACGTGAGGATGTAGAATCTAATAAGCGGGATTTGTTTGCCTTATGTTGAAGCCTGAGCATCTCAGGGAAGCAAAGGATTGTATTGTCCATCCTGCTCAACTGCTGCGGGGTTGTTCCCTCTGATGTATTTGTGGTTAAATCGCTTAGATCACGGAGTTTACTTCTCTGATAAGCACACAGCTCTGATAATTGAGTTCAAGGATTACTTGAATAGTTTCTTTAAGGGAACACACTAATTCTGGATTCTCTTGCCATGTCTCTCCCCGTCTCTGAATGTCTCCTAGGGAAATGAAAGTCAAAAATAACATCCAGGGACCCCCAGCAGAATTAGGTTCACTTTAAACATGACACATGCTCTATATCCCTGGGGCAGGCACTTAATTTTGTAGTGTTTCAGACTTTTATGACACGATGATTGATTTTGTAGAGGTGGAGTTGCTTTAGTCATTAGTTAAAAAGCCTGATAAAGCTGCACAAAGATATTAAGTTGTTATCAATCATCAGTGTCTTTTTGTTCTCCCCCAACCTTTACCCCCCGTTTCAGAGGGAAGGAGAGAGACAGGCAGGAGCTGTCTCACTCTCAGTCTGTCAGGGTTTTATTAGATCCTGGCTCTCTTGTCAGAGCCAATGCTGAAACCCAGGTTTGTGGCAGATGATGAATGGGGAGCAGCGTGCTCCGAGGCTCACGCCAGGCTCCTGCTCTCCAGCCTGAGCCACACAGCCTGGCCAGCTGCTCCTCTCCTTCAGCTTAAAACGCCGTCTTGCCCAGGCTGCCTGCCCCACTCCCTCACTGTGGCCACCTTCGCAGATACGCGCTAGCCTGCAGTCGAAAACAGTGGAAGAGTTTTAGGCTATTAGTTTCCTTTTCTCCCTTTTTTGGTTTCCCTCCCTCTCCCCCTGGTAGGGTTTAATAGGTTCTTGGAAATCTCTTCAGCATATGAATGGCAGCCCAAATCCTCCTGTGAGTTGAGAAGCTGCCCAGTGCACACACAATTGATTCTTGCCTTGATTGCATGGGGTTCTCCCAATTTTTTTTTAATTATGTAATTTCTTTGAATCACAGAGGTATTTTTCCTGATTTCTGGTGCTCGATTTCCTTTGTCATTTCTACCATCAGTGTCCTGGGGGTTGGCTTTTCATTCTGAATTTCTTTTTTATCGTTGCCATTTGTGCTTACAGACTATGGGAAATCCTCTCAGTACAAGCTTCTTGTTTGATTGTGGTTGGGAGTGTTGTTCGGGTTATTGTTGGAAGAATACAAGTATGGTTTGTGGCTAGGATTTTCCAGCCAGAATAAGCATGTATCCTTTCGACATGGCTAACGATGGGATAGTGCAAGGTATGGGTGGATAATGACTTCTGGAAGGTGAACGTCAGGTCACACAGTCGACAACAGTAAATCTATCCTTCATCTCTCTTATATATTTAAAAAAAAATGATTCCTGGTTTTTCAGACAGCCAACCAAAGCTGGTAAGTGCTTCAGACGGCTTACTGTAGCAATACTATTGTAGTGGCCTTAATTGGGGGGCAGGGTGTATGTGTATTTTTATTTTTCTCTGGGCTTATGTTTTGATTCTACATTTCATGATGTGGAAGCATTTTTTCTCATTCTACATGTAAGACCCTTTCTGTATCCAAGTGCAGCAGAAGAGATCTATGAATGTGTTGAAAGGACCTGTCATACTTAGTTTTTAATTCTAGAGGCCTTTCACTGCAGGAACTCCACTGAAGAGTTCTTGAGTGGTACACAGATAACATACTAAAAGCCAATTTAAGTCTGATTTAATGAAGTTCTGTCTTTTTTTTTTTTTTTTTTTTCCCTAACAAGAGTGACATATATCAGACCAAAAAATGTCCACCTAGTCCCCTGTATCTAACAGCAACTAGACTGACAGCCTGGAAGGTAGCACCAGAAGAGGGCAAGAATATACCGGTAGTCATCCTAGTGGTGTTCCAACCTCAAGGACTTCCCTGAGTCAGAGATGACATCTTCAGATATTACTTCCAGTAATTTTTCCAGTTGCATTTTGAACCTGTAGGCTTCTTAGCATTTACAGCATTCTGTGATGATGAGTCTCACAGTCTTAACAAGATATTGCGTGCAGAGGCACTTCCTCTGCTGCTTGTGAATTTGCCACTTGCAGGTTTCATTTCATGGACTCAATTCCTTTTCTGGAAGGTGCAGTGGACACCAGGCTGATCTCTGGGCATCTTCTCTGTGTCACTTGGCATTCAGTAGCCCTTGTCTGTGTCCTTACTTAGTCATCTCTGTTTCAGGCTGAAAGTATTTTCTAGTTCAGCTGCATCTTTCTTCAGATGGTAAGAAAATACAATCTTACTCTGTATATAAATCCATCATAGTTACTATTCCATGTTTGCTTTTCTGTTCTTAATTCCTGTCACTCTCTTGGCTTTTTTGACAGTTAGGGAGCACTGAGCTGGCATTTTTATTCAGCAGTCTTGTTAACTCCCAAGGTTGGCTTCTGAAATGACCAATTTGTAGTCCATCACTGCATATGTAAAGTTAGGATTACATTCTCCTGTGTGCATGATTTAACATTTTTCTACCTAAGGTTGGTCTGCCCTTTTATTCCTTACACGCTTAGTGAGGTCTGGTCTGCAACTCTCTGAAATTCTTGGTGTTTCCTTTCTTGATATATTGGTACCTGTGAACTTTGTGTTATTGGTCATCTATTTTCATACCATCTGGGAATATGTTGCCCGGGAGAGACCCCAGCACAAATTCTTGTGCAATTTCCTGTGTGCCTTTGTGCTTTTAAGAAAAATATCTTTTCTTATCTTTTGTTATCTGTGCTTAAAGCAGTTATCCTTCCCCACACACCCACTGAAGCTTTTCTTTTGAGGCAGATTTTTGTCTGAATCTGCAGTTTCCACTTTGAAAACACCAATGACACAGGTAAGAGAGACTCTGTGAATTCATAGAATCAAAGAATGGTGTGGGTTGGAAGAACCTAAAAGATCTAGTTCCAACCCTCCTGCCCTGGGCAGAGATACCTCTCAACAGACCAGGTTGCTCAAAGCCCCATCCAGCCTGGCCTTGAACTTCCAGGGGTGGGGCATCCACAGCTTCTATAGGCAACCTGTTCCAGTGTCTCACCACCCTCACAGGAAAGAATTTCTTCCTTGTATCTAATCTAGATCCTCCCCTCTTTCAGAATTAATGGTAAGATTTGATTTCCAGATGTGCAGACAGAGCAAGGATCAACTTTGTTGCTCAGATGGTCTCTGTGTTAAAGAAGCTTTTCAAATAGGGAAGCCTTTAGTTTTTTAAGCATGAAAACAAGTATGAAGAAGAGGTGAAAAATACATATATGTTTCTCCTACTGGTGTTTTACAGGTTGCCTGTAGTTTATCTGCTGTTTATACATCACATAAATCCATTTGCCATATAAGTAGATTGGAGAGTGCCATCTTTGTGTCTCAAAATACACTGTTAAATTTAATTTAAAATCCTAAGATGGATAATGTTCACTAAAGGTGCAGTAGAAAAGGAAATATTTATAGCTAGAAGCATCAAGGTTTTCTCAGGCTTCTCAGGGAGTTTATGATCCTCTTGCTTTCATCACCAGGATCCACATACGTCCTGGCTCGCTGTGCAGAGCTGTTCAGGAGTAAGGCTGATCAGTGGCTTATTGCTTAAAAAAATAATGCTGGTGTTCACTGTGAACTGAACAGTTTTCCAAGTCATTCTACTCTTCCCGATTTCAGCAAACATGACATTAATTCACAGCATAGTTTGGATAAACAGTTATTTAGAAATAGCTCTTTTGAATTATTTTCTCTGTGGAATTGGTAGTGGGTGAGTGGTCTTGCAAGTTTGGTGAGGGTTTTGCTCTCTTCTGATTGCATGATTTAAATTTCTAAAGGGAGGAAATGAACAACTGAGAATAATGAACATCAAGGTAATAATGGGGATTCTTGTTCTTGCACAAACACCCTTTCAGCTCTGGAGAAAGCAGCCATTTTCCTAACATTTGCGGAAACAAAAAAAATGGTTCAGTTGAACGTTCATGAATAATAATAAGGCATGAATATTATCTGTAACAGCTGTTTGGTGAGAGCTAACATGTGAAGCAGTCTTTTGGAGCTTTCACCTCTTTGTTCAAGAGCATGAAGTTTTTGAAAAAATACGGCCGTTAAAATCATAAAGCCCTGGTGTCCAACAACAAAGAAAAATAAATGGGAGAATGTTTGAGGATTTTGGTACTTAATTAATTTAAGCATTCTTTCCAATAACCCACAGGGGCGTGCACACCTGCGTGCAGGCATGGCTGTTTTCAGAAGCACAGAGGCCTCTGCACAGACTCCTTTTGGGGAAGTTCTTAAAGCAAGGAGGAAGCTTTGTAAAAAACGTTTGCAATTTGTAGCTGGTGGGATGATTCTCAGAGAACAACTGCTGTTTGCACATCAGACCAAAGGCTGCGTGTGTGTGAGGAAGAGCAGTGAGTGACGTGGGTGGTGGCACTGGTAAAGCCTAAGTCAGGAAATGTTTAAGCACTCCCGGGTGGGATTTAAGGAATGAAACCAATCTGGGAATCATCAGTAGGATTTTTGTTGTTGGGTTCAGGTTTAGTTTCTCACTGGAGCAAGCGAGCACCGTTTCAAAGGAGTCACGGGCATGCGAAGGGGTGAGCAAATGGGACTTGAAAGTGCCAGTTTCATTTAAGAGCACTTTGAATATTGGAAGGTGTGGGTGAGCTATCAGTTTGATTTCATGTCCATCTTGATGACCATTGGCTCCTTTTAAATACTGTTTCCTGGACAGCCAAAGTGAGACCTCAGAGGATGCTGCAGTGCAACCACTCAACAGCCTCCTCCTTGTCAGAGTATGCAGCAGAACGTGTTTGGTCTGGGATGGAGTGATTCCTGAGGTCACACAGCCAACCTGCTTTCTGGTAGCCGGCAAGCGCATAGATCAGGCTGGTAATTGTACAGTCGAGGGAAGCTGAGAACTTGAAAATTGCTTATTTTCTGTTTGACTGGGCAAGAGTGTTTGCCTCTTACAACCGCCACCGTATTTTCAGAGTAAGACTGTAGTAATGTGTGTAACGGTAACTTCTCTTGCTGGAAGTTTTATTCAAAAGACTGGTCAAAAGCACGTCATTTGGGAGTACAAAGGGAGGCTGATTTCTCCCCTCTCCCCTCCGTTCATTACGTGGTGCAGTTCAAGCTCGTTACCTCCCCGTGTAATCTGCTCATTCTCCCTTGTCGGGAGGCGCTGGCAGCGCTGTATTTACAGCGGGGGGATTAGGCTGGCAGCTCTCCAGCGATGCTCAAAACGGCCTCGGCGAGCCCCGTTTCAGCTGAGGTTGTCAGCGCTGATTGATTTTCATGGTTGACAGCATTTGAAATGCTTTCAGATTGTGATTTCTCACTGGGCCTGATGTGGGGGAGGTATTTTTATTATCATTATTAATAGTAGAAATAGTATTATCTGGATGCTTATGCAGATAGAGATTACGGGCGCAGAGTGGCATGAGCAGTTGGTGTCAAGCTCCATGTTGGCAAGGAATAATCTCATCAAGACTTGCATTGCAAAATGTAGCTAGTTCATGGGCTTTCTAGGGGAAATGAAAATTCAGCATAAATTTTCATAGATATTACTATTTTTCTCATTGTTGCTTAAGAGTGCTGTAAATTGGCTGCTTCTATGGGACAATCCACAATTTTTTGTAACTTTTAAAATTGTGTGTTCTTAGTTTGATGGAACAAAATTTGTATTGGTTTCAAAGGTGAGTGTTTTAGTGAGGTATTTGCAGAGCTGTTTGTGAGCTACTTCTGCTGAACAAAGGATCTGCAGGCTGACAAATTGCAGGGCTTGACTGTTCTTGGAAGGTATAGCATGTGCTTCCTTGGTTTTTGTCCATGAGCATGAATCTTTGTGATTGTCCCTAATCTATTGAATTATTTGGGAAGAACTGTGAATCCAAGTAGGGATGACCTTTTCTCAGGTGCCATTCTCATCCACGCCTGAGCATGGGATGGCACAAGCTTTCTGAGACTGTTTTGGCTGCCTTTGATACCATCTCTCCTTAACATTCGATTAATTGCTGCATGGAAAAGTGGTGTCCTGGGCCTTGGGTTTTGTGTGCTGCCTAGAGATAAATGTAGGAAAGGAGTTCTTTTGAGTGTTTTTGTGAGTTTCCAAGCTATGTACTTTGCACTGCTCGTGGCATTACCTGGGGTGGTAGGAGAGTGTGTTCCATCTGAACACACGTTCGCGTGGCTGGATGCAAGCCATGCTTTTCCTTACCTCATCCTCAGCATCTTAACTTCTTTAAAGTGTCTGGACAACAGCTGGCTGCGAGGAAGCTGCTGGCTTCCATCCCCTGCAAATATGGGCACCAAGTGGTCTCACTTCATGGAGCAGCGTGCTGGCCTGTGCCCAAGTGGAGCTGATCATGGGCCGTGCTGGGGAAGCGCTGCATAGGGCAGCTGAGCTTGAGTTCCAGAAATACATTGTTGGAACTTGTAGAGCTTGTCTTGCAGTTCTATCAAGCGCTACAACCCCAAGTTGTATGTAACATCGAAGCTGGAAGTATTTGAGCTGTAGCTTTGTGGTGTTTGCTCACACACAGCCCCTCCAGGTGCCACAAGGGGGAAAGCACAACCTGATCTGTTGCTTTGAAACTCGCTCATCACCAAGCATATCTTCATACATACAGATGCAGGTTTTCTGTTTGCCTGGTTTTAGCTCACTCTTCAGAGCAAGCAGGTATTTTTCACTCTCACATCACTTTGGGATGTCACTTAATATGACAAACGTCTATCCAGCTCCTTTTTCAGTTACTTGCTGTTACACTACGCTCTGAGCAGTCCCAGCTCAAGAGTGAATCCAGATGAACATTTGATCTGCTGAATCCTCAAAACCTGGACGTCAACCCAGGTTTTTACCATGTCTTGCTGGAAGAACTACTTATCCCAGTGTAATTTCTGTTAAGTAACGTAACTTCCAAAAAGGTATGAAAAATAAAAGGAAAAAACCATTGAGGGCAGCATAAGAATAGCATTAAGGTTTATTTTTAACATATGGAACAGCTGTCAGTTTTGTGCTATGAAGACAACATATCCTAATGCTTTGAAATTAGCTTTGTAAGGATAACAATGAAAAGCACACACACAAAAAACCCCAAAGGATGTCTGTTAATAGCGTTGCTCTGAAAAACAGTCTGATCTTTGTGGGAAATACATTACTCACGGAAATAGGAAATCACAGTGGCTAATGAGAGGAAGTTTCAGAGTTGGATCAGTCTGCTCATCTTTGTTTGAAGGGATTCCCCCCCCCCTTAGCCAGAGAAAAAGGTCTTTTGAAGTTCAAGGTTGAAGTATGCCACTGTTCATGCAATTATTTATTTTTTCTACAGTATAAAATTAAGGAAAAAGAATTCCTTATGAACATCTGAGTTTAGGGCTACAGTCTTGAGGATTTACATGTAATGAGTGCCCTGTATCACCCCGAGGCACACTGAGGATAAATCTATGACCTTACTTCAGTTCAGTAGATGTTTCCCGTAGTGCCTGTGGACCACGAATCCCTCCTGTAAGTCACTGTATAAATACATACCAAAGACCAGCTGCCCCTTCCTCCAGGCCTCTAGGTACTGAACTCAGCAGCAAGACCCTACCCATGGTTCTTGGAAGTGGTGGTGTTGGCTGAAAAATGAAGAAATACGTTGTCATGAAGCATATTCTGTAATCCTTTGGCTACATTTATGCAGTCATTGTTGCTGTTGACATTGCAGTGCATTTACAGGAGACTTGTTTCTTAATTGCAGAGAATCACGTTTTGGCTGCAGGTGGTTTCCTAATTTATAGACCCTATGAATCTGAGGTAGATAAACGTTGAGTGAATCATTCCATCTCCCTTTTTGCATGGAAAAATCCAATGGTAGAGCAATGTGCTGCTCTTATCAGCGCTTGCCTGTCAGGGACCAGTAATAGCTACTGTCTCAAGATGTATTAAGATATTGAAATACTATGTATTTCTTTAAAAAAGGAAAATAGTTGTCTATAGAGTGACATATGGTTAGGATCTGGCCAATTCTTCCAAATGTCTTTGATAACCTTTAGGCAGTTTAAAGATACAAATTCTCATCTCACCCAGATTCTGGGCTGCTTTCCTCATTTAAGAAGGAAAAGCAGAGCTGAACATTATAACCCTGCTGGGCACATAGATGAGGTGGGTGGATTGCCAGATTGAAAACACGCACTGTTTGCTTGCTTGCTTTGAGAGCCACAGAGGATTGCTCACAGGTAGGTAGGTTGTTGTTTTGTTGTCTGGGTTTTTTTAAAGGATATATCAGGGGACTCTCATTACTTGTTCTTTATTGGATTTCACCAGCTCCCTGCAGGGGAAGTCTGTTGCGGGCTTTAGTTAAGGTATTCTTGAATTGTGTTTGTGCAGTCAGTCCCAGCTCTCTCAAACAAGGAGGGCTAAGTTCTGCTCTTTCACACTGAGAGACTTCCCTGTATCAGATATAACATTTGGTAAAAATATTTTTGGACAAATTAGGGTCACATCTGAGGTTTTGTGAACCGGTTTGCTTGTATGTGGTAGTTCATTACACCAGAAAGTTCAGAGAAGTCTGTCCCGGCTTCTCTGAATCTAGATTTTCCTTCTTTGTAAAAGTGGTACTGCTTAATTAGAAAGGTGCCTCCTCTGTCCTTTTATACTGAGACAGTAAACTAATCATTATTCTTTGTGTCTTTCATTAATTCAAATAAATTCTTTAAAAAAAGAACAACGAACTTTTTAGTACCTTTTTTTTGGTAGTAACTCAACACATATAGTGTATCCCTTTTATGTGTGCATTGGAGAATAAACAGGGTGTGGGAGTGGTAAACTCTTATTTGTTTTGATTGGTGCTGTGACATTTTATGTAGTTTTCCCTGAACTGTAGAATTGTACATGAAAAGGGAATGGTCTGCTCTTCTTTGTTGCTATAGACCGTGTTCAACTCTGGGATGGATGAAGTAATCGTACACTGTATTATTGGCTACATTTGTTTATATATTTCAGACCTTCACTAAAATAACTTTTGTCTCTCTCACTGAGCTTTTCTAGGTGTTTTTTGGTTTGTAGAAAATAAGGCTTCATCAGAGAGCAGTAATCGTGTAGGGGACATGCCGCTGACTTAGCCAGTCGAGCATTTTCAATTTCGTTGCTATCCATTTCAGTTGTGTTCACTCCCTCTCTGCAAACTGAACAGAGCGCTGCCCATCCCAACATCCACATTTTCTTTCTGGAAGGCTGATCCATCACAGTGTAAGCTGGGAGCCACAGATCCTTGTGGTTATTTTGTTGCCTGTCTTCTAGTAATGTGTGTTCAAGAGGTCAGGTTTTGTTGAGGGTTTTTTTTTCTGGTTAGCGAGCTCTTTTCCTGAAGCTCCCCCTTTTTTTTTTTTTTTTTTTCATTTGGGACACTTTCTAAGTCTGTTGGTCCTAAGGAAAGGTACGCTAAGGTTCACTGCTGTATTCCCCCTTACTTCCAGATCTTCAAACACCAGGCAGAACACTGTTGAATCCTGTGGGAAGATTGCCACTTAGAAGAATAGAGGGGTTGAGCCTAGTATCCTCTCTGTGCTGTGGAAAGCCCATTTAAGAGGGGTTTTTTGTCTCCTGTTTATGCCTCCCATTGCTTAATTTGTGACAGGATCTTCTCATTCTTAGTTCTGTGTTACTTTAATGGCCCGTTAGTGGGGACTTCATGAAACTTTCATTGAAATTTTATATAAATTATATCCTCTTGTGCTTATTTATCTGCCATACAGATAATACTGTTGAAAGTAAAATATTGTGGTATTAAGCCCGAAGAGTATGTATAAATTGCAGCTATAAAATAGAAGCAGATTATGATGCATGCATTTATATTGGCTTACTATCTAAAAAATGTCACACGGGTTGTTTGTAAGACTTTACCACAGAGATACTCTGTACTCTCCAATTTTAAGTATCGCAGGAACGGGGAGCAGGAAGCCAAAGACAGAATTTTATCTTTAGACTCTACTTAAACTTATCATGAATATAAGCGTGTCAAGGTCAGTTGAACCGACATGAAGAATAGTGCTAAAAATGAAAACCAAATGAAAACCAGTCTGTCTACTTTGTCCTTCTGTGCGTGGCTAATAAAGCACGTGTATGCATTTCTTCACATAAGATAAAGCTGGGTTTCTGATTTCTCCAAAGAATAGTTTTGGCAGCAATTATGCCTATCAAGAACCATTTATTTTTCCCTGCTTGCTCAAGGGATATACTTAAAGGGGAATGGGGAGAAGGTAAGCTTCTGTAGTGATTTCCACAGTCAGAGCAATTCATGTTAGAGTAGCGATGCCAAATCTTATGCAGGAGTGCTTCTTCCACATTCCTATCTAATCCAGAGTACATGTAAGTGAGGTTCAGTGCTCGCTGTGAGTCAGTGTGTCCTGAACTGCCCTGATTGACTGAAGGTCTCTGCAGCTGATTTTGTCTTATAGCGGGTTTTGTTCTAGACCTGCTATCTGCTTGCGTTCTGTAGGTCTTCATCTTGTAATATCTTTTATTATTTTAATTAGCTCTACCTTCTGCAAAGAATCCTCTCTCACAAATTAGTCAGGCTTTACTGGTTGTCACAGCACAGGTTGTGGTAACGGAGCTGAAATGTTCTTTCAGGTAAGGAGTATGTACCCGGTAGTGGACTCAAAGTCAACTATTGTATTTAACAATTAAAAGAGTAATGCACTTGCGTGGTGAGGGGATGTTGCAGAAGGATTTCTTTGTGTGGGTTACCGTATCTCCACATACATGAAGGATGTATTTTTTGGTTTGGCTTTGCTTAAGGAAGCTGGAAGACAGCTCTGTTTTTGAGGGGAAAAAACACAGAGAGGTGAATGTGGTACACGTACTGCCAGCGCTTTGGTCCTGATGAGCAGCACAACCACAAACAGTCAACAGCCAGAGTTTATGTAGAGTAACTCTTGCCAGAGAAATCCTATTGTTTCATTTGCTAATTTACAAAATTAGTGGCTGAGAGGAATGCAGTTTCAAGGCAGACATGTGAGATACAAAGGGTAGAGAGTGATTTATAGAGTTAGAACAGGAAATCAAGGAAGAGGAAGGCTTGAGAGGCTACTGGGAGGAAGGAAGGGAAACAGCCTCAGAGTGAAATCGGTTAATATTTGAATAGTTCTCCAAACTGATGCATAAAGCTTGTCTGATACAAGTAATACTTATTATACTGTAGGGAACAGATTTGTAACAGGAGAGACACAGTCTCAACTGATTTAGCCTGTTTAATGTGTAGCTGTTGTTTTGCACAGGTAGGTTTGGTTTTGCTGGGTAACTGTTAACTTGTGAAAGTCCAGTTACTGACCGAAAAATAGGAGCTGTTTTCTTTTTTGTCGATCACAGCCTGTTTCAACTGTCCTGCCAAAACAAGCACCCACTTAACTTGATGGGGTGACAATTTTCACACATTACATTTGGCATTACTCTGTCCAATGCGCAGAGTGAAATGAAAGACTCAGGATGGTTACGCAGAGCGGTAAGCACATTGTTAATCCAAGATGATGCTTCAGTCTGGAAGAAACCTTAGAAGGAATTGCCACAAATCTTACAGAAGGAACAAAAATCAGCAGCTGCCTGGCCGAGCTTTGAACTTAGCAAGTCCAGACCTTACATTCTCGAGGAACTTCAGCCAGGTGCAATTCTAACATGCCTCAGGGTGCTCTCTGTTACAACACGAGAATATGGCTGCAAGGGCTACACTGAAAAGTGAGTCCATATTTCTTTCATCCCATGGCATTCCCTTCCAGAGATACATTTGCATTATTGGTGAGGCAATATAGATTATTATTTTTTTTCTAGTAGACTGTAGTGTTTAACTAGCTGAACACCTAGCCCTTAAGGTGTTGCTGATGTTGTATTTTAAATGTCTGGGTAAAATTTTCTAATATGCCTTTATCTTTTGGCAATGCAGGTCTTCGATTTCTAAGCAGACAGATTGCTAAAACACAGTTTCACCGCCATTCTTTGTTGGTTCTCTGCTGTTTGTTTTCCTTTAGTAATAGAAACTTCAAAAACACAAGCTTTGTTATATTAGCTTTTCCTACTTATTTTCCTCAGGATAATGTATTTCATTTAATGTCACCTATAACAGTATAATCAAATGCATGTTTGAGTTCCATATCTAAACCATGTCTACATCAAAACCAAGAGATGAATGAACTTCACATAAATTGTCATACTTGTCTTAGGACAAATGTCCATTTTTATATGTGAGGGAGAGGACAAAGAACAAGATCAGAAGCAGAGTATATTAAAGCAACACTTAGATTTACTTAGAAAAACAAAATCTCATCTTTCAGGAAAGTCCAAGAGCTTTTGGCTACTGACTTGTTTTGAAAACCTAATCTAGAGGGGTTTGGTTTTGTTTCCTAAAAAAGTCATAGAATCATCCATTTTCTATATTCTAAGCAGTTAAATGTTACCTCTTTTCTGAGCATTAAATGAACTTGTGCTCTGTTTGCCAGGAGCTCAGAGCGTGCGCTCAGTCAGTTTCTGCTCTTCGGTTGGGTCACAATAAGTAGTTGAGCTGCAGACTTGGTTACTCAACTTTTAAGCTAATGTTGCAGTGAATGTTTTTTTACAACTGAGGAGTAGAGAGATGATGCATGGGATTAGTCTGCATTCATTCGAATGCCTTTTTTTCTTTTTTTATAAGCAACTAGAAGACAATATATTGAAATAGCAGCAGTCTTTCAGTGATGAAAGTCTAAGGGTATATGAGTTTCAAAGACAGATGATATCTTTTGTTTCCCTAACTGATACGCATGGGAAAGCAGGACAAGCTTTTGATGGCAGTTATTTAATCGGCTGAAATATCAAAGCACATTCTCTTATCTCTACACTGTGGAGATCGTATTTTCTAAGATTTTCATGATGATTCAGTAGTTCTTTAAAAACGCCTGTTAAAGTGTGTCTAAATCAGCCAGTAGGAATGAAGAATTACAGTTTTCGCCACAAGAAGGTGAGTGTTAAGAACAGACTCGCTGAACGCACTTGGGAGATGTCTGAAAGGTTCCTTCAGTACATGTTTTTGGAGTATCACTAGAGAAACTAGTCGAAAGTCAGTAGCCCTTCGTATGCTGGGGTCCTGTGGTGATGTGCTCATTTCACGTTGATGAATGGATTCAATGAGCACAACGTAACGGTGGAATGGTGTGCAGGGGAAAGAAGAGCTCTCCTGCCTGCCCTCGCGGGTTTGGCCTTTATTTTAATGGCAAGCTGTGTGAGCCAGCTGCCAAATGCATTTCCCCAGTGTGGCAACAGGATGTATAGCCTATTCCCATCTAGGGAGTTCACTCGGGCTGTATTTCTGTATTATTATGAGGGCTTCTGGCTGTTAGATCTACGGCAGAAAAGAGGCAGTGTCTCTCGGGCAGGAATGTTTACCATCTGATAAAATGATGGCACGATTAGCAGCGATTTGTAATGCGCCTTTTCTTCTTTTCAAATTGAGTTGCTCTTAGGAACAACACTGAATGTTTGAGAACTCTGAAGTGTATATATATAAATATATAATACTTAAGCAGTCCTATATTTCACTGCATACCTTCATTTTTCTTTTGGTTTCTCTGTTTGGACGGCATATAAATACTGGATCCCAGAAGGTCCTGTTTAAGCTGGGAAATCGAGTTGACTTATTATCACTAAGATGAGAATCACAATAGGAAGAATGATATTAGCTCAGGGTAGCAAAGTCTAACCTCACTCAAATCCCAAAGCTCCTCATTCTTCACACCAATATTTTAAAGGAACATCAGCCACTTGGAACCAATCTGTCTCAAGCTCTTGTAGAGTTTCTCTTTGTTAGTGTTTACGGGTTTGTACTTGTTTTCCCATCTAATACCTTTTTCCCTGGTGCATAAGCTATCTGCACAAACAGCAAAACTGACAGACTGTAAAAACCAGAAGCTGTTCAATGCACAATGCCCAGAATTAACAGGTGTGTAATGAGCCAATCTCTGTGTAAGCTCCTTTTATGGTCTCTAACTGGTGCTGTAGTGGGGCTTCACTGGGGTGTTGGTCTTTTGCTGGGTCTCTGTGCGTTTTTACTTTAAAATAAGTTCACTGAGTAGGGGAAGAATGCACGAGTTTTGTCCCTGATATTTAATTTATAATAATTTGAGGGAGTTACTATAACATTTTTAATAAATAAAAAGACTGTGATACTATCCAAATTAACATGTGTTTTCATGTACATGCTGTTTCCCCATGGGGGTTGCATTGTTGTGGTACCCCTTTGTCCTTTCTCATCATTGTGATTTTATATTCCCCCACCCTCCAAAAATGTAGGATCTCTCTCCACCCTTCTTGTTTGTATATGGTAGAGGTAGAATGGAGGGAGAAACACTGCTTGCCAGCCTGATCCCACGAAAAACAGCTCTTTATGAAAAACAGAGACTGGTGAGAACTGCTGGCCTATTCCCAGTTCTGTGGTAGTAGTAGAAGGTTAAGGTCCATCAAGCAAAACCAAAAATGCTCTAGTGAACGCTTTCCTTTAATCTCGCTCACACAGAAGTCATTTTGGCCTAGTGAAATGGATTTTTGCCAAAGGGTCTTTCTCAAGACCTTTCTCTCATGCTTCTGGCAGTTGAGGCCTTGGAGGAGATTTTATTTAAAGCCTTTGGCTTGGAGACTGGGCTATAAGTCACAGGATCTCTTCTAGCATCTCTGTGCACATCAGACAGCTCTGAAACAGGGACTTTTAGGGATATCAAGCAAAATCTCATCTAGACAAAGTTGCATTTTTTTAAATCAAACCAGATATGTCAAGTGGATTGCATCGAATAAAAGTCCTTGAGTTAGAATGCCTGAGCCAGACTCACCATAAGCTGATGTAGTGTGTTTTCCTGGGCAGAATCTGTCTTCTCCAGCTTGGTGTCACAGTAGTTCCTCTTCTCCTTTCTCAGTACCCTTACGCCTTCCACAAGGAGGCTTTTAGTGTCTCTCTCAAAGTGGGCTCTTTCAGTTATATTGCCTCATTTGATTCTTGGTGTGCTGGTCAGAAAGCTTTACTGCAAGTACCATTCATTTCTTAGCCTTTCGACTTGGAAAAGGAGTTTCAGGAAGCTGGAAAGAATGAGGCATGTAAAGGGATTGTTAGAACAAGGCAAACCAAATATTCTCTGTATCATTAATCATGCTTAAAGACTTTTCTAATATTGTCAGAGCAGGCAGAACTTCAATATTCCAGTTTCTGTCATACAAATGGTAGGAGCATAGTTGGATTAGTTCAGTGCTGGGTGAGAGAACCAGAAATGACTCTTTGCAGTCACCCTTGTGATTCAGAACAGCATCTTTCTGTCCGTACAGTGTCTGGTTCAGTCAACTTAGTTGAGGTCCATCCAAGCTAACTGAAGATCTCTGTCTTGGGTGTCCTTGTTAAGAGGTATTCACTGTAGAGATTGTGAGTAGAGTTCACAGAAACAGAATGACACCTCCTAGAGTGTGCTTCAGATTTTAGGCATCAAGCAAGTTTCCAAGTTAGGCATCTCAGGTGGATGGCTAAAAGTCCAGTGGGACTATTCGGGGCTCTTTTCTCTTTGTATTGAGATATGCTCTTTTATATACTTTTTGTTTGTTCATACAGCAATATAATTACATACTTTGCTCTCTTTTCAGTAAAAAAAAAATAAATGTAGAAATAAGAAAATATTACAGGGGCATAGTTCTGATGCAAACGATACTTTTAGATTGCAACACTGTCCCAGATTCCTTTCAATTTCCAAAAAGCAGATTTAGGAATCCCCAGAAGAACAGCTCCCCCATCTGCCTTCCCCTCCCCTTGTCTTTGGTTATTCTCTTCCAATTGCTCCCTACTTTGCTTCAGTAAGAATAGTGATTTTTATGTCAGCAACAATTATGTTATATTTCCCTCTTAAATACTATGTGTGACCCTATCTTTCATGTTCACAGTTTCCATGAAAGACAATATGGAGTTGAAACCAGTTTGGGTTACAGAGTGGAGAGGGAGAGTTTCCCTTGGGCAGCTTCTATGCTTTTTCTGAATTAAATTTAATCTTATCAAATTAATTCAGGACAGTTTCTTTTAAACCTGATCTGATCCAGCTGCTTAATGGAAAGACAAGTTAGTTTTGTTAGACTAAAGGAAAGCAAACTATTCCTTTCCTCTTTCTTCCTGGCTTTCTGCCACAAAATGAACACCAATCCTAACCAAGGTTGTAGGGACAGGAAAAGAGTGACACCAGACCTTTTGTACTACAGTGCTCAAAAATGCAATCTATGAGATTTTGTAGATTTTAGATGTTCAGAACACTGAGTAAGTAGGCCAGCCTGCTGAATCCCCCACCAAAGTATCTGGAGTAGAGAAGTCTGGCAAATTCCAGCCAAAAAGGAGTAGTCACCTTAAAGAGAGTAAGGTCTAGAAAGTATAGTGAAAGCAGGCAACGACGTAGAGGAGAGAGAAGCAATAATAGGTTAACGTCCTGCCATCAAGGAACGACTGTAGAAAAGTCTGAAATACAGTTGGTGTATTTTTAATTGGAATTTTACAGTTTTTCAGTAAGAGAAGTAACTGATCGCTTTTTGCATCTTATGTTCAAGGAAACAATGCGAGAAAGTTGAAAAGTGTGAATTCTCTCAGTAAGAAAAATTATCCTCAGTCGTTTTGCATATCCCGTTCCCTATGAGACTTACCATTGGACTTGATGGGAAATCACACACAAAGTCTAGTCCTAGACTATAATGGTTTGAACTGTTATTTAATTCACCATTCTCCTTTTTATTTAGTATTTATTATCTGTTCTGTAGTACAGAGAAGATGGAAGATTATTATGGGCACTGAAATGTACATGCGATTTTTTTGTTTGTTTGTTTGGGCTGGGTTTTTTGGGAGGTTTTCTTTGTTATTTACAACTATTCTCAATTCTAGAAGCAGTGTCTGAATTAGCTGTCTCTTTAAAATCATTGTCAATGATTTTAAGATAGGGGTGGGGTGCTTGCTGGAGATGGGAGAAAGGAAGACACTGGCATCTGCTGCCTGTTAAGTCCATTAATTGAAAAGAAAATACTGCTGGTGCCAGAATGTACAGCCCTGCTTCTAATTAAGCCTAGGGAAGCAATGGGCTGGTTTTAATTGAGAACAGCATCTCCCTTAATGGTGCCAGCAGTTAAAAAACGCAAATAGATTCAAAGCATGGAGCACATGCAAGACAGTGGTGGCTCTTTATTTATAGGGTCACTCGTTGTGAGACACTTGGAAACCTGCATCCCAGCACAAGACCTGGAGGAATAATTGGGTCCAAGCTATCGGCAGAGTCATCTATACTTTTCTAGGTCTGAGAGCTGAGTGTTTACAACACAAATTAGCAGTAGTCATTAGTAGTGTGTCCTTTCAGAAACAGTTAAGGAAGAAAGTATTTCCTGGTGGCTTTGGTGGCAGGAGGAAGAGCTGCCATGCTTTACCGTGCGTGTGGCAGTGTGGTTCCAATTAGGGTAGTCTTCATACTTGAAATGCTTTCTGCTTAGGTCGCCCACGGGTTCACGCGTCTGGTGTGTGCACCACATTTCAGTCCTGGATCCCTTAATTATCCCTACTTATTGCAACAGGGTAAAAAAAAATAAAATCGTCATTCTGAAATGATCAGCTATTAGGAGTTTTGTGCCAAAAAAGGTCCTAAGCCACTTTTAGCCTGTTTTCTTAAGGGAACGAGGCTTATGTGGTTGTATCATCTGTTCTCATGCTTGCCACCCCTGTTCTAAAAGCTTTTGAATCCACCAGGCAATTTCAGCCGAAAAGTTCAGTGAAAATTGGTAGCCAGGCAAAGCAAAGAGACACAAATTAATCCTCTCCTTGAGGGGAGGGTTAGGGGTAAGCTGGGCTACATTATTAGACACTAATGAATCCACATGGGACACATGCCCCTGCTTCAGGAGAAGCTCTGAGTAGAGCTCCCACTTCTGTTAGACATGGAATAATCAAACCCCAGGCCCTGGGAAATCACTTTGTAAGTCCCACAGCTCACTTGCTTGCTTTGATACATCAGGGTTTGCCTGGTCCACTCTGGAAAAAGTCTCTTCATTTCTCCAGAGCAGAAGGCTTGTCCTTTGCCCAGCCATCTGTTCCCCCTCCATCTCCCCCCCCACCCCGGAAAAAGTGCAACATTGAGGTTTATCCACCATTTCGAAGCAGCTTTTTGATCCATATTTGCTGCTTTCCAGTATCCTTTGCCTAGGCAGGGAATGCATTAGATGTATCCTTCTGTGCCCCTTCTAGAGGATGTGAGCCTTTTTTTTTTTCACGTGGCCTGGCCTGTTATCTCCAGCTATAGACAAAAAACAAGGTTCATGGCATGGGAGCAGCTGCTTCAGTCCATTTTAACAGCTAAAATGTCCACCATCACACCAAACTGCAGGCGTTTAACCAAAGCCAGGGTTTGGGACACAGAAATATCTCAGCTCCATCTGTTGTCTTGCGGTTGCTGAGTTAGTCACCATATTGAGTAACGCTTTAAAATCTGAGGTGCTTCTGGAACTACAGATTTGATGAGAATACAGACCTTGAGTGATGGGCGGTACCGACTCTGTGTGAAGGGAAAACAGTGACCTCCTGGGAGAAATGGTAGCTCAGGGTGCTAATAGCTTACACCTGGATGCCTAAAACCAGCCTCTGCTCATTAAACAATTCTCAGCGAACTCCAAAGTACCTTTCAACAGGAGAGTTTTTAAATGGGACTTCACTTAACATCGTAATGATTTCAAAAAGCTGGTTTGAAAGGGGGCTGAAATGTGTCTGCCTCATCTGGAAGGTAGGAAGAAGCCAACAGTGAATTTGCTATCAGTCTGGGATTTTTATCTAATATTTCTACAGCTTAGAAGGCTGGTTTTGTTCTGGCTTTGTTCCAGATAGTTTAGCAGCCTGGCTCATCCGACTCGAGCTATAATGACCTGGCTCCGCTTTTAGGCTGCTGCTGTGAGCCTAATTGTGGATTTAGACATGGCTTGTGTTTTCATGGCGGTGGTCAGTAAGTCCGAGCTGCGTGTTGTAAGCCTTTTGTCACAGTACCTGCTGGGTTTTTCTCTTGGATTGTATTGCTCAAATTGTTTCTTCGACTTTTTTTTTTTTTTCCCCCTGTAGAAATCCAGCCTGTGATTTATTTTGGGGTGTGTTTTCTCACTTTGGCACCCTTAGTATGGCGAGCTTCTACTTTCAAGTTGTTCATATGCAGATGGCAGTGAAATATTCAGTAAGCAGTAAATTGGCCAAGAAATATGATTAAGGGTGAGGGGAATCAATATTATTTAAAAACTCTGGTTACGTTTGGCAAACAGTTTTGGCTAAAAAATAAAAGAGGAATTTTATGAATTTTTTTTCTAAGTACTTGGGGCAAAGGTCTAAGATCCAGAAAATGAAATTGTTTTGGCATGAGCAAAAATGAAACTGCTGCATGGATTTGGTCACTGACTTCCAAAAAAAATTATTTCGTGTAGCTCGAAGTTTAAGTTTTCTTTGAGTTCAGCCTATGCTCTGCCAACTGATGACACTCTCCAGGGCTGAGACCTAGGATGCCTCAAGGTTTCTCTACATTTCTCAAAGCACAGGCTGCAATCCTCGCTAACCCTTTGACTTCTCCAGCTATGTCTCTTGAGATTTTGTGGTTTATGTGGTTGTGCTGTTGCAATTTGTGCTTGGGCAATGACCTCTAAGCACAGTTCCAGTTCTTGAAGTAACATCTTTGACCTTCCGCAGAGCAACAGATTGAACTTTATAAACCGACCCCTGTTCGTGACTCAGTAATTCTTAACTCTTCTGAGACCGCATCCTTGGAAGGCTGGTATCTTGTCCATGCTGACCTGTGGTGCTTTTTCTAAAGACAGTAAGGAGGGAGCCTTTTTGGCATAAAATGAGCCTTGTTTGTGTGTGCCAGAGACCATAGCTCCCACATTGGAGCTCTCGCAGAGCCTCTCAGGATGTGCAGCAGCCCTGCTTGATGTCAGCTGAGGTGTGTGGGAGGCAGGCACCTGTCCACTGCTGGATGGGGACAGAGCTGGGACTGAGAGGCTTTCTCGGAGCCAAGCTGCTACCAGCACTCCTTGATAAGTCTGCCTGTGAAAGAAGGAAGCTCCAACTTCCCACCAAAGTGGAGTTTTCAGGAGTTGGGAGTGCTGCCACTCACAGACACAATTTGCCTCTGTGCGAGAGAAAAATGGAACCAGCAGATGGATTTTTCTTTCACAAAATGGAAGCTGTCTGGCGTGTGACGCTTGATAGGCTGCTGACCCCCAAGCTGGTGGTTAGACACTGAACCTGAGGTCAAGAGATCTAAAGGGTTGCACAGTTTTGCCCCGGCCTGCTTTTGAGCCCTTGGGCAGCCTGCTTTACCCTGTGGCTCTGGTTTCAGTTCATCCTTTGTCTCAGGCGTTTAAATTACACGCTTTCAAAGACACTGCCCTCTCTCCCTGTGCAAGTATGCGGTACCTACGGGGCCTGTATCAAGCCCTGTTTGTGGTCTGGCTGCTGCTGGCGTACAGAGTGACAGTCTGGAAGTGATGAGAAGCTGTGGATATCCCATCCCTGGAAGTGTTCAAGGCCAGGCTGGATGGGGCTTTGAGCAAAAATTTTTTTTTAACAGTATGTGGAGTACAGGAGTATTCTTACCAAAGTGGTAGGGAGCTTCTAATTAAATTGGTCTGTCATCAAAAATAAAATGAGGAAAAAAACCCCAACAGGTGTCCATAAAAAGTGGGACTACTTGGTTAAATAGTTAAGCAAATCAAAGTTAGGTTCGTACCTCCAGTAATACTGACTTATCATTTTCACTGTTGTTCCCTAAACACACTCATTCACATTTAGAGTCTTCAAAGGAAGAAAGCAAGGGTGGCCAGCAGTTGGTAGAGCAACTTTTTCATCATGCTCTTTCTTTATGTGTAAAAGAAAACTGAAAGTGGATGAGCTGGTGGGCAGCACCGAGGTGAACTGTATTAGTCGCTTTCCAGCTGAGCTGTCAGGCTGGTTTCTAATTGATGCTTTCTCCCTCCTGTTTCTGTCCTGCCAACTTCCCTTTGTCTTTTGGGGGGCCCTTACCTTTTCTCCAGGATGCCCAGGAGGTAGCACAGTGCTTTGGGGAGCTTTTAGCTTCTGCTGAAATAGGTTTTCTAAGCTGCTATTTAAAAACATGGCCTGCATTCGTTTGAGGCTGTGATTGGTGGTCTGGAAAACAAACACGTGTGGCAGCTCCTCTGTGTTTGATAAGTTAGATTGGACAACATCATCCCTTCCAATTGCTTTCTATTTATTTCTGGCTGACCTGAAGCAGCACTCTGTTTTAAGACAGGCCATGATGCCGAATTGAAAATCTGCTGGTTTATAATCAGTGGGTGTGTGGGAACAGGAGCCAGGCAGCACCTTTGTCATCTGTTCTCATTTTTCTTCTCTTTTCCTCGGGCACAACCACACCTCTCTGCTCCACGGCCTCATCCCCCCGCCTTCCCCAGCGAGTATACCTGAGCCATTTGTTCAGAGACTCCCCGTCTGAAATTGCTGTTAGCCCATTAGCACAAATGCCGAATCTCCCAGCCCTCCAGTGTGTTTTTTAATGGAGCCCTCTGAAAGTAAATGCTTTATTTTGGGGGCTCTGCTAGACAATAGGCTCTCTGGATTCTCCTCCGGGGGACAAGCTTGTCAATCAAATTGTCACAGACAATAATTACCCCCTGCTTTATTCGCTCTGTCTGTCTTCAGAACAGTCAATTAGAGCTATTGATACAGACAAGCTATTCTCACCAAGTTAGTTTTCAGCCTAATTAAAAGGAACCTGTCAGTGCCTTTCCCGTAACCCTCGGGCTTCTAATGGCTTCTCTTTGTGTACAGTGCAGGAACTGAAACTCAGCCTCAGTCTTGGAGACAGAGGGCTTAGTTAAAGTCTAGTCTTTCATCTCGGCATTTTCCTCAGTTATGGTGAGAGGGCGGGATGGAGGGAGGGAGAAGAGGATTTTCTAGAGAAGACAGAGTCCTGTCTGCCTGGTTTTGTCCAGTGTTTTTAAAATTCATCATGTGGAAAGGGGAGAAATCCTCTGAACTTCAGACTCCTTGAAAGCACTCTGATGGTAAATAAGTGTTAATTCTCTCTGAGCGTAGAGACCTTTGAACAGACAAGTAAAGGGCCCTCTTCAGGGATGAAAAACAGTGTTTTTTCCTGCCAAAGTGGTGTTTTGTTCTGCTTTTCTCCCTTAAAATGACTAGAGCACACAAAAAGATATGCCAAAAATCTCATCATCTTCAGGATACTGCCAATCTAAAAAGTATTCAGCAAAGTAAATACTTTGACCAGGCTTTCATTGTGATATAAGAAAGAAACTGCCACGCTCCACAACTTAAGCCCATTTCAACAAATTCCAACATAAAATAAACTTGCTATGCAAACTTCAGCGGGGGGATTCTGCCATGAGTTTACACCTTCTGAGATCCAGTGTATGGGATGTAGTTTCTGAAGAAACAGTGGGCAAGGTCTTTAGGCCTCAGCTCCTATAGGACCAAGTTGTACATGTTTTGTAACTCTGCTGCGATAACTGAGTATTCATTTTCTGAATTAACAGTATGTCTTTTCATTTTCTTTTTTCTTCCATGTTTTCGCTGCTGTTGGATCTACTTTTCTTCTTCTCTTCCTTCATGAACTGAAACATACAGGTAGGTGCAAAATCTTGTTTTTCAAATATCCCATTATCATTATTTCTTTCTTTGCCTTTCCCCCGATTTTCTGCTGTATTGCAAGTGACTTTTGAGGAGTGTGTTGTACAGAGAGAGAAATGGTAGGAAAAAGATGTGGTATGATCCCCAGTGCTCTATAAATACATGTTCCCAAACAATGAGCCATTTCGCAAAAAAAGGAAAGAAAATCCAAAACCAAGTTTGCCGTTTACCCCAGAAACAGCATAAAGTGAGGCAACACAATTCTCTTGGCAATGAAATTGCTAACCTTCCACTTTGTGCCAGTGTAATGAAAAGCACTGGAGATCAGAACTCTGTGTGAAGAAAGCCTTTACTTTCCTTCAGTGCAGTAGACCTCCATAGGAAGTCACAAAATTATTTCAAAGTGTAATTCAAAACAGGAGTGGGATTTTAAATGTAAGAAAACCTACCTGTACATTTCATCAGTATAGCATTGAGCTCAAAAATCTTTGCGCGCTTCCACAAAGTGTTTGCTGACAAGTTTGCTGTAATATTTGTCTATTGTAATTAAAAACCTGTCCCAAGTCCTTTCCCCCAACCTGCCTCTAATTACCCAGTACATAAAAGGGAGTAAGAAATATTTAATTTCTGGAGTCTTGGAAAACTTCTCTTTTCCCCAACCTTTGAAGATGTATAGAGAGCCAAAAAGTTCTGTGAGATATAAAACTGGAGCTTTCAGAGAGGCTTTTGAAGCCTGGGCTATTGCACCTGAATTCAGGAGCACAAGATACGTCCCCTGCTTCTCCTGTCCTTGGTGTGGCCTGAGCTACGGGCTTTCCCAAAGAGCTTTATAATTGTTCCAGAGCTCCCGAGTGATGACTGCATTGTTTGGAAGGTGCTGCAGGTATCTCCCACACCACTGCTCTTGCCAGCATTGCAATTTATTTTCATAGCAATTTGTAGGCAACTGCTGAAAATTCAGTTTTGTTCTCAACCTTGTGTTTTCTGCATCATTGCTCCCATGGATATCTGTGACTCTGCTGATGTGATGAAGGCAGAATCTTTATGCTGCTGCTCACTCACTCATCGCAATTTTGTCTAAGTTGGATTAAATCTTGTTTTAAATGCATTAACTTTCAAGCAGTTGATACATACAGTACTGCAAAATGATACTACAGCCAAGACACTTAGCAATTCCCATTGTTTGAAAAGCTGATTTTGCCACATAAGTGAACTCCTAAGCAAAGGGTAATTCCAAGTATAAAAGCACTCATGTAAACTGCATGTTTCAAAAGCTGTGATCGTATTACTGTTTTAAAAGTTGACATGTAACAAAATGCCATCAATACTGTATGTAGCATACAGATATCTGAGCTGTAGATCTGAACTGTGTCTATAAAAGCAGAGTTTGAAGCAATTTAGCAATGTATGCTCATGTGCACACATGCATAGGTAACCTTGATACGCTTGCACAAGTGTATGTTGTTGTGTTCATGTGGGATGTTACTCTTCTTGAAAGAAAAAGAACAGCTGTACTGGAGCAGGAGATACATCCATCCAGTGTGATAGCCCAGGGAAGAGTAAAACAGAGCAAACATATATGTGGTACTTCCCCTAATAGTTCTCCAGCTTCCAATTATTTTCAGTTTAGTGACTTCCTGAGCATCACAGAAGTAGGACATTCAGACTAAAAATTAAACTTACCAGACAAAGAGGGGACAGAATATGGAGTTTCTGACCTAAGTATTTAAACACTGCTTACGGCAACATATTGCTTTCTTCCCCAAGTCCCCCATTCCTTAAGCCTCCCAGTGCTGAAGCCCCTGTCTCCCACCAATATTAGCTTTCTCTCAGAGAAAATAAATAATGTGCACCAATTCACAGGTTCCTTTGATGTAGCGCTCTTAAAATTATTTCAGTGTAAGTGATGGTTATCAAATGAAATTGTAGTCAGTGCTGAAAGATTCAAAGTGGTTCCTCTGTATCTGGGGAAGGGGGAGGCTTTTCGCTTGCTCACATCCAAGGCACTACAGGGGGCTGTGTCAGGGGGCATTGCATTCCTTCTCCCTGCTATTTACACATTATCTTCCAGGCTTGCCATTAGAATCATAGAATCATTTAGGTTGGAAAAGACCCTTGGCATCATCGAGTCCAACCATCAACCCCACTCTACAAAGTTCTCCCCTACACCATATGCCCCAACACCACATCTAAACGACTCTTAAACACATTCAGGGACGGGGACTCAACCACCTCCCTGGGCAGCCTATTCCAGTGTCTGACCACTCTTTCTGTGAAGAATTTTTTCTTAATGTCCAGTCTAAACCTACCCTGTTGCAGCTTGAGGCCATTCATTCTTGTTCTATCGCTAATTACCTGTGAGAAGAGACCAGCACCAACCTCTCTACAGTGTCCTTTCAAGTAGTTGTAAAGAGCAATGAGGTCTCCCCTCAGCCTCCTCTTCCTCATACTAAACAGTCCCAGCTCTTTCAATCACTCTTCATAAGATTTATTCTCCAGGCCCTTCACCAGTTTCGTTGCCCTCCTCTGCACTCGCTCCAGCACCTCCAGATCTCTCTTGTGTTGAGGTGCCCAGAACTGGACACAGTACTCTAGATGTGATTAGTGAATACTCTTTCTGGTGGGTTTGTTTAGTTACATGGAATGGTTGGAATCTGTGTCTATGCTTAAGCCTTCATGACTGTGGGCGGCTTATGTAGTATTAGAAGTAAATCTCTGAGGAGAGATCTAGCTGCTGTCCTTCCTTCCCAGCGCACGAGGGGTTTTGTGAGCCCTAGTTTAATCCTTCAGTGCCAGTGATATTCCCAAGTCCAAAGCCAGCGTGAATAGCTGGGTGCTGCTTTCCTCACAGAAAGGCAATAATAGGTCACCCTTGTGAAATGACACCTCAGAAATCATTTCTTGAGGGAGAGAATGTCCTCTTTCGGTTACCAGATGTCGTGGGCGAGGTGCTGGCGCCGAAGGAGCGGGGCCGGAGGGTGCCTGTGGTGTTCCAGAAAAGGCGGGAAAGGCAACCGCCGGGTTCCACTCTCCTGAGGGAGGCTCCTCTCACACCCGCTTTGCCTGTCGCGCATCGAGTGTCAATGCCAATTTGTGGGCTTAAGTGGTAGATTTTTTGTTTGTTTGTTTGTTTGTTTTAATTCTTCTTGAAAATGAAGATTCTTGAAAAGATTGGACTTTCTGATAGAGTGGTTGAGGGGTGTATTCTGGAAAAGACAATGCTCAGCAGAGGCCTCTTCAGAGAAACAGTAAAGGTAAGAGTGATTTCAGTGCAGGAAGATCAAGCAGCAGCATTACTAACAGTACCATTATTCTTACAAAATATACGTGTATTTATATGCACGGAAATTTGGGAAGGTAACGCGTTTGAAAAGAACAGAGTTTGCCCAGGTTTTGCTTTAGGTTGGTGTCAGAACGAGGAGTGATTGCTGGGGTTTGCATGAGGTAAGAACTGCCAATGGGGGCAGCTAATCTAACGCGGGGAAGATTTTCAGAAATGATGTCTGCCATTTTCAGCAAACTGTGCCCTTAGGGTGTTGTCAGCTGTGATTGGGAGGCTTAAATAACAGTCCCGATTTTATAACCAAATTTCCCATGAAAAATCAAACCAGCTTCTATTTTGCCTCACTAAAAATCCACTGACTCTCAGCTAGTTTAATGACCTTGAAATTTTCCCTGTCCTCTTTTTCCTCAGTTCCTGAGCACTCCGCAGTCTCTGATGTTTTAACACACTTTATATTGAATAAACATATCAAACTGAAACAAACTTCTCCCAACTTAGCAATTAGTGAGGAACTGCAGATTCTGAGATAAACAGAAACCTCAGGGTGGACAAAATCAAGTCAAATTACAACAGGATGAAGTCAGTGTGCATGAATCCTACGGATTTGAATGAAATTTAGTGTAAATGAGAGAAAATGTCTCAAATTTCGTATATTTATTTAAGTCTTCACTTCTTTTGTTACGAGTAAGTATAGCTTTCCCAATCTAGTATCTAACATCGTTGAGTCTTAGTCGGCATTGCCCACAGTGATAGAGTAATGCAGTATCAGCCATCTTGGTTAAAGCCATATCAAAGGTACTAACACCTCTTTAACTGAAATATTAGCCTGGCTTGTTTAGGCACTAAACTTTGATATCCATATGTAATCGTGTGTGTGAGGCATCGCATAAATGTTAAATACTCTTGCAGAGCTACTTCACAGACTTTCACAGGAAAATTCAGCCAGAATTTGTAGTTTACTAAACTTGAATATGTCTGAAAGCTCAGCTGAACGTTGCATATATTCTCAAGTTGAATTAAGTGTAGTTGGCTTAAGGTTCTGGAATTGATATGAGGAGTGAAGAGAAAACATGCATCAGTTACAGAACACACTGGACTTTCTTCTGATTTATTTACTTCAAAGCAGCTTATGAATTGCTGCCTACATTGCAGCTATGACACAGTTGTATCAGCAGCACATCCTCCTGTTAAAAGGTGCTTAGTTGTTCTGATATTTTTCTTTTTTTCTGTTGCTTGTAGCATTCTGAAAAGGTAATGTCTCCAGCTAAGTTGTTGCTGCTCAAAGCTGGCTCCTGTGGGAGGGAGGACTGCCATGGCTCGTCAGTCTGGGTGGAAGGCTCTGGTAGAAGGGAATTGACGTTCTGTTTTGGAAACTGGAAGACAATTCTTGCAATTTCTTTTGATGTATTATCATGCTGTTCAGCCAAGTAGTACACATGCATCATGTCCAACAGAAGATGCATTGTAATAGGTATTTGAGAAATGCAAGCATGTAATTAAATACTCTACCATAACACACACTTAAGTGGGAACACAGTTAACGTCATTCCTTAGCATAAATATTTTTCTTCTTTGGAGCATTAATTATACAACAGTAACGCTTTCTTAATATGTTTTGGTTTATAGACTTGCATTCAAAATACAAACATTACTGAAGAAATTTACTTACTGCTTTATCTTCTATGTGAAATTTTCCAAAAATTTAGTGGCGGAGTTACTGCTGATTTTCCTAGTTTCTCATGGCATTGTTGCGAACAGATACAGAGCTGTGATTTTGATCAGAATGAGATAAGAACGGGTAAACTGGCTTCATGCTGTTGCATCACCTCTGTTTTCTGTTCCTTGCTTCTACTCTGGCATTTAACTTGGCTGCAAACTGCAGAAATAAAAGCAGGCTCAGGAGGAGCTACACAGGGGCTTGTAAAGCTTGTGATGATACAGGGTAAAGGGAAAAAGAAATGGAAGGTTGAAAAGATGCTTAAAAGACAGAGCAGGCTTTCTTACTAAGCTTGTTTCCCTGAAGACCCAAGTGGCTCAGTGTGAGTCCGGGTATGCTGCTGAGTGGCCTTTGCTGTGAAGCCTATAGAGCAAGGTTTTTTGTTACCAAGTTTGGGTCCTTTTATCCGGATGATGGATGTGGTGGTGAGAGGGAGAGAAGCTGCAAATACTTCTTCAGTCTGCATACTTGAACACATATCTGACGGATAATGTAGTGGACAAATGGCCTGCGTTGGGGATGATTTTGTTTTTCCTATACTGTTACATGATGCTACAAGTGCTTTATTTAGTTAAAGAAGAAAATCATAATACTTGGGTAAAATTTACTGCTGTGAGTCCAGTTGCTGTTTCAGAGGTTACTCCTCCAGTTTGGTGACTGTGGTCTCTGCAAAAAGCAGCACTCAGATCCCCCTTTCTGGGAGACTGGTGGGTGTTCCTGGAAAAGGGAAAGCCTCTTGCCTTTTCAAAGCAAGGCTCCTTTCTTTCCACAAACCTGCTTGTAGAAAGCTTTGAACCTAGAGAAGGTCCATGGGGAGAAACGCTGCTGAGCTACAGGTTAGGAACCTTGGTCTTTCACTGGCACTCTCTGCCCTCACCCTGACGGCTTCCCCTCCTGCTTTCCTGAGAAGGTAGCATCATGCACAGCTTAGAAAGTTTTTATAGTACATTTTTATACTCCAGGGATCCAGCTGAAGGCAAGTTGCTGTCCCACCAGGAAGGATACAGGACACCCAGATGTCACAGTTGTTTCATTTGTAAGTATTTACTTAGGCAAGTGGGCCAACCGGAAAGCCAGATTAAGTCTCGGAGTTGAGCCTGGGTGATGAACAGTTTTGCCATATCTTATCACATTGTTTCTCAGTTCCTAAAGATACTCTGCTGAATTATAAAAGCAGATGGAGGTATGGTTTCATATTTTTCTTTCCTTGCCATTTTTGTCTAGGGTCCAAAATAATTTCTTTTTTTTTTTTTAATTAGTTTTTGGAGAGGCTTGAGCTGGCCTTAAATCTGGAGGGACAGAAGATTTTAAAAGAAAACAAAATGAGAACTATTCAGACTTGCATCAATGAATGGGCCACAGACGTTGGTTTGCGTTTGTGTGTCTCGGAGAAATGTGCTATGTAGTTTTTTCTTCTTCCTGTGGGTTTTGTGGTCCTGAAGATAGTTACTGAGATTGGGAATTGCCTGGCAGTATACTGGCTAAAACAAGGCATTCACATCTGGCATTGCTTAAACCTCCTACATCCCTCTAGAATGCCTTTTTGCACATTGCTATTTCCCAGGCAAAAAGATGGCAATCATTCTGAATTAAAAAAAAAAAAAAAAAAGAATTTAATGAACCAGATTCAGAAATTATTTATGGCTTTCCCTTCTGAATATCAATGGCTGGCAGCATCATATTGAGAACAGACTAAACCAATTCAGCTCGGTTCCCAAGCAAAATTATTACATGGAAATGTACAGTTTATTAATACCAACATGTATCCTCCTACAGTATTAGCAGATGGTTGAGTCAGACAAGCAAAGAAGTGATCCATCTCTTTGCAAAGAATAAAGAAAGGGAAGGGAACAATAAACCAAAATCTAGAGTTTCTTACTCGATGCATTGAAAGTTCAAATGTCCAGGGAGAACAAATGAGCAATATAAGCCATCAGAATAAAACAGTGGACTCAGCATCTTACCGTTTTTCACCAGGATAACTCCCTTGACATCAGCTGAGATTATACTAACTCCTAGAAAATCACACCCATTACTTACAATTCTCAGAGGCTTAAATTATTCTGATATTGCATCTCTAACCCTTTTTTTCTTCCCCTGGAGAGTGTATTGCTGAGCAGATGCCAAACAAGTCAGAAGATGACAGACCGTTCTGGTCCTGGTATATTGTAAGCGTGGAGGGTTGTCAAAAGGTTTGAGAATCGCCATGCCAAACACTGACCCGCTCTCAAAATTTGTGCACGGATCTGATTTTAACAGCATACACCTTTTAAATCATTTTATTTCCCAGTTCCCTGTAAAACCTCTTTTTCTTCTCCTATTACAGCCATTATTATCAGCAAAATAGTACCATGCTGCACTCCTGCAATTTTCCTAGGCTCTTACAGCAAGAAGTTGACAGGGATGGGACCCAGTTTGTCTTCCCCCAGCCCCAATACATTTTTCTTTTGTTTTCCTGCTACTACTGTATAGTCTCCTACAAGTATTTTCCTGCCTTGGAGTGTTGTTTCATCTTTTTAACCTAATATAAATAAGTAATTTAGTGTAGAAAAGAACTTGATTAGCAAATATAAACTGGCAAATATTTGTTTTTAAGGATGATGAAACAGATCTCACCAGAGTTCTTAGAAGCAAACGTGGCTGGTGGTGCAGTTGAATCTCTATTACTCAGTTTAGCTCATTTTAAAAACTAGTAAAATCACCCGGTGAGTTCCCTTACTGTATTTCACTGTATTGTTGTTCTGTAAAGACTGATAAGTTTTGTGAGATGAAAGAAGTAAAGATACAGAACATCTGGAGGCTGCAGAAACCTCTTCTGTTCACGTAATGTTTGACTGGTACAGTTGACCAACACGAAAATTAATTGTTGGGCTTTCTCCTTTTCGGTTTCATTTCTTTCTGAAAAGTAGCTTGACTAGTAAAAAAATACGGGGAGCAGGTTAATTGTTTTTAAAGTCTTTAGGAAAGGTGGTATTTGGCGGCACTGACACTAGGTCCTCTTTTGCAGGGAGTTTTTTGCATAGAAATTTAACCAGTTTGAATGTGGGCATAGGAGCTTTGACTGAACCTACTAGACTTGTAGTTTTCATGTGGTCTTTCGCTGAACCTTTGACCTTTCTGATAAGGTCAAATAGTTTCTTGTGTAGGGCCAGTTCAGTTCTTAGGGGAACTCCTGACTTAAGCCTATTATAGAAATAATCTAACCAAGTATAAACCTCATCTGTTTCTATCAGCAGTCACCTGCTGGAGGGTAATAACAAAGGCAGCTCATAGAATATTTAGCTGGGGTTTTGTTGCAAAGGCTAAATAACATTACCTTTGTGAAGTATCTGCAATGGAACTGTATTTAATTCAAGTCACTTTCAGGAAGATTGTGACATGCCTCCTAACAGCAGGAGAAAATCCCCTCTAAGGCTCTAAATCACTATGTCCAAAAATATCTCCAAAAACATAAAGGAGAAAGTGTGTTACAGAATCGAATCCTGATGGAAAATAGTATGAGACATCCTCCATTGTTTGTAGTGTAAGGCTGCTGCTGGGAATTAGCCATAGCTTGTAAAGCTGAGTATGAAGCCATAGTTTAATTTCAGATTACGTTATCTGCTTTGGCATTTAAAATACTAATCATGATGCATCAGTACTCCAGTGTCTTTATTGCCGTTAGTAAGGAACAGAAACTGATTATTAGTTCCATGCATAGTAAGGAAATTCAAGTTTCTACTCACAGGTTTCAGCTAACGGGGTTCAAAAACCTCTTAGGCAGGAATACAGCATACTCAAGAGCAAGCATTTCACTTTGGGATTTCTTCAGCTATACCTGTAGGCTTAGCTTTGAACTGACATGGGCCACAGTTCCCCTGCCCACTCCTCGAACTGCTGCCTGGCTCAGTGTTCCCTGTGCTTCCTGCTCTAACAAGGCAGGAAGGAAATGTTTTGAGTGCAGCAAATGTTGTGAGAGACAACACAAATTATTGTTGCTGCTCAGAGTTTCCAAGTAAACTGTTTTAATCTGTTGCTAACGAAACCCTTCTCACCAGTCCCAGGGGAGTCCTTAGATGTTCTCCATCAAAACATGTAAACAGCAGTGACTGGTGCCATTCTGCAAATGAGAAAATTAGAAGCTGCTATTTATTTGTGTGTCAAAATACTGTTCTTTTGTCACAGACTCCAGCCTAGGCTTTGGTCAGTTGGATGTTTGACCCTGCTGGCTGCTAGCCCGCCTTTCCAAGCTGCACATGATTCCAGTGTAGTCGAGTCAAACCTGCAGCCCCACACCCAGTTGGACACACACTGGGGTAGCTGTGGGATGTACCTCCATGTGCAGGAAGGGTCTTTGGGGCTTAATCCCCTGGATTCCATGTTTGCTGCTGGGGCCATAGAGATTAGTAAACTGGGGCTTGAAAATACCACAGCTGTGACCATCCAGAGTGAGCTGGAAGCCTTTAAGAATGTATGGAAGTTTTTAAGAACGTATGCTTGGCCAGGGAAAAGTATATGGAACCGCTTCTGGTTCCTTGATTTATTTATTTTTTTAATCATATTGGCTTGATAGCCTTATCTCAGCAACCATTTCTGAGATGGGCTTTTTGCCAGTTTTACAGCCTTGTCTACTACATCAATCACACAGCTCGTCTCGGGTCACAGCAGTCAGCAACTCAGGCAGCATTAAAATCAAGAACTTTCCTCCATGAGCACATTCACCTTTTCAGTAAGACCAGATGGCAGGATTAATCCAGCGTTCGTTCCTAGTGGTGGAGGGTGTCCTGTGTCACCTTAGCAGGCTTTGTGCAGCTCTGGTGTCTGCCTCAGGTGAGTGTCTCCTGCCACCATTGGAGTTGCAATTGTCCCTCGTGGGCCTGCTCCAGCCTGCAAGGGAAATAAGCTCCAGGTGGTTATGAGGGGAAAGCAGAAAGTGGCAATTAGGAACTGTATGTCTTCATTTCCATGAGTATGGGAGGTGTGGTACCAGTAATGAGTGATTTTCATCAAGCAGGTTCTTGAGCTTTTTTCCCTATTTTCCCTGCATCGGTGACATGTAACTAAACCCAAACAGAGACAATGGATATGCAGCATGGGACTCTGGCAGGAGGGAAAATGGTGTATTGATCTGCTTATAAACTGCACAACAGAGTAAAGCTTCAGTGCTAATAATATTAGTAATAACATATAGTAGTAGCTGCCTGTAAGGAAGCAAAATACACAGTGTGAAGGGCCCTGTTATAGCTCTAGCTTGGGGTGGTTTTAGGGGCATAGGCCAAAACAGTTCTGATTATAGTGGACTCAGTGCACCTGCTGATCTTGGAAGTTAAATTGTCTCGGGCTTGTCCAGTCCAGGGATGAGAGACTGCTCGGCAATCTCAGGTAGTGTAGGCAAAAAGCAAGGAGTCCAGGCTGAAGAGCTGTTCCACATTAAGCAGTAGAAATCAAATGAACCCAAGCAATTACTCCACTCCTGTCACCAGTGCTGAGCTGCGAGTTGTGCAAAACAAGATACCTCAAAAGTCCTTTGTCCTGTTACTTGGAAATTTTTTTTTCATAACTTACTATTTGTCAGCTGATACATTACTACCAAAGAAAGACAATTTAATTTACTCCAGAAATCCATGCTCAATAATCATAAAATTTCTGTGTGGTATTCCTAGTGTTACACTAAGTCTTAACACAGTCCAGACAAGAGGTGGTCCTGGCAGTTGGGTGCACTGGGAAATTCTCTGCAGAATCCAGTGCAAACCAATGGGAAAACAGAGCAGAGGCAGGAGAAATAAAAGGCTAGAGAGTCTGAGGGACTGTGCTTTGCATGTAGCAGGTCAGTAAAGGGTTTGGGAATATGAGGTCTTGTGACTCCAGCTTCCAGGAAGGTAATAAGCCATTAGAGCCTGCTGTTATAGCTCCTGACTGGCTGTTAGGACTTTAATCATACATCTTCATTCCAAGTTCAGCAGGCAGATACCTGGCTTTTTTACAGCATTTGAAGCAGAGGAGGCTGCTGGAACATGCAGTTGTTTGCTTAAGGTGGCAGACATGCCTGGGTCCTGGAGGACAGTAGTATTTGAAAACTGGCAACCACAGACCTGTTCGTGTTATATAGAGGCATCTGCCTGGGGTGATGATACCAGGAAAAACTGTGTGAGAGTTTGGAACGGTGCCGGTCCTCTCTGGCAACCCGTCTCTCCGTGATGCTGCTGGTGTGGCATCCTGTGGCTGTTCCAAACAGCAACACTTAACTGGTGGTCTTAATCTTGACTACAAGGAATGGTGGGGGCAGACATGTCCTTTGGTCTTCTGTCTAATGGTTAAAAACGTTTAGGACAGGATTGCTGAATTTTTACCCACATCTGCTTAGGCAGAAGTTCAGCATAGCCTCTAGTTCTCTTTGGCCAGTGACAGTTTTGCAGCTGGTCTCTGAGACAGCTTTTCTGTTTAGACTACATTTTCTGTCCAAATTACAAGTGGCGTGGAATCGGGAATGTGCTGCAAGAGCACAGGGGATTACCATATACAAGGAAAACTACTGAATTTCTGGTAACCTTGCAGTCCATTTTAAGATCTCAGTTCACCTTCAGTCTGATCAAGGGATAGGAACTAGACTAGTTTTTCCCAGAAGTTTCTTGAATCTTTACAAGCTAAACTATCTACTAGCTCTCTACTTGCTAAACCTTTTCTTGTATGAATTTTTTTTAAGTTATCACAGAGTGCTGCAGCTGCCCTTTTGCTTTTCTGTTTCTATATCCCCAAATATGCTGCTCTTTGAAACTACCCAAGAGTGGTTAAAATCTAAAATCTAATAGAACTAACGTTTTTTAGGCAGTGGAAGCCTAAGTACATTCCCCCCTCCTTCCTCTTCTAACCCATCTCTCCCTCTTTTACGGTGCTTCGCCCATTGTTTAATCCTTTTCTTTTGATTGTCAGGTAGTAAATTCACCATGAAGAGCTTCGGGGATGTACAGAATACGTCCCTCTTTGCATGGTAGGGGTCTGTGTTAGGGAGGGGGAGGACACGGGTCAGCCTGGCCTTCACCCTCTCCTGGCACCCTCCAGACAGCTGTCAATCAGGGTGAGCAGCGCGGTGGAACCGATGGTAATTATACACATTTAAATACAGCACCTTTCTCCTCTAGAAGTTGGAATCCTTGATGTACTCAGGGAAGTTATGTGCCTTCTGCTAGGACCCCAGGCAAAATATTTACCTTTCTCCTTGTTACAAAGATGTTATTTTCTAAATAAACAGTATATTCTGATTTCCCCTGTTCTGTGCATCCTGCTCCTGCAGTGGTGCTGGATCCTTTGGTGAATGCAGGTAGGGGAGTGACCACTGAATGAAAGAGCAGCGATGGGTGGCAGATAACAGTACGGTCTTTTCAGACCTCTGCTGACTAGTTCTGAGTAAATGCCTCTTCTTACTAACATTTTGTGAAAAAGAGAAGAAAAATGTAGGGAAACGTGCATGTGGTTAGGATTGTAAACGATTTGGCTATAACTCTAAGTCTTTAAAACAGTCTGTTAGAATAAGATTAAGGAGCTACCAAAGGTTTATAAAGTCTTGCTTGATGTATTGCCACTTTGAAATGTTGCATGGCATCTCATAAGATGCTTTCTTGGTGGTTACAGCCATGAAGTGTGCCCATGCAGAGACTCGGATCATACATTTTTAATATACATGTGCTTTCCCAAGCGTCATTTATTCGGGATACTGTGTAAAACATTTCGATTTATCTTAATTTCACCTGGTTTTGTTGGATTGTGAAGAGCTGTTAGTTCCTCATTTAGACTGCCACAAAGCATTTAAACTCATTAATTGACAATTATCTAACAAGCAACAGGAATAGATCTCGTGCTGGGCTGAAGCCTGAAAAGCCCATTTGAACCTTTACAAATGTTAGCATGTTTAATGAGCTAACAATGAATTTGAATTTCTGCATGTTCGTTGAGAACTCTTCCTAATTGATGGCCAATTGCATTTTTCTCCTCAATTCAGGAGAGGCAGTGAGACCGGGACAGTGTTTGGAGTAGTCCAGAGACCCTCTCTTTAGAAGCTTCTTTCTCCATCATGAGGCTGGGCTGAAGAATGCCTCACATTTCAAAGGGTTAGCATCTGAAATACATTATTTAGAGTTCCTGTAATTTTATTTACAAGGAAATTGGGGATTTAGACATCAAAATATTACATTTCTGCGTCAAGTTGAATCCATTCTCTGGCCTAAACCCCCTCAAAAGTGCTTGCTGCCAGGGTGGGGAACTGGAAGTATGACTGTAATTAGCATTGGACGAGGCAGCACAGCAGCGTGATTCAGTGCTTGCCCAGACGTTCTCATCTGGAAAGCAGGCTTCATGTCTTGACAGCAGTCCTTCCTTTGCCATAACAAAATCCCATGCCTCATTTATTTGCCTTTGGTACTTCCGTGATACAGATACTCATGGTTTTATGTTTTTAGTTTCTCACGACGTGTGTCTGAACATTGAGTGCTAATTGCATCACGCAGCTGCTAAAGATCGGCCAGGAGTGTAATGCGTCAAAGGTACAGAGCTCTATCTGAAGGCAAGATTGGTTGAGGGGGTTTATTTTAAAGGAGCCTTTTCTAACTTGCCGGGTTCAAGTTCTGAGTCCTGGCTGAAAGCAGGAGTCAATACTAAGGGTAACGTAAGAACTGCTATGAAAGCTACACCAGAAGTGCTTTTTCAGGGGGAAAAAACCACCATACTGACAAAGTGCTCCTGCTATGGAATCAGCTGTAATGGCAAAGCTGTTCTTTGTACTGTTTTAGTAACACTTCTCCCTGGAGTGCGCACACATGAAATAAGCTTTCCAACCAAAAGCATGTGCTGCCAGTATAAACATGTCTGCACAGAGGGGCTTCTGCTGGCACAGCACCGTCCCGCGAAGACCCACCTCTTCTCACCCTTCACAGAGAGGGCTGTGCCAGCAGAAGCCTATGGTATATACGTGGCCTTGTTGTAGAGGAGCTTGTTTATTCATCCACTTTGTAAAAGGCCTTGTGGTGTTGAGTATAACATGGCACAGTGCTGTTAGTGAGCCCCAGCCTCTCAATGTCAGTCTGTCTATTAATCCTTGCTAAACCTCTTAAACCCTGCCTCTTAATACACTTCCCACCTGCTTCACTCCACAGTACGTGTTGTGAGGGACAATGCAAGAGTGTGGTAGATGGTAGATGAAATTTTCACAAGTGTCTGAGTGAACTTAGTGACTTCAGGCTCTTGAGAGTCTTACTCTGTGTAGCTCTTTAGCCTCATTCAAGGTCTACAGTCTTGTATCTATATTGACTGATCACTTGTATGGGTAGGTAATCACACTGATTGCTGACAGCTTGAGCCCAATCATTGCTGATACGAATCAGCATTACCCCATAAATTTCAGTGAAAAAAAGCTCATTTACACCCCAGTGAGGATTTGGTGCTTTATGACTGGGCTTATCAGGGAAAACATTTGTGTGGAGCATTTGAACCCCTAAACTCTGTTCAGAGAATCTGTCACGCTGCCACATTTTAGAAACTGCAGCCTCAGATGGCTTCCCCTATTACAAAATATGTGTGAGTTACAAACAGCAGCCCTGATTTCATGTATGTTCAAGGCAGCCATAACGCTGCTTGTCATGTGTTATTGGGAGTTACTTGCTTTTCAATCAGCCCAGAAATGGGGGACAGAAAACAGACCGTGTTACTGCATGTTCTGATAGTGAGCCTACAGGCCATCACACTGGTTCCCTCTTCCACATCACAACATAAATTTTCCCAATTCTTTCGAAGCAGTTATGGAGCTTTCCACGTTTTGTCAGTCTTGTTCTGTGTGCAAGAGAAGTTACAAATGACTTTATTTTCAGAAGAACATCCTTTTGCTCATACCTGTCCTGAATACAAAGAGGTCTTCAGACTTAAGCATCAGGTCCGTGAGCAAATCCAGTGCGTTTCTAGCAGGATTTCTTCTGTGCATCCAACAGCATTGTCAGTCCATCCAGGGAAAGCTGTACTACTCCATGCCAATACAGAGTCATTCTCTATGATCGGAGTATTGCATGTTTTGTTTGCTGCACTGGGGTTTCTGCAAATGTCACGTGTTGCCAGTGTCATGGGAAGTTTGTCAAAACCATAGCGCTGAGGAAGTAGAGAAATCCAATCTGGGATTTGCCTAGGACTTATCATAGTCGCCCGTGTTTTCTTCGGTGTCAGGCAGCAGGAGGGAGGGAGAGAGACAAATGGCTATGCTTCTTCTCCTGCTTGGAGTGACTTGTTAGCGAAAGCAAATCCCAAGGTTAGGTTTTGAGCACTGTTTCTCCTCCACTGTGCTCCTCAACTTTAGAATGGGCCTTGCAATGTTTAATTAAAAAAGCTACTGCTATCTTTAGTTCCATGCCAGATTCTGCTCAAGGCAGCTGTCGCTTTCCAGGGCACGAAATGAGAGGTCTGACTCTGTGTGAGGGAGAGAAGATCAGAGGTGGTGGTCAGATGTTGGCTGAAGTTGGCTCTCCAGCTTTTGGAATTAAGTGCATCTGCCATCTGTGTAACAACTCAAAGGACTTTCATGCCTCAGAGAAAGGCCTTTTCCTTCACAGATTTCTAATGCTTCAAGAAATAAGGCTTTTTTGTGTATAGTGGAGCTTTTGCCCTTGAAGGATCTGCTGCCTTTGTGCTCAAGCCCTCCCAGCCTCCCTCCACTGAAACTGAAATGATCCTGATCAGAGGGGAAATCTTCAGAAACAGGACTGGGACTTCCATTCCCTGCTCTACCCCTGATCTGCCATGGCTTTCAGCAAGTCACTTTAGATCCTTAAATTGCTGTTTTCCTTCCCATCCTCTTCCTGCTCTGTCTGTTTAGGAACCTAAGACTGAAAATTATCTCTTCAGCTGTAGGTGCAGGCAGTCATACTCTTAAGCATTCAGTAGAGAAGAGTCTGTAAAACACCTGCTTCAGATGTACACATATCAATGGGCTGCCAAACACATCCCAGTTCCCTGACGAACAAAACCCGGAACTGTGGGCATCACCAGTGGTTTAGCTCCTTGAACAAGCAGAGGTTTGTCCAGTAAAACCCTAGGTCACTGTAAAAGGAGACTGTGCCCCCTGCTAGAGGGGACAGAACAAAGGAAAAAGCCTGGTCTCAGCCATGGAGAAAGCTTTGTCCCTGCCCCCATCAGGGACCAGTGAGATGGGTATTATATATTCTGTTTGTGGCAGGGTTTCTGGCTGTGTTGGTGCTGTCCTACTATAAATAAATATTAATGGGTATAGATAAAGGTAGTTCAGGTGGGGTTTTTTTCATGCTGAACTTGTATCTGTCTTTCAGAAGTGCTGAGCACAAACCAGCAGCTCTCAGTAATTCCACGTGATCAGTGTTTTTAAAAATTATCAAGCCTTCACTGTTCTCCAACTAGCACTAGGGGGAAGACAAAAAGTAAAATAAGTGAATAATTCTCAGAAAATGCACTTTTAAATCTTTCTCACCTTTCTGTACAGCATGAAGTGAAGGAATAAAGGCAGAAGAATTGAATTTTAGAGATGATCAAATGCATTGAAAATTTTAATGTGGTGGTTTAATAAGCAGCGAGAGGCTGTCCCAAGGCAGCCTGAGACACTGATGGCTCGGTATGAAATGCAAGGGAGAGCTTTTAAATAAATAATAAGTGAAAAGAGCTCCTCCAGCCCAGTTTTTATTCAGCAGAAGGATGGATGCGAAGGAGCAGGGGGGAGGGCCCATTTCCCAGCTAAGCAGTGGTGAAAATACGCTCATTCAAATGTGAAGAATTTTTAATTGGGGGAGCGGGAGACTGAGAGCAAGCGGGACAGGAACAGGGGGAGAGCAAGGAGGGGGCAGAGTGAGGGAGCGATGGAATGGCAATTCTTAAAGATGCATTAAACTGCAGGGAGCCTAAAGTAGGCTTAGGGATGAGCCTAAGTAACTGGGACAAAGTCTGCTCGGAAGCCACAGATGGGCCTTGGCTTTCACTATTATCTGCTTGCACTCACAAAGGGGAGGAGAGGGAGGGAAGGGGGCAAGGACAAGGTGCTTCCTCGACTCCCCCTCCTTTGCATTTGCATGGAGAGAAAAGGATTGTTCCCTTCCACTTGCACAGGGAGGGGCAGGAGGGATGGAGGGTGGGAGAAAGCAGCAGCTCCCGGTAGCTCAGGGGATCAGGCAGCCCTGGATTCTTCCCTCCTGCTTCTGCCAGGCAGGGTGTTAATGTGGCGTGAAAGCAGTTTAAAGCCCTGGGCCCCTCTCTCAGTCAGCAGGGTGTCCCATGCAGGCCAAAGTCCCCAGTGGGTGGCTGTCAGTGGCAGTTCGGTCGGTTAGGCAGAAATTTATTAGTATTATATTTTCCCCCATTTTTTTTGTTAGAGCAGTGGGGAGAAAGTGACAGCTGTATTAGGGGCTGAAATGCCTCCAAAGGGGATCAGAAGACATCTGGAGAGAGGGCTTCTGACAAAAACCCCTTTCAGTATGCCTTAGAAGCAGCTTCCAAAGATACCGTGGAAAAGAAAAGAAGGGAAGGTTTACTGCTTCTGGAGGGCTCAAGCTCTTGCCTTTTTATTTCTCTGTTTATTTCTCTGTTTCTTTATTTCTTTCCAGCCTGTCACAACGTAGGCATCCTTCCCGTTAGCGCCCCGGCGCCTGAGAGAAGAATAACCGCTCGGCTCCGTCCTCTAGCTTGTTCCTCTTGCTCTTTGTCTGATTTCCAAGTAACAAAAAGTGGAGGCTTTGAGGAAAAAGGTTGTCTCAGAGTCACATCTGAAGGCGAGTCTTCCCGCAAGGCAATGCTGAGTTTCTCTGCCACCGGCGCTATCGGGCTTGCCAGAAATATTTTAAGCAGTCAAAATGGCTTTGTAGTTTTTAATCTCTCAGTCCCTAACCATCGTTCCCCCTCTTACATGCCATCGTGTTCAGCTGTGGAGCTTGGGAGAGGAAAAAAGAAAAAGAAGGAGAAAAAACAGCAATCACTTTTATCATTAACCCATTCAGCTGCAAATCCCCCTCCCCAAAGAAAATTCACACACAGATTTGCATATGCAATCAACTGTATTCTTTATTTCTATAGCGCCTTTCTTATTATCCACCTCTCTCAAAGGAACTCTTCAGGAAATAAAATTGGTTAGAGATTAAATACAAGAAGTCAACCTTCCATGTTAGAATGCTGCATTTTTTTTGTGAGGGAGGCAACATTAGCTGGCCTTATCGGTAACACTGTTCGTTTTCACATCTGCTGCCCCATTGAGATGGGGCCTTTAACAGCAGATCGGGTTCTGTGCCAAGTAGCTGTGGGCAGCCTCCGTGTATTAGTGATCTTAATCCTTCATTACCTTAACAGGTTTTACTGTCTAGGATTCTGATTTTTTTCTTTTTTTTCAGGCTTTGAAGCACTGTAAAGACTAAAATACAACCCTGGTGTGGGTTTTTGGTTTGTTTTTTTTTTTATTATTATTAATGTTTCAGAAGGTTTCATTCACAACTGCACAAGTTCTGTTTGATTCAGTTTATTTGGCCTTTCATGTGTGCGAGCAGGGAGCTGTGGCTGGATGAGCAGTACCTGCTGTGGTCAGGAACCTGCCACAGTTACCTGGGGGTGCCGGGTAGCTCTTCTGACACTTGCACCCCCTCATCTTGGGCCAGAGAGCTTGTCACAAGGAGACAAGGTAGGAGAAAGGTGACTTTGGGGATTTCTTCTACTGAAAATAATACAAAAATACAAATAATAATGCAAAAAATAATAGTAAAACCTTTTGAGAGTTAAGATCCTAAATAGGAGGAATAGCAGTTGAAATAAAAGAGTGAAGATTAATATAAAGCTTTCTTACGTATATAGAAGATATAGGATCATAGAATGGTTTGGGTTGGAAGGGACCTTAAAGATCATCTAAGATATAATAGATGTAACATCATATATAGCGCCTTTTGTTCTGATTGCAAATATGCAATTGCTGAGCATCAAAAGAAGTTCAGCAAAGGAGTATTTTCATGTTCGTTAATTTGGTATGTTGTTATTCTGTGTATGTTTCTTCATTTTCTGAGATCCTGTTTTAAATCTGTGATTGTTAAACTCCACATTTGAAGCTATAAGTGAAAATTTGTGATATAGGAATTCACAGCTGGAGGCTCATGTGTCAGTTACAGTTTGACTGACGCTGCGTGCTTTACTGAGTACAAGCACAAAAGACCACTTTTCGCATAAAGAGTCGGGAAAGTGGAAGAAACTACTTTTCAGATTCTATCATCTGTAAGCAGCAGTACCAAATACTGTCATTTGGTAAGGAAAAAAAAAATCAAACCAAAAACAAGCAGGTATTTTTGAGTAGTCTCATTTAGTGTAATAAAGATAAGAAATTCCAAAGTGCTTGCCAGGGGGTTACTGGAAAACATTGGTATTATTAAATAATTTCTCATTCAAACTCCAAAACAAAACTCAAATGGATGTTGTTTTGTGCATAATCAGTATCCAGAGACAGCCCATTCCTTCGTGATAGTTTGTTTTCCGTTAACTGTGATGACAAGAAGAAATTTTGCACTAGCATTTGTTCACTCTTATTTATAAATGGAGACTAAATCCACATTATAGTAACAGCAGTGCTCCCTGAGGCAAATTGTTCACACTCCAGAAGGTGCTGGAGTTTTATTGTGAATATTGTGTGTCTGTTTCTGTGGACTTCAGTTATGGTTTAATAATTGAAAACTCATAAGACTAGGGAAGTTTTTTGGAAAATTTACAAATCTGGGGTAAAGCAACATTAAAGAACGATGGAAAAAGACATTGAGAGCTGGTGTACTTGGCACTTGGCCAGTTTCCTTTTAATAACACATACACTCGCTTGGTTAGGTCTTTGTAATCCCTATCTCAGAATGAACTGACGCTACAGCTGGAGCCAGTGAGGAAGGTGTCACCACCTCATTTCTGCTGTTTACAGTGAAACTTAAATAGTTCACGGTTTCGAGTTACTTAATAGAAGTATCAGACTGGAGACTTTTAGATAAAAGCAGTTACCTGCCTATATGAGACAGTGATGAAAGTTGAAACGTTGCTTGTTTTAAATATTTTTATAGGGCATGGGGAAAATTATGAAAGTCCGAATTGAATTGAAATAGTACAGTGAAAATTGACTCTGGAGGGGTATAAAGATAGTGCGGCTATTCCCTGGTTTGTCTTGATGTATCGATGCTTTAAATACCTTTAAAATCCCTCACTAACCTTTCTCTCAAAGACTTCTGGTTCCTGGGTTGCCCTTTGGCTACCCAGGCCCCTGCCCATACAATGCACAGGTTAGTTTTGTGTTGCCCAGAGTTTGTGATGCTGTTCCTGGTGGCTTTTGAACGTGCTTGGAAGCAGGGGTAAGGGGGGACAGCACCCGTCCAGGCTAGAGCGATTAGAGGGAAACAGCTAATGTCTGAAAGAAGATGTTTAGACACAGCTGCTTTTGTTGGGGCACTAAAACTGGAGCTGCACCCAGCGAACTGAAAGCTTCGCAACCTGTGTGTGTCAGCAGAATCTTTTGTTCAGAAGTGTAAATTCCTGGGAACAAAAATAATTAGTATTCTGTTTCCACTATTTCCTTTCCCAGCAATTGAGTAACCCCTGCCTAAGGGTCAGAACCACAAGAATGGTGTCCCTGCCCTGGTTTTCTCTTTGCAGCCCTCAAATGCAGGCAGTCCTGGCCCAGAAATTCGAACCACATACGGAGAATATAACTGCAAGAAAGAATGTTTGATTTTGAAAATAGGTGCATTAGGAGAGGAAACCCAGAGAAGTCCCGCTGCACACGCAGGGCCTTGCTCCAGGATGATGCGTTGCACGTTAAATGACAGTCATCACAAAGTGCTCCGTTTTGTAACAAATGTGGGAATTGGATGCAGCTCCTTCGGAGATCAAGGAGGGAACAAATAAAGAACACAAACCACCTCCCCTTGATGAGACGCGATCTCTAATGTTGCAGCATCAGTCATAGCAGGGATAATGTTATGGCCGTGATGATCAAAAGATTTAAGAGGAAAAAAAGGATTGTGGGGATAGTTAGTTCATTTCGTTGCACTAACTAATGCAGCTGGAAAAGTGGATTGGCTTTCAGATAGGCAAAGCTTTTCATTAGTTCGAGTAAAGTTGGAGGGACGGTACTGTGCTGCTGTTGTCTTCCCTTTACCTGCTCCTGCATGAAGAGAGGAGCACAGATTTTGCTGCTGTCAATCAGGGACTTCTTATGAGTCCCTCAAAAACCTCTGCCTTAAAGCTCCCTTGGAAGCAGGCACACAAGATGACAAGTACTTGTATGTTGTTCTCCCTCGAGTGTGATGAGCAGCTTTGTGGCTGGTTCTGCTTCAGGAAGGATGTCATAAAAAAAGGAGAGGGGGGTAAAATCAGGAAAAATCTTATGCATATGAACTGACTTCACACTAGTAAAACCTGAACATCACTATTCTAAGTACTTTTTCTTTGGTCCTTCTGTATAGTATGTACAGTTTCTTAAAATTAGGAAACACAAGCTTCACCCTTGCCTTAATACCATCCAAGACAGATAATCACTGTGATTGTTGAAAAGGGGTAGGAAGGGGGAGAAGTAGGGAATTGCCATGAGAATTGCTATAAATAGACCTTTGCTGTAGCAATGCTTTTAGTGGAGAGTGTTCTCGCAGACAGGCTTGTAACGAAGAGGGAGCAGATTTATTGTGCAGGACTGTCAGCCTTTCTCTGAAAGATTTGTTGATGCTGTGCCAGTATGCTTAGTTTAATTCTCTCATGCTTCTGCCAAAGAATCCCCCCTCTATGCTTTTTGACTGAGATTTTCTGTATTTGTAAATCATTCTTTCCATTGCAGTACAAGGAACAGCACTGTTTATTTGAGAAGGATTGTGCAGTTCAGTAAGGCAGTTCACCTGCCTTACAGGGATGCTTTCTTGCTTTAAACTGTTAAAGCTGAGCTGAACTACTCTTGGCATACTCGATGCTACCATGTGCTTTGTGGAAGCAGAGATGGAGGAACCTTTTTCTGTAGCCTGAACAGGAACAAAGACACAAAGAAAATACTCTATTTCTTTAAAAAAAAAAAGAATTTTGACCTAATTGTTTAGCGTAGCTAAGGCAATAACGAATCCTGCATTATTGTCTGTGATTTCAGACTATCATGCGAGAGCTTTCTTTTCCTCCTCGTTCCCCCACAAACAATCAATTTTAATTTCTATGGACACGTTCTTTCACAGGGAGGTAGGCAGGCCCTGCTCCTTGCTGCCAGAATCAGCAGAGAGGTTCAACCAAGTCAACCTCAGTTGGCTGTGGGCACTCATTCAAAAGCAGGCATTGAACAGAAGCCTGAATGTAATTTTGTTTTTATTTTTTTGTTTTTTTTTCTTTCCTAAATTGTATCTGCATCAGCTCCTGAATCTTTCTGAATTTAATGACTGTATTTTAATATTCTTTTGTCAGAACTACAGACTAGACCAGTGCTGCTAGACTAAAGCTGGGCAGAATCCTCACACCACTCTCCCCGTTAGCCCCATCCCAGAGGTCAGAGCTCAGGAGAGCCAAGAGGAGAGACTCTCACCCCTGTCTTCTGGGCATGTCATCCCAGAATCATCCCTAAGGAGTAACTCTCCTCCCCGTCTTAACTATAAAATTGCTTGTTGCTGTGTCCAATATGGTAGTGGCAATCGGTGAGGCCATTTGTGCTCAAAGCAGTTTCCTGTCACAGGCTGTCTTTAGTCACAAGGCATATCAAGATGATTGCATTTAGAAATTGGGATGGATGGCAGCTGTTCAAATATTCCTTGAAAAAAATGTTATTATACAGCTCAACTATAAATCTCACCAATGTCCTCATCCCCCTGTTACAGAGACAGAAATACGCCACACTTCTTGGCTAAAACTTAACTGTTGCTGACTTTCCTCTTCTGGAAAAAATACCTGATGTGCTGGGAAGGTTTGCTGCTGGGGGTGATTCTTCCATGAATGGGCTCTTCTGAGCTGCTGGGTGTCGTAGCAAGGTGCCTTCCCACAGCAGGACCAGTTTGAAAAGTGATGCGTGAAAACATCAAATTCAGAGATGCCCATAAGTGGGAAAAGGGATGCATTGGGCACTACCCTTTATAGGAAAGTATTTTTAGATGCTCAGGAGTAGAAAATTTCATTTTCTTAATTTATTTTTCTTTTTTTTTTTTCCTCGAGCCTGTTTCTAAATGTCTAAAATCCGAAGAGATGCGAGTGCTTCTAATTCTTTGCCGCATTAGGCTGATTGTCGTGGGGGGCAGACAGCTGTGTGCTATCTCAGTCTATCGGGGAGGAAATCCAAAGTTCACCCCGGAGCAGCCACTCCTGTCAGTCATAACGCATCGCTGAGCAAGATGAACCTTCCTCCTCCCTCCTGCTGGCAAACGCCAGAGAGGGGCCCATTGTTGCAAAACCTGTTATCAGAACAGACATGCTACAGTGGCATATTTAATCCACAGGAAGCTGCAGCAACGCTGTATGTATTGATCACAGCCGCTTAATCGAAGAATAGCTGATGAATGAGCATATGGGTAATGCCTAAAAGGAGGCTGCTAGTCGGAGCTAGAAGCATTGTATTTTGATCAGATTTGTAGGTTGGTGCTCATTACAGTTTCTCAGGCCTATGCTAAAATGTCACAAATATAATTGTAGTTGACATATCATCAAAAAGGAGAGAGGCCGCTTTTTACCCTAATGTTGACTCGCCTTGACAATCCAGTGACCCGTAACGTTTGACCTGTAATCTCAACAGAGTTGCAACAGTAAGTGGGATCAAGTCCAGTCAAACCTTCACAAGGCTGCTCCAGGAATGTATGAGGGTGTCTCAAGAGGGGACAGTCTGTCTGTCCCCGAGTTACCATTGTCCAACACCACTGTACAGTACTCTGCAATTAGAACCTCCTTCTGTTCAAGAAGCGTCTCGGCTCTAAGCACTTCTGTCTTGGAAAGACTTGGGTGAAGTGTTTCTCCAGTTGTCTGTCAAAAATAAACAGCGTAGAGATAGAAATCACGGTTGTAACAAAATTGCTACCAGCGTGTTGGTGACTGTAGTTGGGAGGCTTTTTTAATAAATTCATCTGCCTGCCAGAAGGAGGGATGCGATGCCTTAGCCCAGGTACGCAGGGTAGATTCCTTTTGCCATTTGCTCTGTATCGCATTTGAGGCAAACAGCACTCTTGGGTTTTTTTTTTTCTCAGTGGTTTCCATGCTCTGCAAGAGACGGCATTAGAGTTGCCATGTACACTGCAGCAGGTCGATTATCACAGCTATATTTCCCCTCCCTCATCTTTTTTTAGGAATACCATCTGTTTAGTCATTAGCCCCATCAGCTCTCATTAATTGAGTCATGTCTCATTTAGGCTGCCGTATTAGCTTCTCATTGTTCCCTAGATAAGGAATCGCAGGCTTTTTTCCAGATGCCTTGCTTCCTGTTGAGCTCTGTCCAAAGTCAGGTGTCAGCTGGAGAGCAAGGACGGGATCCAAACCCAGGATCATGCCAAACTGCCAGCCTGTTCCTTCAGGGCATCAAGTGCCAACTTGTCTGCGCTGGCCCGGGTTTGGGGAGTCATGAGGGATATGGAATGGCCTTGACTAAAGAGAGGAAGCCTTCTGTCTCCTTTCCTCTTTGATTTCCCTACTTTTCATCATCTCTGCTACAGCTATAGGGTTTTTTCCTCCCTCCCAATGGCACAGTGGGTGCATCTAAGTATCAAAACCCTGATGCAGAACAGATATTAAGAACAAATCACCTAGAAGGAAATGATGGGTTGCATTTCAATTAGCACACTTTGGTTACACAGAATTAGTCCTGTCACAGAACTTTATCAAGAAAGCCTTCAGAAAAGCAAGGAGAAAAAAGGAGCCCTCCTGTGTAGCTGAATTTCAACACTGGAGGGCTGAGGGTTTGTTATAAAATCTTCTGTTTAACTCAGTTGTTTCAGGCTTATGGTTTTTTACCATTAGTTTCATTGAGCTTGCTGAGTTGATTTCTATTTTTTGAAGGGTAGAAGGATTAGTTACAGCACAGCCCTTTGATTTGATTTCTTATCCTTAAAAGAGCCCAATTTGAGTGGGAAAATGTGTTAGAAACCAACCAGTTTGCTGCAGAATGGATCATTGTTAAGACTACAAAATGTAGGTGTGAGTTTGCGAAAGCTGCCCGAGAGCAGGATTAGGAAGGTGTTGAAGTAATCAAGGCTCCTCAGAGTGATTTACAAAGAAGTGAATTAATTAGAGCAAATTGTGAGTTCACAGTTTTCTTGAATGACCTGCCTGGCTTGTATGGTCTGAGGCCTTCAGACATTGTATGATCCCTAAACATTTTAAACTCTTTGCCAAAAGAGCGAGAACAAAATGTGGAGCTGCTGAAAGAAAAGTGTTTCTTTCCGCAGACATTTAGATGAAGACTTGTTATGTCTGTGCGGTTTTACCCAACTTACTTAGCTGTCAAATAATTAAACACTGACAATTAATTCTTCTGCTCCTGTGGTGCCCATGCACATCCACTTTCATTTTCATTTTGCTGCAGTGAGGTGCCCACAGTTTCGTCCTAGGGCTTTGCTTAACACAGGTCAAATGGAGGACATAGCTTCCTCCAAAGTTGTGGTTCCCTGTACATGTCATGTTTGCCACAACTGCTAGAAACAACAGTGGCCAATGTAGTGATGACCTTCAGTAGTGCACAAAAATCTAGAAAATTCCCCAATCTAGCACAAAAGAGCACATAGATTCTAAATCCAGTGTTAGATGTAGGTGATGCTGAACAACCAAATTACTTCCCATGGAAGACCTGAGCTATCTGTACCTTTCAGCTTCACCTTCCCTCCCAGAAATGCAGTGTTTGCTTTGACCTGTCGTACCGGGCATTTGAAGCTAGAGCTGGAAGAAGATTTACTAAGAATTAAGAGGACATAACTCCTTGGCCGTCTGTTCTATGCTGTGCAGCCTCTCTGCTCACCTTGGTGCCTGGCAAGTGCTTAGCGGGGCTGGGCAAGTTATTTCTTCTCCCTCAGGACTGCTTCTGGTTTCCACTGCTGCCTCCTTTATATCACTGCTCTAATTAACCTCTTCTTAACGTGAAGCAGCCATAGACTATCACAAGCTGTTTGTGTTGCATATATTTTATTGTCTGTCCTGTCTTCTTCCAGCCCCTTTTGATTCCAGGGGAGAATAAAATACTGAAAGGCAATTTTCTTCAGCCAGAAATTGTGCGTATTATCTACATATGAAAAAATGTGTAATTTACTAGCTCCAGTTCCTGTGATACCTTTGTAGATTGTATTATAAATGCATAAAAAATTGAAGGTTCATCATTCAAATGGTTTACAGTCTCAATAAGAAAAAACAACATGAAGTTTGTAGGATGAAGCGTAATTTATAGAGAACTGCTTCTAAATGGAAAACTGAAAAAAAAAAAAATTGCACCCGGTTCTTTCTTAAATGCTGTGACCACAATGTTTGATGTTTTATGTCTTTATTCACTGCTTTTCTTATCCTTGCAAGAACTCTACAAAATACCTATTCTAAACCAAGGTGTGGCAGGATGAATCTTCAAAGGTATTGATTTCTTTACAGGGAAAGCTTTCGCTGGCTTCCTAAGAAGCCATCTAGCTTCAAACTTAATTGTAAATGGATTCTGGTTCACGGAGATGCCAAGATGTCCATAATGTCTCCATATCTACTTGTCGTTTTGCAAATCAAAAGAATGCATTAATAGTGATGAATACACGGAAGTCAAGTTGAACAGCACCTGTGATTGTGCTGTCTGGGAGAAGAAAAGAGCTCCAGGATTACTGGGGCCTTCCCTCTCTCTGATAACTGTACAGTGCCTGGGGAGGCCTGGGGATGTGCACTGAGCTTGGGATTTGCTGATGGAACCAGCTTGACTTAACCCTTCCATTGATGGCCTCCTGCCTTCTTTCCCAGGCTAAAGCAGAGGGACAAGCAGGGTTATTCCTAGAGCCAGCGAGTTCGTGCTCCTTAGAAGGTTTAAAATCAGCTTGTCATATTGAGCCAAATACAGACATTTTTCTGATTATCATCTGAGGAAGAGAATGAGTGGGGATAGTTGTTTGCCTGTAAGTATCGTTTCTAGGAGCTGAGAGGCTTAGCGGATTAATCTTCCTTCTGGGATGCGGATCAGGCTGAAGTGCAGGGCAGGATGATTATTAAGACTGAAATTCTCTGTCAATTTGTTGGCAGAGATAGTTTCTCCGCATCAAGACGGTGGTGGCAGAAGTGTCTCGTCTCAGAGGCAGTACAGGGGAAGGGCACATCTGAGACAAGACTAGGAACAGCAGGTTTCTTTCCGGAGGGGAGGGAGGCTGGTTTTGCAGTGCCGTATTTCTTTAAGTCCTCCTGCTGTAAGAATTGCTTTCTTTTTTCCTGCAGAGTTTTTCATAAGGACTACAAGCCTTGCAGAGAGCGGCACTGATTAATGGCCTGTTTCTGATGTTCTTTTGAGGGCTGGAATTGTCCTTTCTCTGTCCCTTCAAGGCTGGAGGTGTTTCTTTGTTTTCCTCTTGAAGACCAGAAGGTCTTTCTCTGTCATATTCAGAGTCGGAGTGGTGGTTGCACTCAAGCTATGCTAAATGCCGCCTTGGTGCAAAGCAGTTACCCAGCAAGGAGTACTGCTTTTGAGGCTTCCTTCTTGCCTCCAACTCCTCCTTCCGCTTGAGGAATAATCATTCAGTCTGGAGCACTCATTGTAGGTTCCTAATATCACAAATACAGAGACTGCATTACCTTATCTTTATTTTTGCTGCAATCATTTTGCACTGCAAGATGTTCTAGGTCAGGAAAATGCTGAGATGCATTTTGAGCCGCAGTTGCACTGACGTTGGCTTGAGTCCTGCTTCATGCTCACACAGCAGCGCTGCACAGGAGCCCGAGCAGCAGAACAAGACTCTTACTGGGCTGGGTGCTGGACGAGCATAGCAGAAAGACATCCGGTATTTTTGGTCCTGCAGGGTGTCTAATTTAAGTGTAAGATCTGCAGTTGCAGATGGAGGTTGGCGTGCGAGACACAAGGAGCCAATAGCAGTCATTATGATATTCTTGCAGTCATTTTTTAATTTGAGGGATGTTAAAAATAGAAGACAGGTAAAACTGGGACCTCTTTGTTCTGTAATATTTAAACAGTGCCCTTTTGATTTTGTTTATTTTGTATTGAAGGGTGTATTAATTCCGTTCTGAAGTGGGTGGTGTGTTACCTTCTCACTCAAGAGCTTGTCTCTTAAATACTCTTACAAAACGTGATTTGCACGGGACTCTACAGTAGAAAGAGCGGCAGGTTTGGGCTTTGATAGTCACGGGAGCTTGTAGACAGGTGTGTTTGCATCCTGAGGCAGAAAATATCTTTGTGAGTACAAGTTTTTGTCATCGTATTTGGTTTATATGCAGCCAGCCCCAGGAACTAGTTTCTGGGAAGGTTTTCTCCAAATGTGGCCTGTCTTAGCATGCTTGTCTTCTCTTTTAGGGGTGTGTTTTGTACTTGGGCTTCTCCTTCAGGCTAGTCTGAGTTTAGATACTAAAGCACGTGTTCAAATGCTCCAGAGACATTCTTATCCTGTTTGCATATTTTATTTTAATTTTGGTGCAGGTTTTATTTTTACAAGATGGAAAAAAAAGATAGCAACAGTTCTCTTGGCCATTTCTCTTCATCTGCAGTTCAGTTTTTTCCATTGGGCATTGTGGGAAAGAGATGTGTGTGCCTGACCTTGGCTCAGTCCTTCCTACAAAGCTTTCGAGTCAGGAGACTTAATCCTCCTTTTCATGCCTCACCTCTGCACAATCAAGGCCAACCTTTGAGGAGAGAGCATAATTATTTAGTGTGGCAGGCTGGGCAGATGGCAGGGTAAAAATGCGTGTGAGGTATTTTGGTTACTTCTGGGGAACAACCCCCAGCATCTAAAAGATGGCTGGTATAATTTGAGCCGTGCCTTCAGTTCTTTGAAGGGGCAATAGCTGGGGTATGTGCCTCAAGGCTTTCCACAGTGTTAGCTGCCTTATAAAAGGTGCTTTTAGAAAACTCTCTGGCGCCAGCGCTTACAAATGGCCAGATGGCACTGAAAGGGTCAAGTCAGGCCCTTGCCTGCAGCTCTAGGGCATCCCACTCAGGCTGTTTTGTATTTCTATTTGAATTGACAGGTTTTTAATCCTAGTCTACTTCTATTTTAATGTCTTATTAAGAACTGGAGACACGTGCAGTAACACCTAAGCGAGAAGTCCTAGAAGCCCTGGAAACAGGGTGACCCAGGAGAATTCACACGCTGCTTGAGGACCAATTCTTCCCTGTCACATTGGCTGCAAGTGGATTAGTAAATTTGTTTTAATAGGGAGTGCTGGGCACGGGAGTGAATTCACAACCAACCACTCGGTCAGGTGTATTAACTGGTTCATGCAAAAAATAAAAAATAAACCAACTGCAAGGCAGGGAAGATGATGCAAATTGAGGTGCAAGATTCATGCCTGCTCATGCCCTCCTACAGAATGTGCTGCCCTGCTGTAAATTTTGATGAAGCCTTCCTGAGGCAAAGAGTTGTTGAAACATATATCAGTATGCTGTAACCTGGCAAACCCCGGAGGGCAAAGCATTCTACCTGAAGCCGAGGATGATTAAAATATTAGGCTGACACATGTGTGATATCTGAAAAGTTTTCTGCCACAGCCATTAAGCCCCTTAACATTGTGCTTTGGAATGTGGCCACGAGTCATAAAAATGTCTGAACAGGCAAGCGGGCTGGTGGTATCATAAATAATAACGGCACTGCTCTCCAAATGTGCATGAGCACAGAGAGAAAAGGAGAAATAAGGAGCAGAATGGGATGACATGGGGAGATTTATTAACCTTAGCAGATGTAAGATTTAAGATTGGAAATTTCCTGACAAAAAACAAACAAAATATTGTAAGGTCTCCTAAAATAAAAAAGGGAAGGCTCTGATTAGTGCTTGGTATGTCCCTGACTAACGTTTATTTTCAGTTGCAGCTGCAGTAAAAGATCCAAAAAGAATTGGGCTGTGTTAGTTTAGTTTAGTTTAGTTTGACACACCGTCCTGTTGCTGTCTTTAAATCTACAGTGCGTGCTAGGCAAAGGAAATTCAGATTCCAGGAACAGTGACCTCAGTGGAAGTTAATATTTTTTCCTGTGTGGTGAAGAAGATGCCATGAAACACTGTCATTTTCAGCAGAAGCTGCCAGTGGTAGCATTAGAGGATATTATGCGAGTGAAAAGTCTTGTCCCAGGCTGTGTGCTTTCTCACAGAAGTCACCCTGTGAGCAGCAGAACCGATGAACCCTGGTTTCTTACAGTTGTGTCCTGTGGATTGATTTTTTGGTGTAGCAAGATCTGGAAATCTTCGCCTGAAACTGGCATTTGCAACAAGCCTCTCTTATGCAGAAACTTTGGTATCTGACAGAAAAGTGCCCTCCCCACTGCTGTTGCTATAGGCTTACCTGGTATCTGCTGCTGCCTGGGGGAGACAGCAGCTCTACAGGGCATCTCTGCTGTCCAGTGAGTGGGAAATGCTCTGAGAGGAAACATTGGTAGCTAGTTTTGCTGTGTCTTTTGTTGCTGTTTTAACCAAGTCATTCACGTTGATGCCTCGTTTTCTCCCAAGTACTGAACAAGGTACTCCAGAGACCTGCCTGGATGTGGGGCTGTAGGCGAGAACCAGTGATGTCAGCATGTCTCTCCTTTGGCACCGTTCAAAGCCGGGTTTGGGGAATGCCCCGAGGTAGAAACAAAGCATCCTGCTGCGGACGTTAAGAGAAACTGTGAGGATGGTGTGGCTTGCAGTCTTGAGAAAGCTCTAGAACTAGCTGTGTATGCCGGGACACCTGATCTTCCCCAATAGCCAAGATGGAATCATCACCTCACCTCCTTTGGGCACCCTCTGTGTTGCACTTGGGGCTGTGCCTGACTTTCCAAGTATCGGGTGGTTCTTATGTAGCTGCTTCAATTTGCAGTGTTGTAAATAGCCATCCACAGACAAAGAGAGGTTTATGGACTTTGTCCTTATTCTTGTTTATTCAATATGACCTTAATCTCTTTGTATCTTCCTGTGCTGTTACACATACGGATGCAGCTTGCAGACTAACATCTCATTGATGAAGTCAGCTTGCACTAATTTAATCCATTTATATAAAACAACGTGACAGGACAGTCCATGAAATCCCTTGCCCCAGTCCTGCTATTTTACATACTTGAAAATACTTTGATAGCTCTGAATGATATGAAAAACAACAGCAACATTTAGTAGTAAGTAGTGTTTTCAGCTGCAGGCCAGGCCTTCTGCACACCGGGATGGACAGGCCCAGGCCCATCCAGCAGAGCAAAGAAGGGCCAGTACAAAAGCCAGGGGTCTGTAGTAATGTCAATAGAGCTTGTGGACCCTTTTGGTAGGGTTTTGGGTGCTTTATAAGGAAGTAAGTTTTATACTTTATAAATTGAGGCTTTTAGAAGTAGGTCAGAGAGAGTTGGAAGTGTTTACAAGTGAGAAGCTTTAGAAACGGTGAACTCTTCACCTCCAAAGAAACTGGTTTAACCACAGGATAGATAATCAGGCAGGTCAAGGGACCCACAGAATCACAACATCAGACTAAAGATGGGTCTGATCCACCTGGAGACAAAGTGATAAAGTTAGGAGTGTCCCTTTGTTGTACTTGGTGCAGATGTACCTTAGTCTTTACACGGTAAGAGGGGATGCTTCTCTGACACTGACATCTTTTTGCAGGAGGCAGTTCTCAGCTTTACCTGTAATGAGACCCTTTCCACCCGAGCAACTTACTTATTAAACTTAGGGTATGATTATTGGTAACAGTACAGCCAATCTGCTAATGTTCCTTAAAATTTGAGAACTTCGACGTTTTTGGTGTTAAGATTCCTTCCTCCCTGCAAAGTTTATGAATGCAGTGCTGCATACATTATTCGATGCAAAATTAGTAATACATTATTCATGATTCATTTGCTGTATCTTGTCTGTATTTTCTGCAAAGACCGTTTTGTCTCTCTTTGAAGTGCTTGTTTTCGCTGTGGCTGAATCCTTGCGCTCTCCTGGCCTCCGGCTCAGGTCAAGGTGCAGCCAAGGAGGTTAAATAACGGGACTTTTACCTAATGCAGAGTGTCAGGTCCCAGTAGGTCACTGGAATGCTTTGCTGCACCCGTTAAAGTGTGCACTGGAAACCATTTTGAAATTTGTAGATTTGATATGCCAGAAAACAAAGGCCAAGTTACAATGAAAAGTAACACTGGACTTTGGAGAGATTATGGGCTTTTTTGCATTGCAGCGTTGATAAAAGCTGCCTCCCTGCATCCCCTTTTCTGTGCTGTAGCAAACAAAGCCGAGCTTTTTAGCTCTGTCTCTGGAATAGAAATGGACATCAGAAGCCGCATGTAAAATAACCAAACCAATATACAATTGCAAACTCGGATAATCTCTTTAGCCTGGTTTCCTCCAGTAAGGGTTGGCTCTCTGAATCACTATTGAGAGACTTAGAAAGCACCCCCGGAGCTGTGCTGCGGGAAACTCGCTTTTCCTGACTTCCAGGCTGCATTTCTTTTTTTGTTTTTATTCTTTTCTCCCCACGCCTCCCGTCTTTGCCTCTTTCTCTATTTTTGTCCATGCAAACATTATAAAAGGCCTAAAAGTGGATAAGTGTCTGCTTCTAGTGTATTTAAGAGGGAGTACCATGCAGAGAATCCCCCAAGACAGCTGCTTTGGTTCCAGGCCAAGCCGGCATTAGTGCTAGAGGGAATTAATTATAATATATTAATATATAAACATAGAATATATGATGTGTTTATCTCTTGAAATGGACTTGTTCATTAACTTTGTTTGTAATTATTAGTCTTTGCATTTGAATACTTTCACCTGAGGATCTTGGTACACTTTATCTGCCTTTAGGTAAGTGCAAAATACTGTGTGAGGATGGGGACCTTCAGAAAGCCTCTGCTATATTTTAATACCTTGGGAACACGCTGCTCAGTGTATGCGTGCAGCGTACAGCTGTGAGCACGGGACAGACTTGTAGGGCATTGAATTACACTGCTGCGTGAGAACAGCCGCAAAAGCACTGGTGGGATGCAAAAGCAGCATCTTTTCATTGCAGAATGCAAGATACAAGAGATACTAAGCTGTCAAATTAAAGAAACCGTTTAAAGAATGTCCTATAAATTGCAGATTTCCTAATTGCAGATTTCCTTTTGGTTTTATTACATTATCTGGATGCTTCCCTAGCATGCACTCAGACAGTTCCTGCCTCTCTCAGTTGTCTCTTTTTTGTTATCTAATTATGGAAATTGATTTTAATACAACAAATCGACATTAAGTATATCTAGTGAATGCAAGTCACAGGGACGGTTTCTTACTCTCCAATACAAACTGCTAATTATGGGCCAGTTCTCTGAACTGCCCGTAGCTGTAAGAATCCCAGTTTCCGTGGTTTTCTATTGAGAATTTCCTGCACTTTATTCCCTCGCACTGGCAGTGTGTGCAGACCTCACCCAGCCCAAGGGTGTATTAAAGACCCATGAATCTCACAGATGTTCACAGATGGCAAGTGCTCTGCCTTCACCTTCCCTGTGGCAACACATGGCTCATTCCCTGTGCTGTCAGCAGCCTCTCCAAAGTGCTGCCCTAAAGCTGTGAGGGGTAAGAAGGGGAAGGCTCCCTCGAGCACTCCCTCCATGCTCATTTACTGTTCCTCTGCAGCACCATCTCCACACCCTCTCCTACACCCACCAGTAAGGATGTGAAGGAAAAACTGAATTTCACAGCTGCAGAGTCTGAGACAAAATCATTTCTTGGGGCAATGTGTGAATGAGGTGAGGTGGGCCGCTCCCCACCTTCACTCCTATCCAGCTGGCCACCTTCCTCCTCTTCTGGGAAAGAGGAACAGATCTTTAGCAGCCATTTCACCAAGTGCAATGAGGTCACCAAGGTCTGGCTACAGCAGCAGCCAGAACAGGCAAAGGATGTGAAAGCCATCGTCTCCTCTCTTCTTCCCCAGTCTGGCCCTGGCCACGGGGGCAAACTCAGCAGCAGGCTGGTCTGCTGAGGGCAATAGCAGTGTCTCCTGGCTGTTGTCCTGCTCTGCTGGAAGGATGGGGGAGCCGGGAACTGCACTGGCCTGGGTCGGCGTCAGCTGGGCTGCCTGGCTGCCCACGCCGTCTGCCACTCCAGGCAACTGCCTGCTGTGCAGACACTTGATGCCAGCCTTGATCAGTTTATAAATGTACATTCTTGTCTGCAGCCAGTGAGACTAGATTTATGGCAAAGTTTTGGATAGGGCTACTGTGGTGGGTAAACTGGTTGGGAACACTTAGTGATATATTTGATCACTAAGGAAGATATATTGCAGTGCTCTTCCATGTGAAAGAAGTATATTCAAATCCTACCCCCTGCCCCATCCCACCACCCTTCACTGCTTGGGATGCATTTTCAGACAGTCTGAGCCGAAATGACAACTAACAGCTGCCGAAGGGGCAGACATAGTCATCTGTCTTCCCTTCTCCACTCCATGCTCACCTTTTCCTTTGCACTGGCTCTGGGGTGTGATTGGCGTCTTATTGAGTGGATTTGCCTCGCTAAACTTGCAAAAAAACCCAATATTGAAGAAAAGGTTGGGTGCAAATTATGCGCTGACTTGGTGTGCTTTTTTTGGGGAATAAAATCTTGATGTGCTGACTTGGCTCCGGAGATGTCAGATGAGTGCCAGAGGCAGGGCCAAAGGAGAGACCATGTGTCCCAAAAAGGTGAGGGGAGAGCAGCATGGCCCCTGCCGGCAGCAGCAGGCTGTTGATGTGCTCAGCTCCTCTCATCGGGCCACGTTTGCAGGGTCCCTGCTGCCATCCAGTGCTGCTGGGGGAAAATGTAGTTAATCCCAAGCTCCTTGGACAGAAGGTGCCTACCTCCTAGTCATTAATAACAGCAGTGATACCGCCACTTGGGACTGAGAGCTCTTGTGTTCATACCTGCGGGTCTGTGAACAGTCAGTACTCATCTCAGCCACCTTCAGGCTGTTATTTAGGATTTCTATGTGCTTTCAGCAATAGGTGACCCTTCTCAACCTTTCTTACCTGTCAAAGTGTGCTTGCAGTCTGCCACGCTTATATCCGAGCAAGACTGACCTATTTCCAGTTTTTTGGTGGTTGCAAAATCCAGCTTCAGTGTAAGGGAAGTTCCGTCTCTTGAATGCTGTATTTTTTATGGTATTAGGAAAACAAAAGCCAAAGTAGTTGAGAATTCAGCACTGTGTTTTTCCCAGCTCCCACTAACTGTGTGGGGAAAACAGTTGTCCACACAGTATCTTCTAGGGGGTCGTGGTTGCAAATGGATGGCATTATTATGGGAGTCTTTTCATTAAAAGCCAAAGGGATGGGATCTCTCTCCATCACCACCCCGAGGCCCTGCTTCCCCCAAAGAAAGAAAACCCAAGACCCCAGGCAAGTCAATTAAGCATTGTATGGACCTGTCAGACAGATAAGAAAGGGACTCTTTGGCCGCAGTGAGGCCAAAAGAGGGGAATGAATCCCAGAAAGTCTCTTGAGCAGATAATAAATAGCCTTTATCTGGGAGGTGTGTCTGTGTGTGTTTTTTGAGGAGGTGTGATGTCAACCTCCCAGACTTGCCTTCTTTGTTGGGCGGATATTCGTTTTAATTAAAAACCTCCAAGGGAATGTTAATTGGCTGGGGTGGGGGGGGAATCATTACTTCATCTTCTCTCTCCATCCAAGTCCATGCACACACACATGCACGAATACACATGCTTTCTTTTACAGCAGAGAAAAGCAGGGACAGCTAGTTTTCTGGCAGGGCCTCCTTTCCCCAGTGTGCCTGTTTGCATGTCACAGTTTGGCAAAGCAACAACAAATAAATGTGGTGCTTTGTTTCCTTCTTCCTGAGGAGCAGCAAGGGAAGATCTGCCAGCTCCTTCTAAGGGTTTTACTCTGAGCAGACCCCATGGGCCGGCGCGAGAGCCCTGCGCGGCCGAAGCTCTGCAGCAATGCCAGAAGCAAGTCTCCCCGGTGGGATATGGCATTATAATAAAGTGGAGGGGGACCCGCTTGGCTAATGAGCACCCTTTGGCTTTGTTCCTTCAAACATTGTTTTCCATTAGTTTATTTTTTTTTTAATTAGATCATTTTATCCCACATTCTGGAGTGGGAAGCAGCAAGTGAGCTTGCAGAGAGAGTTCTCTAACCGAGAAAACCTTTGCTTATTTTTCATTCTTCTTTTCCGCTATTCCAAGATGAGTGAAAACAACCCAGCTTATATCCTGAATCTGTACATTATCACAGCATAAACTAACATCCCCCTATCATCTAATTTTTTCTTTCCTGTTGTTACTGAGAGCAGTGGGGACAGTTTCTCAGGCTTACCCTGTTGGAAGCAGCGGTAGTTGATTGTCCTGCTGTGTGAAGTCTAGTCCTAATGTGAAACATCGTTTCTAAATGCTTTTTTCTATGCTTTTTTCTTCTGTTCTGGTTTGGGGTGGAGCAGAGCCAGCTTTCTGTTCAGTGAGAGAAGCTCTTGCTTATGCTTGTTGCTGTGGCATCTTCCAGTTGTGATCTGGTTAGGTACTTGCTACTATAGCTTTTCCTAAAGCTGTATAGTTTCAAAATACTGTGAGATTTTTTTTTCCTCTGTGTCTCATTTGTTATCTGTTGTGACAGTTTATAGAAACAAACTCCAAAGTGGGATGGGGCTTTCAGCAACCTGCTTAGTGAAAGGTGTCTCTGCCCACAGCAGGGGGATTGGAACTCGATGATCTTTAAGATCTATTCCAACTCTAACCATTCTATGATTCTACAAAAATACAGATAATAGCTGAAATGAAAAAAACCTGTGCCTCCCAACCTTAGTCACCTCCCTCTAACAAAAGATGTGTTTCTTTTCTTCCTCTGCCATAATTGTAGAGCAGAGGACTTGAAGTGCACAGCAAACTTATACCTTGAACTACTGCTGTTAATAGTTTTACTGTTATTAGCGCAGAGTAAAGAGGACTTTGGGGAAGGGGATTTAAGCAGTAATAAAAATGTATATTTTCTGCCAGGGCTGGGATCTAGATGGGAGGGAGAGGGGGAAACCCACAAGCCATCCCTGCTGGCTCCCAAGTGTTAGTAACAACACTGACATTTCGTCAGAAAGAAACCAAAAAGGTAAGAACAGATGCAAAGCCAAATTTAAAAAGAAATGTATGGCATCCCATCATTAAGTAGGTAGAGGTTCCGGCAAGCTGTCAGGCAGAGCGACTGCTGTAGGCGTGTGAGCCCTGTGCTGCTCCCAGCCCAGCAGCACAGGGTCTGATCCCTTGGTTACCCAGCTCCTTTCCCTCACGGTGCCCTATATCGTCCCAACCAACACCTTCCCTTACACTCGGGAGCAATGAAGTAGTGAGAACTTTTAAACACGCACACACAGAAGCTGTACATGTATGTATATGAAAATAAGGCATAAGAACTAACAATTTGTAAATCATAACTGAATTTTATCTAGCATTTTCTAGAATGTCCTTGGTTTTGAAGGTGCTTAAGCACGATGATGTATATTCATACTAATTCACTCTTAAGAAGGACTAATGTGCAACTTTAGACCATCAAAGCTAGAGTAACAGCACAGCATCTAACTTCAAGGGGTTTATATTGTTAACAGAGAGATAGGCTTCTGTTTCACATCCTTTGTATCACCATCCAGGGGAGTCTTTCTCTCCTTTGACAGGCTAGGGAGCCTGTACTCCCAACACAGGCAATTAGAATAAATGTCAAAATTTGGATGCTTTGCATGCTGTAAAACAGGAGTACTGTTGTACCAAGAGCTCAGTACTACATGCAGATCTCTGCAAAGCTGAGGAGAAAATGAGGCCTGTTTGTTTCCCCAGAATTATATTTAAAAGGAGTGAAAACATACTAGATTCTTGGGAAGGTGACACAGCTGCCCTATATTGCATTCTGGAATGTCTTTTAAAAGTGACCTTTTCAAAGGGTGGTCTTGTGCTCAAGGCTGGTACCCATTTTTCCTCCTAGGTATTCAAGCATGAGTGTGATCCTACTTGATAATTGAAAGAGTAGAGCTCTTGAATTGCTAACAAGGACATCCCCTCTGAAAAATGCTCATTAACTGTTGAAATTTTAAACAAAATATTAGAGCTTTTCAGGAGCCTAAATTGAAAGGTCTTCTCAGTTGCGCAGCTTTCATTCTCTTGATTCTTGTGCTGTCATAATTTTTGGCATTAGCATGGCCTTTCAGAGTAGGCAAGACATAAATCTGTATTACACATAAGAAGCAGAGAAGAAAATTTAGTAAAACAAAAAAGAGAAACTCAGAAACTCCTATTATTTAACCTTTGTTTACTCATCCTACAAAGTACAACTCCCATGAGGTTTCTTTGCAACTTCTCCAGGTAAGAAAGAGAACACCTTTTTCATTCATGCAAGATTCTTTCCTGCTCAGCGCTATTGACTGATCGTATAAGATGTACATGGGTGACAGGACTAAATGTCTTGTCAGTCTCTACAAGAGCTGCAGGTCTGAGCCTCCAGGCAACAAATTGCACAGAACTGGTCCTTATCCCATTACTGCTGAACGCCCTCTGCATTGCTGCCAAATCTTCTCTTCATGTGCCATGTTTTATCCCTTCCGACCCAAACCATTCTATGACTTTTAAAAGTATAAGATAAAGCAGGTCTGTATAAAGGTAATTTTGAAAACTTACTACCTTTAAAACCACAAATTACTGCTTTGTTGACTCTGGGCATATTTTTGTGTTGTAGAACTGTCTTAGAGATTGCTGGTTTTCTTCCTTATTGGACTACAAGGTCAACATAGCATTTCTTTCCACAAACCTTGCAAATCAAATAACTTCAGTCAATCAACAAATTGGGTCTGCTGATACACAGTTAATGAAATGCATTAGGGTCCTAATCTCTTGCCCAATAAAAACCTAAGATTGAGTCCTAGCTTGTAAATCAAATTGGCTGGAATTGTAGTTCTTTCCCAGAAGCATACCAAAAGCACGCTGGGCTTGGGACAGAGAAGGAAGGGGTGTCGGGGAGGAGAATAGCAGTGGACCTGGGATAAGAAGAGCGGGGGGGATATGACGCTTGCTTTGGAGGAATATTGACAGATGCTGTATGAGGAAGATTTACAGGCAGCCTAATGAGTGGTGCCTTGCAGTCAAGATGGCTCGTCCTTCATCTTCAATAAAGTCAGCCCACTTACATTATTTAAAAGAAAAAGGGAGCTAGCGTAGCGGTCTCTAATAGCTGTTTTGCTATTATGGAAGAGTTGTTGAGTGTTCACGTGGCAGGACAAAACAAAACGGTCTATAAAATGAATCTTTCAGCCTATGGTGTATGTCAGCATGAGTAAGGAGGAGTACTTGCAAAGTGCAGGCAGTTTGCCTGGAAGGGGGCTTACTGAGAGTGGAAATGGCCAGGAATCATGCTAGGAGATAGTTAGGCAATTTGTCATCTATTTATGCTTTTTAAAGTATATTTTTGTAAAATACAGGAGTTAACAGAAGATGATCCTAATGACTCAAATCTGCCATTTTCTCCCTTCCGTTCCTTTTAGGAGAGCCCATCAAACACCAATAATTCTAATCTTTTACAAGTACCTAATGGCTCCCAGCCAAGAAAGGTTTTAAGAAATAAATAGGAGCTCTTAATGCAGTGAATTTCAGTTTTGCCTAATCTGTGCAAATTGATGAATTAAATCCCTTTGCATCTCAAACCCACTTTGGTGATTTGCATGGTGATTATTTCAGTTTTCATAAATTTTCCCCAGTCATTTCCTGTCATTTCTTGAGAGGAGACGTCTAATCTCTGCAGAAATGTGTGTGTGTTATAGTTAAATAGTGTTTAAAACTTGTCTATACATATTCAGCTATTGCGCGGTCATAGATAATGTATGTAGATGCACGCAGGACACCAGATATCTCAGCTGGCCCTGATAAATGCACCTGCAATGTCTGTGTATGCGTCCTCTTCAGAGAGCAGAAGCATATTTTGAGATATAACGAACGTGATTCAACAAGCAGCAATTAGGTTTGGCTGCCCAGCATTTAGTGAGAGCCTGGAAGTGGAGGCCGGTTGCTATAAGATGCAAGACCATGTATTACAGTTCAGCAGCTCGCATGGAGCACATTGAAGCAGTAACTGAACAGATAAGCCAAGAAAGATTTTTCTGCTTTCTGTTCTGTGATGTGGTTTAGTGAAGTTTTAACCACTGCTCTACTCAGGCACTAACTGAAAAGCAACCGCTAAAACCCAGTGAGCTTCTTCTGCTGTCTGTTGCTCTCACACGGAAGTTTTGTCATGTAGGTCTGTCCCTCTCCTACAGCTTCTCTCAGTATGACAGGAGCTGTAGAATATTCTTTTATCTTAGAGCTTACATTTTACTGAGTTTGCCACGTACTGGCACAAAAGGTAGATATTACTGATACACATGATGTTGTGGAATATGATGACTATGGCATACGATGGCAGTTGTTACTTGTTCTGACTTCAGGAGCTGTAATCACTTGTATTATGAGAAAAGTTTGACTAGTCTGAGATGTAATCTCTCCCTGCTTTAGAAATAGCAGTCCTGAGTACCAGCTTTGGAATTAATATTATGGTATCTTTAGCCTTAATGCTCTACTTTTCCATTTTCATTCTCATCTACTGTTTTAATGATTATCTGGAATGATTCTTATTTACAGAAACAGTATATGTGTGTTTTGTAGACAAATGGTTATGGATACAAATATAGCTAGAGATGTATGTACATCATGTATGTCTTTCTGTCTGTGTGTATATGTACTTTACATGCTCAGATGAATGAGGAAGTGCTTTAATCCCTGTTTTATGGCAAGTAGAGCAGTCTGAGAAGCTAAAGGATGAATGAAAAGTCATTGACAGAGACAAGATTGGAATCAGGCTTCTGCTCTCTTTGCTTTCATCAGAATTGCAGAAGATCGACCCAGAAAGGACAAGAGGCCATCTGCTCCATCCTACTGCCCCCAGGCAGGATCAATTCCAGCAAAACTCCTCCTGACAGATATTTATCTAACTTCTTAAGACCTTTAGCAGTGGAGATTCCTGAGGTCCTGTGGATGGTCACATTGGCTGTGAGCTGCGTTATTTGCCCACAACAGCCTCTCCTGTCACCAGGAGGTCTCCTGTCTCCTGTCCTGTTGCTTTGCCCTGCACAGGATTTCATAGCAAACCTCAGAAATACAGGGCGAAGTGGGAGTGTGGGTTGGGTGGATGCCTGTATTTTGGTATGTAGCCCTGGAGGTTTAATAGACCCTTTCTGTGGTGAGATGGACTGTGATACTCCGTGTTGTAAACAGTCCCTTGGGTGTCTGTTTACAAATTCTGAGCCTGTTTTTTAATCTAGAAAAGGGATGTAATACTATAGCAGGTGATGGTGGAGTTTGCAGGAAGTTCTGCATCTTCTTGGTAAATATTTGTAACATGATTGTCCCATGAGTTTGGTTGGACTCATAGGAAACCCGTGTATAGGGGAAGTACAACTGGACTGCAAGCAGGAGAGAGATACAGTTCTTCTGACTGGGAAATACCCAAAGCATTGTGAAAAGGAGTAGAATGTAGTTTCATATGATGTTTTTGGAGTTATCTTTTGTTTAGTAACTTGGAGGTACACAAGGTAACTTTAATTTTCTAATTCCCTGTTTGGTCCCTCATTGGGGCAGGACATCTGTCCCCTACTTTCACAGCACTGCACCCCACAGGAGAGATGTCTTGGCTCCTAGACAGCACATCAGAGCTTGGAGTCGTCTGTTTGAACTACACTCAGGTAGCAGGCAGCTGGCAGGGGCTGGTTTTTGCCACAGACAATGTGAAGAAGGGTCAGAGATGCTCAGGGACCTGTTGAGGCCCCATGGAGTGGGGCCCAGTACTGCAGCATCCTGTCCTTGGTCCCAGTTCACTACTGGTGTGTGGCCCCGTCAGAGCTGTTTTCCAGTGTCTGGGCCTAGCGCTGACATTCAGCTGTTACATCTCTTCCCTCTTATGCTGTTTCTTCTCTCCTCCAGGACCCTTGGCACTTCTGGGTGTTTAGAGACGTTTGATATTCGACCTGTCAGCTCCCAACTCTCCAGTTATGCAGGCAGGGCACTGGCACTGGGATATTTCACTAACTCATTCTTTTCTTAATATATAAAATAGGCCCAAAAAATAGTGCAGTTCCATGAGGTTGGAGGATGTGGGGATCAAATTAGATCATGGTTTGAAAATCTGATTACTGGTGGCTTTGCTGGCTGACAGTTCCTTTGTTGTCCTCTCCTGTCTTTCCTGCAGCTGCTGGCTCTGGGGCTGGATACTGAACTGGATCGGGAAAGCAGTCAGGGCTCGTTTCTTTGCTGGGTTATTTTTAACTTGTCTCAGTTACTTGATCAAGCCCAGCATTCAGCCCCAAGAAGCAGTTGTGAATGCTTTGGGGGTGGACAAGAGCCGTGCAAGGAGGCAAGGGCAAGGAGAGATGGTGGGAGCTACTTCAGTTGACCTTGCTGCCGAGAGGAGTGTAGATCATTCTTCCACCTAAATGCAGCGCAGCTGAGAAGTGCTGCCTTGAAAACAGTGGTGCACGGGCTCCCCTCTTCTCCATTTAGACTCATTATGGAGAGAAGAAGAATAGTTTTCCCTGCGGTCCCCAAGCAGAGCGTTTCCTCTTTGGCATGAAGAAGCCCTTTTAAGAACATTAGCTGAGCTATTACAACGATGAGGATGCATGTAGGTCAAAGTGGTCATTAATTTGCATGTCCTCATTCCTTTGCATCTCTCCTGGCCTTGCCAGTTACTGTCTACCAAGTTGTGTAAGGGTTTGTTTTTTAATATAGATATCTGTTGCCTAGGGACTGGATTAGGAGTGCTCCCATTTATGTCGAGCACTGATCGGTCTCTAGGTAGAAACATCTATCAAGGCTGGACGTGAGACTGTGACCTTGGAAGGAGAGCCTGGCTGTTCATTATCTTTCCCCTGAGCTGAGTCGCCCTCTCCATGTGTGTAATCCTAGAGTGTACGTATGTTCCATAGAAGAGATTCCAGTTGGCCTTTGAAGTTACCTCGAAAATATTTATAGAGGACAAGTCAACTCTTTTATACAGTAAGTGTTGCATGTACTCAGAGTGAAAGTGTAAATTATATCTTTCTAAATGCGTGCACCTACTCTTGAGTATCAGAGCTGGTCTTAAAATACATACTGCTTGTGAAGCTTTTCATTAACATCATGACGGACTTAAATGTCAATTTAGAGTAAGATCTTTTTAAGCCTTATATATGAAGAGGCTTTTTCCACCTGCCATGTCCTTGCCAGTGTTTATAATACCACAGTATTCAGCAATTATACTGGAAGTTTGGAGTCTACCCATAATTAATTTGCAGTGCTGAGTACTTTTACACCAGTCAGTGCAGACATCCTGAGTATTACAAAGGAGGAGAATTTTACATACAGGGGTGTTTTTATTGCAAATTTCTCAATTTGCAAGAAAGAAATGCAACTTAATGATACCTTCCTATTGCAAATCTTTGCAATATTTTAAAGCTCACTCTTTCCTGTGGTTGCTATCCCACTGTCCAAGATAAGGAGGAAAGAGGTTACAAAAATCTGACTTTTGCAAACTTGGAGAAGGGTGTTAACTTCTGCATATATGAGATCCGTCAGGGTGTTACGCAGCATATGCCCAACAACTTGTGGCCTGAATGTAAGAAGCATTTTATCTTTCAAAGGTAATTGCGTAAAGCTGGCTCTTAAGCTGGGTTTTATGTTGGGACAGCCTGAGTTTCCACTCAGGTCTTGGTTTTGGTGCTGAAAGCTCTACCCCTAGAAGGCAATTTGACAGGGTACAAGTTAGGGGTGAGCAAACCTGCGAAGAAGAGGAAGCCCCAGAGCCCGTGCTGGAAATCAGGCTGTTTGAATGCAAGCCCATGTGTTCAGAGAGCTGCAAGAGGAATGTTGTGCGGGATAAATGCATTTTACAACTTGTAAGGAACAGTCTCCCCCGCTTCCTCTCACAATTATTATCCGGATTCATAATTAGCCTAGTGCAGCTTTTAACTCGATAGTAGGGTGGATTTTCTTGTGGTTGAAAAAGCGTTCTGTCCTTCTGTCAGCACATCTGATGGTGAGCTATTGCTTAGTTTCATTTGAGAGATTTCCTCAGTTTAGCTGCTTAAAAGCATTACTTTAGGAGGCTGCAAGATTTCACAAAGCCATTTGTCTGGTATTTCTCAAACAGTTTGCTTCCTGTTGATAGTAAACCGATGTAAAAATGCCAGAGTTGTAATAAACTATGTCCACTCGTGCACTACAGATCTGCTTAAGATTTGCCTAAAAGTCACTGGGACTGTGCACCAAGTACATATTTTCCTTACTCTTTTTATTATTTTAGATAGCAAAGGGCAAAGATAGACTGAAGGTCAGTTTATTTCTCCCTGCAAAAAGGTGGCGTGTCATTTTTGTATTTGGCAGTGTTTAGTTAGGGGATAAACAGTCAAGAGAACCAGCTTACCACAGGGAGCTGTGGAGCTGACCCAAAGGCATTCAGCTTCTGAAAACTATTTTGGCAAGAAATAGTCAAGTAGGGACCAAAGCAGATAGCACACTTATCCGATAGCATTTGCTTACGATATAAACATGTGAAGTAATAAACTTGTCACAAAGGTCCATCTGTAAATGCCTAATGCTGGAAAATATAAAAGCGATACCCACGAGTGTAGATTAGGTCTGTTCCTGACTTCTTTGGAAAAAGGATTTTCTAAGGCTGGCAAGGCAGCTACATGAAAAATTGGTCTGAGAGAGCTGACAGCACAGCCATTTGTGTTGTGGAGCTGCTCCCAAAGTGAGTGAGGGAGTGATGCTCCTTGTACAAAAGTTTGTCTCCACCCTTACAAGTTTACTTTGAGCTTCACAGATAGTGATGCAAATGAGGAGAATATATAATTAAAACAGGGTTGTACTTTGAGTGTATAATAATAGGTTGGCCAACCTATCTTTCCCTAGAGGAGATAAACAGGGTGAAATACCAACAGTAAATAGACAGGTGAATAACTAGGCCCTGCTGGTAAATCTTTGGGTACTAGAATTGTGTAGCTTGAGCATACACAGGAGATGGGAAGAAGAAACCACCCATAAAATAAGCAGCAAAGTAACCCACAGTAATGGGCAGGCTTCTTGGAAGTCGAGCCTATATCATCTGGTCTGGTGTCTCAGGCAGAAGTTTCTTTCTGACACCTTCAGAAAAGATCTTCTTGTGTCGTGTTGTGCGTTAAGGTGAGAAGTTCTTTGAGCCAGGGACCACCACCGCTGTGTGTTTGTGTCATGTGTCTCAGCTGAAGCCCCTGGGCATTGAAGAAGTCATGCAGTATTTGACAAGGAGCAAAATGTTTCACAAGGAGGTGGTTACGCTGCTGCGTTCTCTTTTTCCTGGGGGAAAAATATACATTGCAGTGGTGGAAGATGAAAACGGCCATCAGCCACAGACCTGGCAAGCGTCTATATATGTAGTAGGCATTTTACATAGAGGCTAAATAATAAGGCCATTTAATGCTCCTTTCTTGGTAACAGTTTGATACGAGAAGGCCCTGCCAACGATGCAGTCCGGCAAGGAAGGCCAGAGCCAAAGCTAAGTTCCAAATGTTTACTGGGGCATTCCAGATGCTTACTGGGGCAGGGCCACTAAATTAGCGAGTTTTCAGCTTCTCTTTAGCTCCTTCTGTGAAAGCAACCATGAAGGAAAGGGAGAAAGAAAACTGGCTAAGTTTGGTCGTGAAAGATTGTGGATGCCACGTGCCCACTAGAGCTGCTCTATTGCTCCCCTCCTCAGCTGAACAGGGGAGGGAAAATATAACAAAAAGTTCATGGGTTGAGATAAGGACTTGGAGAGATCACTCACCAATTACCATCATGGGCAAAACAGACCCAGCTTGAGGAAATTAGTTTAATTTATTACCAATTAAATCAGAGTAGGGTAAATGAGAAATAAATCTTAAAATCACCTTCCACCCAGCCCTTCCTTCTTCCTGGGCTTAAATTCACTCCTGAATTCTCTACCTCCTACCCCCCCGAGTGGTGCAGGGGGACGGGAATGGGGGTTGTGGTCAGTTCATCACAGCTTGTCTCTGCCTTCCCTTCCTCCTCACACTCTTCCCATGTGCCAGTGTGGGGTCCCTGCCATGGGAGACAGTCCTCCACAAACTTCTCCAACATGAGTCCTTCCTATGGGTTGCAGTTCTTCATGAAGTACTCCAGTGTGGTCCCTTCCACAGGGTGCAGTCCTTCAAGAACAGACTGCTCCAGCATGGGTCCCCCGTGGGTCCACAGGTCCTGCCAGGAGCCTGCTGCAGCACAGGCTTCCTATGGGATCACAGCCACCTTCAGGTATCCAGCTGCTCCGGTGTGGGGTTCCCCCATGGGCTGCAGGTATATATCTGCTCCACCATGGATCTCCATGGGCTGCAGGAGGACAGCCTGCCTCACCATGGTCTTCAGTGTGGGCTGCAGGGGAATCTCTGCTCTGACACCTGGAGCACCTCCTCCCCTCCTTCTTCACTGACCTTGGTGTCTGCAGAGTTGTTGCTCTCACATATTCTCACTCCTCTCTTTCAGTGCAGTTGCTCAGTTTTTTCCCCATCTTAAATACGTTACCCCAGAGGTGCTACCACTCTTGCTGATGGGCTCAGCCTTGGCCAGTGGTGGGTCTGTCTTGGAGCTGGCTGGCATTGGCTCTACTGGACACAGGGGAAGCTTCTAGCAGCTTCTCACAGAAGCCACCCCTGTAGCCCCCGCTCTATCAAAACCATGCCACGCAAACCCAATACAAGGATGCTGAGGCAGGGCTTCCCCAGACAGAACTCTGGTGAAAGGGTGAGTTCAGGAGAAGGCAGAAGACAGCCACACCGGGTCAAGCCAGATCTACCTTTACCTAGTAGTAGTCAGAAGTGGTGCTGAGGGATGGCCTAGAAGATGTCAAAAATGTCAATACCTGCCCCTAACACCGTATCAGCCTCGAAGAGTTTTTTTTATTCCTTGTGTGTTCAGGAAAAAAAAAAGACTTTGTAGATTCTTGTGCAGTCTTACTTATTTGCAAAGAGATGTTGCAGCCATATCAATTTTTCATGGAAACAAGACAGGAAGGCTTTGACTTTTGCATGCTGTTTGGGCTAAAAGGGCAACAATATGATGCATTTTAATACATGCGCTTTGAGTTTCTTCTAATGAAAAATATCAAATAAGCAAGTTAAAAGAGTGCCAGGTCTACTTCTGAAGCTTGCAAAATAGATAAAAGCCAAGAATTTAAAACATTTCATTAAAAATGAACCCAGAAGTTTTTTGAAGCTCAACATTTTGTTCTGCAAGCTCAGCAATATTCATTAACCTCCCACTGAAGATTGCTGAACAGCTGGATCCAATTTCTGAAAAGATAATCATGAAGAAATTAGATTAATAGTCTTCAAGTGGAGCAGTTGAGGATCAGTTGTGGCAAGCTCTTTTATATGTAGCATGTTGTTAGCTACTTTCCATGTGAAGACGGTTACTGCAATCCCAAGAGGAATGAGGCTGTATCTCAGCGATACAGATATCAGTTCTCCTGGACTGCGAACACAGCAAGGCACCGATAAGCAAGATTGCTGCTGGCTCCCTTTTCTCCTTCTTCCTATCTCCCTATTCTGGACACATCACCTCCATGACACATATGCATATTCGCTGCAAGGAAATCGCTGCCCTTTCAATATCAAAGGCAGCACGTTTCTGACATACCAATCAGTGCAAAAAAGCTCCTGCTGGCCCAAGTGAAGATTAAGTGCCTTTGTGTGGGGCTTTATTGTAGTACAGAGAGGTAAATGTAGAGAATGACCTGTCCCTCCTAAGGCACAGCCAGAAATGAAGTGACATTCAGTACTGGCTTCACTCTCACTGAATTAATGGATAAAACTCCACTGAGTTCTGAATTGGGCCAGGGCAGAGCACTTCTGACTCCCGCATTAGGCTGTCTTATCCCCAGTCTCATTTTTCACTCGCTTCAAGCAAGTCTCAGGAGAAGAGCTGTGAATTTTCTCCTGTTTGCAGGTCAGTGCCGGGCACCTCGGTGGAAACCCAAAAGCCTCTTTTGCCCCAGCTCCCACAGCACATCCTTCCAACAAACAGCTCCTGCGGGGGTATGCATTTCCCTCCACAGCCCGGTGATGCTGCTTCTCTTCGTATCCCTGTGCTCAGTTCAGACAAGCGTGAGATAGGTGCTCCCCATGCTCTCTTCAGTCTTTCCTTGGCAGTCCCTGGATACTCCCATCCCCACTGAAAAGTGGCCTATTTTTACTTGCACGTGATGAAAACAGTCAAAGTAAGCAAATATTGTTCTGAAAAAAGACGTAGGGCCCATACCAGTGATTTCCCTGCTCTGTTCATGTTCTGGTAGCTTTCTCTCAGGTATGGGACGAGACATCAAAACTGTGAATATAAGGCAGGGATTAAAGCGTGCTCATTTTTGCCCAGGGGAGCATCCTCATGATGCATGGCTTGGCACATCCTTCAGCAGCCTGGTTGCTCTCTGCTTTGCTTATTAGCTCTCTCATTCTCTCAAACCTGTAAGTTTACTCCCATTCACACAAATAGATGCAGGATAACCTGGCAAACCTTTGCGCTTTGATTTTCTGGAACAGCTGACCAGAAACGGTTTGCTGATGTTTGCAGTGTGGTTCCCAGGCAATCTTTAAAAAAACCCCAAAAGTCTAGTGTCAGCAGCTTTCACTCATCTTTCTCTGTTCTACAATTAGCAGAACGATACGCTACTTCTTACCCTCTCACATTCAGTCACTCCCTGTGCAAACGTATATCCTTATACCACTGTACATGTTTTAGGGATAAACTACTGCATTACACCTTTAGGACACGCTGATGATGGCTTGGCTGCCAGATGCTCCGAGGTCTTAGCTAAATGCTAGCTGTGGGTGTGCGCTGGCTTTGATACAGGACACCCGGGAGCTGCCTCTTCCAAACCTGCCAGCGTAGGTGTGTGCCAGTCCTCAGGCCAGGACTCTGGAATGTCAGCTCTGGCACTGCCACCCTCCCCCCCACTCACACGCACAGGCACGTTCTCCCACTTGGGTGGTGCATTCTTGGTCAGCAAATGGCTTAAGAACATGCCTGAACTTAAACATCACCTTAAAGGCTTCCTAGCCCCTGTGGGAATGGGTCTGGGGTCAGCTTGAGTGTTTCTCTGAATTGTGGTTGAGAGAAATTCACTTTTTAGCGCTGTAGGACCCCTCATTTTGAAGGAAATGTGGCAGCAGAATAGGCTATGCCTGGCTTTTGACAGTGCTGGAAGCCAGCCAGGCCTCTAAAAGTGTTAGTCCTTTTTTCTTTGCAGTCTGAAAAGAATATTTGAATAAGCTGACAGAGCTAGGTAAAGAGGCAGAAGGGTTGTTTGTTTTCCTTTTTTCTCAAACTTTCAGTACATGCTTAAAATGTGACACTCTTGTCTGGTATTTTTAGTTAGACAGAACGCGGTTGTTTCTTGGGTTGAAAAAATTGAATTCCAGAAAGAAATAATGCTTCTGGCAAAGGAGACTGCATTCCAGGGCATGATTTCATCTGGTAACTAGTCCAGGAGAGTCAATATTGGCTAATATGACCATGACTGCATGTATTTCTCATTAATTTTCATCAAAATTTGCCAGAAAATTCATGTTTTGGTGCCAGCAGATCACTCTTGCTTTCCATATATTTTGTAGTGTCATCATTCACTAACCCCAAAAGTCTCTCTAAGGAAAAGAAAAAGCTATAAAGCAACGTGCTCATCTCCTCATTGCCCGCTGAAGAGTTACAGAAAGAGGCAGACAGAAGTCTTCTAGCAAACAAATGGGAAGTTCTTCAAGAAAGTGGGTTTGTGAATCCCTTGCAGGACCAATATTTTCTGGTGCGTGCAACAACGTGGTTCTAAATGAGGTCATGAAGTGCAAGGCAGCTTTGACGCTCCCTCTGCTCTCTCTTTCTGCATGAGCTCAGAACAGAGCCTCGCTGATATCTGATCTAATTTTTATATATGTTTGGCCCAAATTCCTCAAAATGTCTTTTGAGAATCCTCGGGACGTTCTCGCTCTCCCATTGAGACGTGTGCTGGCCGCTTCTGCTCAACCACGTTCCCCAGCAGTGGAGCGCAGACGTGCAGATTTTGGGGCTTGCTCACTGTCCCACAATACATGGAAGATTGGGAACTCTCAGTGCCTGTTGTTCCCGCAAGAGTCCTGGATTTGGAAGAAGAGATGCATAATGTGCCCATAATTTGTCGGAGATGGAAGAGTGCTGTTGCAGATCCCAAAACAAGCCATGAAAACTCCTGAATTCTCCTGGTGCTTAAGTGCCGTTCAGTGTCCCATCAAGCAGCTAAACAGTATCTGTGTTCTCTGTCCCTAAAATATGATTTCATTATACCATTCTGCAGGGACCAGTTAGCAATGAAACTGCCGAAAAATTGACACACATAGGGTTTTTTGAAAATCCACCTGAGCAGTCTGTCACTTCATTAGTTGTTATGACGTATAGTCAGGACGTATCCCAAGCTTTGCTTTTCTGCCTCAACAGGCCAGTCTTTCCCCTACATTTTGGATATATCTGGAAACAGGAAAGTCAAACAGTACTGTCCTCTCCTAGAGAATCTCAAAATGGGTCCTACGGTTTCTTTTACAGCACTGTCAGCTGGCTGGCCAGCCCTTCTCTCTGAATGTCAAAGCGCTTTCCTTGGGGAGACAGCCGGTGTCTCCCGCCTGCCTCGGGAGCGTGCCAGTCTCTGCGGTCGGGCCAGCAGATGTGTGGGCCCATCTCCTGACCTTTGCTAGCCACTGTGTACTGCATACAGCAGCCAGGGCAGGTCCACATTTGGAAGAGCTGCACTTCAGTCAGGCTGACCGACAGAGCTGGTATTTCTCTTCCCCACTCTCCAAACAGGAGATTCCTTCTTGTAAGGAAGAGAGTTTACATCCCCGGGTATTTCAAGGTAAATATCTCATCTTTGGAATTACTTCAATGCAGGTAGACCTGGTGACCCAGCTGCCTGCCTTTCCTCTCTCTCTGATGTTTCATTTTGAGGAGACTTCTCCTGCCATTTTTTTACGGAAGGAAGAAGAGGCCCTCGAAGTGTGGGCTGAGGCTGGTCTTGAGCTCTGGAGGTAAATGAGTGTTTCAGCATTTGTGGCTGAATTGAGGAAAGAACCAACTCTGAGAAACTCTGTTACTGCAAGTTACAGCTCAACTTTAAAAACAGTCACCTTATCCTGCTAGTGTGTTTCTTTTGTCTGCTTTCTTCTTTTGTGAAGAAAACGGCTGTGTGTGATCCGTGAAACAAAATTACATTCACAAACATTTTACAAATGGGGGGGATGGCAGATGAAAATACCTATTTGTTTAATTATTCACTACACAGAGTTCATATGTAGGAAATGGTGCTGATATCACTATATACTGTACACAGAGGGAGGTTTTTGTTCAATTTCAGTAAACTGAGTCGTAATAGTTGAAATATACATAAGAATCAGGAACATATATGTGTGTTTATATCAGTATTACTAATTGGAGGCTTTGTAAATAGTACCACGGTAGTGTTTTTCCTTAAATCTCAGCTGCTGAAATTACGTTACCACTTTTGACTCCTCCTATTGTGAGGAAGGAGCAGTTGTAAAACTCAGGACTTATTATTTAATAAAAGCATTGATTCTAGGTGGAAGGTCCTAACTCATTTTTTCCATCTTTGGCCTGGCACTGTTGTACATGAGTGTGCAAAGACAGGGTCTAATATGCTTAAATTCTTGTTGAAATCTATACAGTAGAGTAATACGAGGGAAAAAAAGTCCAGTCACTGCTCATGCACCAGTCTCCCCAGTGGTGAGCAGTAGGCCCATTATCCAGCTGATCAGATTTTATCTTTTCCCCACTCTGTAAAATTAAGAGGTTTTTGAGAGCTAAGTGCCAAGGCTCCTTAATACCAACTCTATTATCAGCAGCATTACTGTCATCAGCTGTGGTGCCAGCTCAGCTTTGCAGGCAGCCCTCGTGGGGGCCGGCAGCGGAGGCAGGGGTAGCAGGGCAGGCAGCTCTGGGGGGATGCCCCTCTGCTGCTCTCCCCCCCAGCTGCACACTTTGCTCTGTCTTTGGGTGGGTTTCTCTCCTCTAACTACGATTTCAGAGGCGGGGACATAGAAGGCGGCTAATGCATTTGTGAAGCACAGAGCTGTGGGTGTTGAAGAAAGACTCCCCAAAGGGATAGGAGGAAAGAAAACAGTTTCAGCAACCTCCAAGAGTAAGCTACGTGTCATCCTGCAGACCCAGGCTATTTAAATGGTGTTAAAAAAAACCAGCCCTCTTCCCCTCCCCAGTTTTCTCCCTGACGTTTCCACTTAGTGACAGAAGACGGTTACATGAAATGAAGTGATTGTTTTGATTTATATGGCACCCTGGATAGAGTAGGTACTCTACAGGACATGTAACGCTATTCCAGCTTCCAGCTGCTAACAAGATGCAGGAGATGTGGCGAGCTCTGCTAGCCCAGAGGACGGACTGCAGGGATGTTCCAGGTGGGAAAAGAGGGATGGCTGGGAAGCAGCTCAGTTGCTGTCAGGGAGTCCCGTCTGCCAGAAATGAATCCCTCGAGTGGTGGCTCATTGCAACTGTCTGCGGCAGCCTCAGCCTGCAGGTGGGGGAAATAAGAGTAGGTGAAAACCAACTTCTTTTTCTCTCACTGAGATTGGACCCAGAGTACATTTTGGCCTGACTCTCAGTGGTGATGCTGGACCCAGAACAGAGCACTACGTGGCTCTCAACCCCCTGTGGATTTTTTTTCAAAATACGGTTTCTTATTCTGCTCCACGTGGGCAAAGCCACATCAATCACACATGTCTCCGGCCCCAAATTCCTGTCAGTGCTTTCCTACTTATTTATTCTAGCTTTTCCTGAAACTCAGAGTGTGGCAGATCTTCCTGCAATGGCAGTTTTTGTCAGAGTACTTCTAATGAAAGGTCAGACATTGCGATAGGTTAGATTTGCATTTTGATCTTTGCACTAGTGCTACCTTTGGGCTAAAACCTGCAGAGTTTCCTTAAAGGCAATGTCCTCCTCCTGATTCTATTTCTTAAAATATAAGGGGCTGTAGGATAAGGTTTGCTATTTGTAGGTTGGTTCAACGTCCATTTAAATTGTGTAATGATGGATTCTACTGAAACACCACAATTAGATGAAATCTCAGTGGAACAGTCCATGACCTCTTGGGAAAGTCCCAAATTACATGTGAAGACCCACTGAAATCAGTGAAGGTGAGGCAGAGGCTCAAACTTAAGCATTAGCCCTGTCAGCTCCGTATCCCTGGTTGTACTTTTTTTTTCCCCCCCGTTTATTTGCCGTCATTCTGAAACTAATTTGGAAGGTAATGATTAAATACTGTCAGAAAGCGTACAGATGAGGAGGACAGGCCTCCCTAATTGTGTTTTGACATTTTTTGACATCAGCAATTCTTTTGAAGGAAAGAGGAAAAAAGAAACAAAACAAAATCTGTTCAGTCAAGATTTTCTGCTTTTGTTCTCTTTGGCTAAAAGAAATCAGGTTGCAGAGAAGCTAGTGCTGCAGAACTAAAGCTTGCCTCCCAAGCAGGAGTTTTCATGTACTCAGCTTCCATCTAAAGACAATTTTAAAGAAATTTGCACTCCTGTAAAGCGAGTGTTTTCTTTGTAAGTGATACAGCACTCGGCTTTCACAGGACCTCAGTCCTTTGCACTATCTCAGTGTCTTCAGGGACGTGGTACTAAGATTTGCTTAATACATGGGTCTGTCTAAACGCAGTAGGATGTCAGCTCCGTGCCCAGGTTTTGCATCACTAGGTAAATAACTTAGCAAATGGAACAGCACATCTGTGTTTTGTAAGATTAAAACCCTGCCTGAAAGAGACTATTGTATTGGCTCTCGAGGAGAGCTGTAGCAAAACGGATACAGGATCTTCAACTTGGAAGGTTTTCTATGGAGTTATTTCTCTTACTAGCATTTAACATTATTTTCCAAGATATTTTCTAAATCTCAAACCCAAACTGTAACAATAAGGTCCCTAATTAATGACAGAATTATCAGTTGGTGTGTAAGTCTTGCATGCTTTGAAAGCATTCCCCTGAAGTTTACCAGCGGCTTCACGCAGAAGACGAGTCAGGCCAATAGCAAGTCTAACACCTAAAGCAGGATTAATTTTTAAATCTCAGTTTGTTGGGGGATTTTTTTTTTTTTTTTTTTTTTTTGCTTGTTTGCTTGTTTTTAATTTTGAAAGGCGAATAAAGCATTTCCAACCTTTTCTTACATTTGCCTACCAAACTTACAACTGAGATGGTATTCCTGCCCTGTAACAGAGGAAATGCTGGTTTGCTACTGTGTGACTCCGATAAAAGTAACAGAAACAGTTAAATCCAAAATCTTTGTGAGCAGCATAGTTTGTTCTCCGTCCTACTACCCTGCTGGAGTTGCTGGTCCAATGTAGGTGGCTTTAGGGAAGGACCCAAAGCCACAGTCTCTCGGTATCGGTGGATCGCTCTGAGCTGGGTACAGGGGAACATTACAGAAGCCTCTGAGTCAGCCACAGGGACATCTTGATAGATGCCACCACAAAGCAGGTTCATCTCATCCCCCTCCAGCACGCCTAAGGGCTCTCAGCACAGTTTTCTTTCCTGTAGCTGTTAAGGATATTTTTTTTTCTGCTGCATGGTAAGCTTTAATACTACTTCTTTCTTGGATTTGGCAGGTAAATGAGAGCACAAGCTTCCAAAATTTTTTTACGAATCACATTAAAATGTCTTAATTTCCAAATGACTAATAAAACCTGAAATCTCCTGAGAGACCTGGGGCTTTTCCCTAGGATTAGCCTCAAATGAAAAGGCCATTACTGTCTGAATATTTCAAAGGTATGTTCTAGATGCTTTTAAAAATTCTGATTGAAAGTTAAGTGCACAAGTTATTTTGAAGGGCCTTTCTGTTTAGTTTTCAAGAAAGTGAGTTGAAAGGAATGAGTGACCGAATTTGAGCAGAACTGAAGACTTGTGGGATTTCCCACAAGTGGGATCGGAAAGGAATCTGAACTCTTCCTCACCTGGTAGTTTGCGGGATGTGGTTTTGGAAGAGATTCATGAAATGATATATGTGCAGACAGCACAGCTTCTGGCACTTCTGCATGGCAAACAACATTTTAGAGTCAAGCATCTTTCAAAAGATAACGAGAAGAAAAAATACAGATTTTGCTAATAAGCTGTCAGTAGTTTGCTGAACCCCAGGAACTACAATCACACTCAGTTCCCCACCATGTCTATGTCAAGGCACCCCAATCCTGCCAGTCAAAATGAATGAGAATATTTTGCACATTAACTTGCTAATGAAGTGAATCATGTGAATGAAGTTCCTCAACCACATGGCTGTTTACAGAGCGCCGTCTGCATCACATGTACATTTGAGTTTCCAAAAGTCCACAGTTTAAAATGGCCACAAAGAGATGTGCATGAGAGATTGAATTTGCCCCCTAAATGTGTTCCCACAGAGTTAAGAGTCCACCATCTGAAAAACTGGGTTAATGCATAACATGACACAATTTCTTAATAATTTTGCTTAAACACAATAGCATGAAGTGCAGGTGGTAACTCTCTCAAGTCACTGCTTTGCTCTGATTAAGGCAGAACTTTAAAGCCATATCCTATCTCACTGTCATGAAACGTAGTGACAGCTCTGTCACTCACTGGAAAACTTCCTTCTGAAGTTTGAATGTCTTTGTTGTTTGTTTTTTGGAAGTTGCTTTGTTGTTGTTGTTGTTTTTTAATGATAGTCTTTTCATTTCTTTTATGCTTAGGGTTTTGTACATCCCTGGTGCTTTGCTGATGATCCCACCAGCCCCTGAGGAGTCCAATTCAGTAATTTGTAGCTTTCTCCTTATGGAATGCAAGCAAACAGTACTTCAGTGCATTGGTGGTGGAGGGTTATTCCAGGAGAAGGGGCTGGGGTGGACTTCTTTTATGGAAAAGGAGCAGGCGGTTCCTCTTGATCTACTCTCTTGTTCAGATCTTAGGAGCAATTTGGCGTTTGTAGGATTCCAGAAGTTATTGTCCTCAGAGAGACAGAACTCTCCCTTGTTCAGCTGGCGTGCCAGGGCACATCTAAGCGCTTTTCTCCTGCAGGCACATTCTTGAGTGTTCTCCTCTCCCTGCCCAAAGCTGACAGCCAGGATACCATCCCGCTGCAATTTCCAAGACCGCTCTTTCATGCTTCCGACTCCAGCCCTGAATGAGATGTCGCATGGAGCAATCCAGCCTTTGTAAGCTGGCACGCAGAGGCTTAGGAAGTAGTTCAGTTCTGCTTTCGTGCATCTCTTCACAAAATTAGGGGCTGCAAAAGGCATTGTGATTCAGAGCTGTAGTAACAGCCAGATGTAGGAACTTTAAAGAAAGGCATTCTGCAGATTGATCACAGCAACGCTATTACCATCAGTGGTGTGTAAAGTGTCAACTGCAGCTGTGTTGAATTATTCATTATTTCATAAATACAGTGAGGTTTCCAAGGGCATGGTTTTTAAGATCCATTTGAAAAGTGAAATGAAAGCCCCTGTAATTAAAATTCATTATTAAACTTCATTTATTTAACTTCATTTCAACTTTTCCCTATGTGATTATTATTAAAGTTATTATATTTATTGATTTTTCTACTCCCTTCCCTTTCTCTTCCAGCTAATAAGAAAAAAGTGGTTTTGAATTAAGCAAATAATCTTGCTCTCCCTAGACAATTGTTCTGTGCTCTCATGTTGACCCCTGGAAAGCGATTTACTGGGTGATGCTCTTGTTTTTGCTGATAGGAGACACTGTGCCCATCAGTACAGGGCAAAAGAAAATAAATTAAAAGGAAATCTGTGTTTTGATGTGCTTGCACATCTTAGACCCTTAAAACTGTCTTTAGGTTTGGAATGACTGGAATCTGCCCTGGGCTCAGCGGGGAACGAAGTGCAGCAGACAAAGAGCAGTGCTTTCTTGTTTAAGAGCAAGCACTGAAGACAGAGTGCACGTCCAATTCCATACAAACAATGTTATCTTTAGTTCATCTCTACTAACAGAACATATTTCCATCAGTACTTTGCCATTCAAGACAAAAAAAAAAGTCCCTTTGAAACCTCAGCCATCTTTATGGTCATGCTATGGTCCTCTTGAGATCCAGGCTGGGGTATAAATACCTGTGCTGCCTTGTGTGGCAGGACCAGGCGAGCGCAGTGATGGTGCTTGAAGTAGCCTGAACTGATCTCTGTTGTGTTGAGGGTCACCCATTTCCTATATCTCAGCTACTCCTTTATAACTTGTAGGCTGCATCCAGAACAGTAGCAAGGATGCCACCAGAGCAGCACGCCTGTCCCGAGGCTCCCCACTCTCCTCTGGCCTCTTCCAGCCAGCATCACAAGGGTGGCAGATCTTCGCTGCCACCGTGGCTTATCCTTCCCTCCTTCCCAAGCCCCTCGCCACAGTCTGACCACCCCTTCCCTGCGTAGCAGCTGGCACCAGCCCCTGGAGCCAGGGCTGGGACCAGGGGCTTTGCTGCCCCCGATATGGCTGTGCGACACCCACCTTCTGTGTATCATTAATTATGGCTCTCTTACACTCCAGTTTTCCTGCCTGCCTGTTGGAATTGCTGGTCTTTGCCCATTCCTCGAGGATGCTGTAGGACTGTATTTAGTGATGTTTGTGAGGTTCCTTTTGACCCTGCGGTAGGGGGTGCTCTTAAGTGTCAAGAAGTTGTCACGTATATTGTTACCTTTATAAACAGATACGTTCACACAGCTCATCTCGCATTTGGAACAGGAGTAAGGGCAAGTAATTCCATTTTGTCTTTCTGTTTAACCTTCCAATCGTGCAGTATTACCCACAGTTGAAAGCCAAGCTGGTAAAGCTTTATGTATTCTCCTAGAAAATGGGATCTTTTTCTGGAGTTAGTTGTGCAGGACTCATTTCTTCTGCTGATTGTGTAGTGCAGCCTTAATATCGCACCTCCGGGCATCAGAGTACCTCACAAACACGGAGAGTAGATTTCCTTGATTTCTGTGCAGTGTGTGCCAGTCCCCCCAGCAGCAGGACCTGCGCTCTGTACTTCATTCCAGCTCTCCGTGGGGAAATGGAGCTTCAGGGCCCTGTTGAGACAGAAGAAAAGATAAATAATCTTGTAGAAGAAGTTCTTGCAAAACTCTCTGTTGCTTTCAGAGGACCAGCTGATCCAGCAGTTTCCCCCCCCCCAACACAGAGACAAGAAATCTCCCGGGGGCAGATCTCAGTGGGAGGGAAGAGACCTCAGACAAACTCTGCCCGAGCTCCAGATCCTTTAGGTTCTTCTGTCTTTTTGAACCGCTTTCCTCCGTTCTCACTGCTTTCGCTCTCAAAAAGGGAATTGAATATGCTGATGAGTACTGAGGCAATAACAGGCCGCCTGTAAAGGTTTTGGGGTGAAAGTCAGGCAGTTCACATTTCTGCTCACTTTTGTGACTGTGTGAACCCAGTGAAACGTAGGTCTCCTTACACGTGTCCTTACTCATTTCTCATTCATCTTTGCTCAGTAGTTACTGAGGAGTGAGATCATAGCTGGGATTTATTTAGAGCTATGGTCTCTCCACCCTGTTGGGTCCTTCGACAGAGTCACTTTATCCAAGATTTCATTTCCTCCCTGTCTTTTTTGCATAAGCAGAGAAGAAGGTGGATGGAAGCATACGCTGGCAGACGTGCTTTGGCAGAAGGCCCTTATTTTCGTCATAGCCTCGCGATGAAGGAGGGCGAGCGCCATCGCTGAAACTTGCCCGCTGCCTGTCCCCACACGTGTTTGGTGGCTGGAGGGCCGGTTTCTCAGCACCCAGCACTGCCCTGGGGCAGGAGAGGAGTTTCACAGCTCAGTCCTCATTATCACAGAGTGTTTCTACCCTGTGAACTGGAGCCAGCGTAGAGATGCCCAGGCAGCGCTGTGCTGCCATCAGTAGGGCTAATTAGCTTGGAGGCAGCGCTGAGCAATCATAGCCCCCACCGAGCTGGACCAGGTGTCTAGTTAATGTATTCCTGCAAGGCTGTGATGAACAGAGTGTGTATCTTCTTCCATCTACCACGGCAGAAACATTTGCTCTACTACCTCAGCACATTACAGTTGCTTTCTGTATCTGTCTGTGGTCTTTCTTCTTACATCGTGATCTGAGTTTCTCTGGAAGAACATCTCTTTCTATGTGTGCCATTCAGGGTAAGGCTTTGGAGCTTGAGTAGAAAAAGCAGAGATACAACACCATTTAGTTAAAGGTTTTCTATATAAATGCAAACTTGATTTTGCAGTTCTTGAAAAAGGTTCCTCTTAATGTTAAAAGAAATTAAATTGTGGTTGTAGTTTTATTGTCAGTGAAAACAGAAAGTGTTATAAAATAATTCAAATATGCTGTGCCAAATTTATGAAACCTGTATTCAGACGGGGGCGGGACCCACACGACATTTCACATTTGCTTGGGATTTTTCCTTTATTCACTGACACTTATGTCAAAACTTTCACCGTGGTAATGGACCACTAACAAAGAGACAATTAAAAGACTTGAGGCTCCTGCTTGGTTCCTTCAGTAGCACTACAAATCTTCCAGTCTTTCTGATAAATTCCCCAGGAAACTCACAGGTTTTCTGACTTTAGAACTGTCTTTGTTTCTTTTCTTGCAAGCAATTATTCCCCTCCCCTTTTTATCCCTTCATTGCACCAAACTTCTGTTGTTCTATGGATTTTTGGTTTAGCTTTAACAGGTCTCCAAAGCATTTTTCTTGGTTGAGTGCCGGAAGTATACTGCTAATACAGAGAAAAGTTACTGGATGTTAAATCTGTGCCTGGGGCTTTGAGATAACACGGCAAATGCAATGGGCTGGGCTGGTACCACCGAGAACTGGAGTTTTGCCAAGGGGTTAATATTGTTAAGTGTGTGCAGACAGATATATTGATACATACCCTACCTTTTCTCTCTATCTGCATCCATTACTTATACTTAGTGTTCAAAAGTGGAATGGTACGTGTCTGTGTTAAATTCTACAGTACATAAAAGATCTTCCTGTTACTCCTTTGATGACAGCAAGACGAAGGAATGCTGCTGAAAAATTATTTGCATAAAGCTTTGAAATCTTTATCCACTGACAAAAGCACTTTGTGTCACCCTATTTTATTTGCTCCGTTGTTTTCACTTTATCATTTGCTTGGAGAAAGCAAACTAAATTGAATTAAAATGTCTTTTTTTTCCTGTTTAGCTGGCATGCTCATAGTAAAATACAAATCTAACTGTTTTTTTTTTCTCTCTCTTTCTCTTTCCCATTTCTCATTTGACCTGGATTTGTCTTTTGGTGGCTTTGATATCCCTGTGTGATCCTTTCTTCTTCGTTACTTTAAAGGTAAGATCATTATTTCCTCAGTCAGTTTATGCATGTATCAGAGGCATAGAAATACAACTTGAAAGCCATCTGGGGAAGAGGTTAGTAAGGAAGCAAAATAATTAGTGGCCATTTGGAGTGCAAGGAGTCCAATTAAGAGGTACATTTTATATTTAGTCTTCACTAACCAGTGGCTGCAAGTAGGGATGCTGTCCACAGAGGCGGCTCAGTGGGCAGCCCTGGCGGGGCATTGCGGGCAGCACTGCTCTGCTGTGGCTGGGCTTTGTCTCCCTCCTGCTGCTTCCCAGCTCTGCCAGCGCCCCCCTGAATGCCACCAAGAGGCAAGCGACAGGTTGGTGGGGGCACTGGACCAGCCTCAGAGCAGAAAATCTACCCAGAACCACAGGGGGGCAAGACAAGGTCACTTGATGTTTCCCTTCACACAGCAGTTCCAGAGAATTTCGGCTCTCGAGAGGGGGCTCAGTGAATTTAAAGATACATATAGATCTGCTTGTTTAAATCACAATAGAGAGAAGGGATGCCAGTCAAGATCAGAACATAGAGTGATAGGTGTACAAAGACAGGCAGGAGCATTGTCCCTTCCCTGAAAGCTTGCAGTGTTTCCTTTCTGTCGCTGTGGTACAAGTATGTCTTTGGTTTAGACTGCATTTTTCTGCTGCTCTCGGGAGTCTGCCAAGTCTGAGGTGAAATATCTCCAAACCGCTCCTTCCCAGAGCTTGCTGCCTTGTAATGCCTTTTCAGTACCTTCTGTTCCTCAGGAACCAGGACACTTGGAGATGAGAACCTTTTGCAGCAGGAATTTAGAAATGTGCAGATGTTGGGAGGCAGGGCTGTGCATTTTCTGACAATTTCCGAGCGCAGAATTTCGCTGAAGGCAAGCAACAGAAACCAAAGTAGGAAATTTTATTTTAATGAGCACTTCTAGATATAATCAGCAAGTGGCAAGTAGTGAAGTCCTGACGCTTCCCAGCTTGCATGGAGACAGTGCTGGTCTCTGACAGATCTGGAAGATAGTATTATTTTACCAGACTTTATACTTTCCCCCCTCTCAGAGGGCCAGAAATACGTGCTGTAGTGTCTGGGTCATCTCTGCAGCCCTGCAAAGGCCTGGCTGTGTTCCAGAGAGTGACTGACGGAGAGGGTTGGAGCCGGTCGCCTTGCGCCTCTCTCAACAATGGTAGGTTGCCTCCATTTACATAGTGACAGTGGAGTCACGGAGGACTCAATGAATTTAATTAGTAGGAACGGAAAAATGTGTGTACTCATTATGTAAAACATGTAAATTTAACCCTTGAAATGGAATTGTCAATGACTCACCACTGTGGCTGCACGCCAGCGCCAGAGGCAAAATTGCAGAAACTGGAAGTGTGTCACAAGAAATTTAATCAACTACATTAAGGTTCCTGGGTTTTGTTGAGGAGGTGGCTGTTCATGCCCATTATAGACTAAAAACTTGGTAGGGATATTGGGTTTTCTCCATTAAAAATGTGCTTTGAAGCAGGATATGTATCTGTAAGAAAGTTAATTAGTAGAAGACCAGAAAACCACCGAAGAAGAAGTAGGAATCACATACTGGATGTCTACCAAAGTTTGTGTCCTGAGTAAAGGGCCATAATAAACACTGCACAATGTGTGGCCACTGTAGGAGTACTTGAGGCTCTGATGGGTGTTGCAGTGCCAAAAATGGCAGTGGGGAAGGTTTTTACCTACCCAGTCACCGCAAATGTTAATTCACAGACCCTCAGGCAAGTTATATGAGGCTGGATTATCCCTGTGGGATGCCCTGGGGTCTCACTCGGCCTCATTGTAGAGGAGATGGAACAAAGAGTTTCATGGTGAGCTTTAGACTATTGTTTTCAGTACGAAGGGAAGGGACTTAACCCTCGGGCTGTTGCTGACACTTCTGGATCCTGTCCAGGAGCGGGTGTGTATAGTTGCAGCTCTTAGGACGGTGCACAAAAAAAGAATTTTTAAGGGTCTTTTTGAACTGCTGCCACTGTTGAAAAGCAAAAGAAAGATCCCTTAACGACTGAGAGTATTACACCTGTCAGTGCCATAAATGAACCTCAAAGGCTGTAATTTTTCCATCCTATCCCAGTGGTTGGCGTGACGCTGTACTGTAGTCTGCATAGGACTGGGAGCCGAAAGGGGTATCCTGGAATCTCCCTCTTGGAGGATCCCAGGAGTCTGGTGGGGTGACATGTGTCTGGTCCGGCTTTGCTTTCCACTTCTCCAAATCTCTGTCTGACAGCGAGGCAGACACTAACCAAGGCTGGCAGGGCTGGGAGCAGCTATCAAAGGACTAATGTGCTGAAATGGCATTTTAAAGAGGAAGAAGCGCTGCGGCACTGGGAGGCAGAGCCATCTGGGAGAGACGGCCGCCACCAATGGGAAACATGGCCTATTGTCATGAATTTCATTCCATCCTTGAGCGTGGCCTCAGTTTATTTACTCATTTACTCCAGTTTTCTTATTTTTTTATTATTTATTTAAGAACTGCCGCTCTTAAGCTTTCTCGTGCTCTCAAGGGGTCGTTGATGTGTAACATAGCTCTGCTTGGAAGCTCTTGCTTATCTTGCAGTTCTCTCCACAAATGTGCTGGCAGCTTCCAGAAAGGGCTGTGCACTCCCAGACCTGCAGATAACAGTCTTTCCTGACCCCATTTCCAAATGTCACCGTCCAGGGATTTCCTGTGCCTGCTCCAGAAAAATTCATCTAAATTCTGCACAGAAACAGGCAGTGAGGGTAGATGTGAAGCCTGGCAGGTCTGGGACATAGAGCCCGGCTCCCACCATCAGTGAAGCCCACCTCCCTGAGCAGTGAAGCAACCTTTATGGAGCAGATGTAACAGCCTGAACCAAAAGTGCTGAGAGCATTGGAAGGGTAATTGGTTTCATTCAGAGCCAAACTGCAGCCTGAACTGTCCGTTCCCGCCTGGCCATCGATAGCCCCAGCTCTTCCTACCTGTCTGTTTGAGCCAGCAGCCCAAGGTGAGCAGGTTCTTAGCCAGGAGTGACAGAAGTGAGATTTTTTTTGTATTGTGATGCTGCTTTATTTTCCCAGTTTCGCAGTCTGAAAGCCTGAGGCGGTTATTAGACAAGGACGTTTAACTAGATCAGAGTCCAAGATTATTCCAGTCTCGGGTCACCATGTCAAGTGCTGCTGTTCGCAACAGCAGTTTGAAGGATTTAACTTCTTAATATCTCCAGTTACCTAGAGAACGAGCTGGACTTGCAGTGGAGAAATGCTTGCTCACGCAGAACTGCATGTAATTTTATGTCTGTGATTTACACCACGGCTCAGAAGGAGTGGGGAAGGTCATCAAGGAAAGTTTAACTAAGGAGGATAGAGAAATGGTTATGAGAAGGTTCTCAGCACATTTTTAATATCTAGAACAAGTTCTGCTCCTCTCCCCAAGACTGTCCCAGTGCCCCAGAGGAGTTACACAGGCTGCATATGCTCTCCCTCTGGTTTCCGTCCTCTCCTGCAAACTCTGCAAGGCGGCCCACCAAGGATTTAAGGTGGCTGGATGTCATTCTGAGGCCAAAGAGCCTGCCCCCGCTGAGATGACACATTTGAAAATGAATCTCAAACTGTGTGCAAAGTGCCAGAACTGACGGCAGTGGAGATCAGGGACAAGAAAAATCATTTCATCAAATGTTTTAGCTGACTCGAACACTGTGGGTCTGACAGTTGTCATCTTCTTGAATATTACTGGGCTTGGGCTTTATGTTGGAAAGAAAAAACAGCCAAAGAGGAAAACATGTTTGGGAAAAAAAAGGTGAAGATCTCAGGTAGTCAAACAATGAGAATAGAGAACACAGAGGAAGAGGGAAGGGGACTTGCCCTGTTTCAGGCACTTACAGCAGTCCAAACTTTTGGAGGGAGAACAGGCACCCTCCTCATTTGTATCACAAATCTTTGAAAAAGAGATTTTTTTAATGGAATGAAGCCCTCTTTAAAAAGTGAGAATACAATGATCTTTATGAGACAGTTGCTTAGAGGACAGCCACACACTGACCTCCCGTCCTCCTGGCCAGCCAAATTAAATCATCGAAGCTGATGTTGCAAAACCCTGAAAAACCTGTGGGCTCCTGGACTTCCTGGCTTGGAGCAGCACTGTCTGTAGTGCCATGGGTTTCCTCAGAAGGTACCAGTGCTGTGCCTCCCTGCTGACTCCAATGTGGAGAGCTGGGCATATCTGCCTCTCCATCACTTCTGCTTGTGGTAGTCATCCTGGGTATTTGCCCTCTGGACTGAAGTGGTAAATGACTTACAGACTAAACATTACTAAACATTAACTGCTTCCCATTACTGTCTTTCCAGTCTGGTTATAAGCATGCATCCTAGAAGTAGAGTCACTGCCCCTCACTTGCCATCCTGCAACTCATTTTGTACCCCAGGATTACTTGGATTCAGAATTTTGATTCGGTTTTCCAGACCTTAACAAAGACAGCTCTCGCTATAACAGGAGCTGCCACTGCCAGTCCGTAAAGTCTTGTATTTGTCTAGTTACTGACGCTCATTCGTGGCTGCTAGCTGATGAGGTTTGGTTCATTACCCTTCTCCATCTGATTTGAACTCCTGATCCAGAAACCAAGTGCTGTAACATCTCATTTTAAGTCCTGAGCAATTTGAGGTCCTTGTTTCTCAGTGTAATAGAATGTGAAATTTGTCCAGAATATGCCTGTCAATATTTTCATCTGTATGGCTACTTCATTTATCCTCTTTTTGAGAAAATCTGTTTGCTGAGATGGGATCACTTTATGAACACTGTTTATATCCCAAACACAGGAGCGCGAGGCTCATGCTAACAACATGTGAAGTGGCCCAGGGGACGTTACTGGGATTTGCTGCTGGGATCCTCCTGTGTGAGCTCTAGTGTAGGTACACAACAGGCATCCAGGCAGGAGCTGTGACTGTAGCATCTCCTGCAGCTTTGAGTGTAGCATTCACCCACCTTCGTTCTGGCACCCACAGCTGGAGAAGGTGGAAAATAAATAGGGGAGGACTCATTGAAACACTACATGCAAGAAGAAGACTGGAAACCAGGCCTCAAGAGGAAACTGGCAGAGCACAGTCTGTTGGGTTCAAGCTTAAGTGTAAAGGGCCATTGATTTGCAGTCTATAAGGGGAACAGCAAGCTGGCAGTAGACTAATAGATAAAAGGAAGATGAAGTTAAGAGAAACTCACACTAAAGATTGTAGAGAATTCACTGGGTTGAGCATTGCTACAGTTGTTAAATTGAAATAAGACTATTTGAAGAAGACATGCGGAATGCAAGGAAAAATTAAGTCATGGATGCTCAATGGCCCTGTAATTCAGAAGTCAAAATTGCAATAGTCTTTTGTGGTTTTACTCTCTATGAATGACAGCGAGATGAATAAGTTCCTGGTTTTGCTGAGATTTGGTCAGGAAATGAAAATCAATACTCAATACTGTGGCATTGACTCGGAGAGATATCTCCCCTTGTTTTCCATAGCGGAAAGACTTTCCACTTTGATTTGGGAGGATTCTTTCCTACCATGCACACTGTACGAAAATATTAAAATGAAGCATTTCATTACAGCTGTGTCTGAGCTGCTGGCGCTTGCCTGTTTTAGCAGTCGGGAGGCTATGAGAGTTGGAGGTACACATACCAAGTTGATGTGCATGTGCTCTCAAAAGAGAAGAGTAAACTAGTTGACAGAGTAAGTATTAGTATTGAAACTAGTCTACATGAGTAGACTAGTTAACGTAAGAAAGTGGTCTAAATCTTGATAGCTCCTCATCTACCTGACAAAAAGTGGTGGTGCAGCTGGTGATCTCAGCAAGGAAGGCACAAAGATGAAAGGGCACGACAAAAGCAGGCTGTCTGGCTGCATTGCCCGCTCAGGCCGGGCTGCTTGGCAACCCCAGAGACGCATGAACTTTTGAGAAGGTGTGGGTTGTGGTGATTCAGTGTGACCGGTGGTATTCACTGTTGCAACCAGGAAAAAATGCTTCTGGAATCCCTGTGTGAAGGTGAACAAGGGCACAGTCAAGAAAGAGATGAAGCAAAAACCAGGAATTGCTCACTGGCAGCATTTTCAAAAGCACACAGGTAATTTGGGAGCCCAAGCTGCCATGAATAGCATTTAGGATCATCTTTCTCATAGATGATTTTAAAGTGTTGCCATCCTTCTGTTGAAAAAACTGGCTTTTGTTCGACATGGGTGCTCTCAGGAAGCCCACAATAACATCCACCTCCTTGAGCTGAAACATTTGGCATAAAGAAGAGGGCCTGCAGTGTTTTGAAATGCAAGTAGGCTTCCAGTTTATCAATATAAAAGCTGGGAGTTACTGCTGCATTATCTGAGCCAAAAAACACTCAGTGGAGTGTTATACCAGTAATCTCAGGCTGTACTTAATGCGTACCATAGCAAGGGTTAAATGAACTGGAAAGCTCATAGAAAAAAGCTCATACAGTGCAGTTTTTGTTTATGCTGAAATGTTCCCATATGTTTCAGTTAATGCAGAACATAATTGGGTCTGCCTTGGGATGGAGACATTTTTCTTACACGATTTATCCATTAATCGGGTGTGGGGGAGAGTCCACTTCACCAGAAATAGCTTCCTTTCCATTTTAGCCAAAACCCCACAGTTGAAAATCTCCTTTCTTCTCTCTTCCCCTTAACGCGCTCATTCTCCTCTCCAAAATGTTCTGCCTTTTTTTGCAGTGAAATAACCTGGTGGAGCAGTTTCAAACATGAGGTAAAATAGTTCTGCCCTAAATTAGCTTCCAGTTAATGTATTTCCTGGCTCAATTTGCTGAGCAGCTCACATTGCACATGGATGTTCCTAAATTAGAAAATCGTACATATAAAAGTTTTCTTGTGTTTTTGTGTGTATTTTGCTTCAAAGTCAGGATTTCTGGTTTTCATTTTAGTACCTCAGAGTAGCAGGAATGAATTGTGCTTGACATTAATTACATCCTTCTGCTGCTTTATTATTATTAGAATAAACAAGCTACTGATTTGAGGGAGAGAAAAGTCCACAAGGTGTTTGAGGTCTTTATTTCCTTTTCCTTTGGTAAACTTCCAGTAATTTAGCTTGCCTAATTTGCTGCTGGAAACCTGCTGCTGGGAGTGCTCATACCTGAGAGAGAATAAAATTAGTGAGCTGCAAGGAAAATTTCAGTAATGACTTGAGAAGCAGGGAAAACTTGGCTTTCTCTGTTTGTTTGCTTTTTGTGTGTGAATGTGCACGAAAAGCGGAAGAAACATCGATTGTCTGAAGGCAGGACAGTGAGCTGTGCATGAAATGGGATGCTCAGGGATGTTCGGTGGTATAATCGGTCTGTCAGGCATTATGTGGTGTTTCGGCACCGGGTGCGTATTCCTTCCATTGCCTTTCCAGAGAGAGACAGAGCTCTTGTGGTGTTCACTGTGATCTGCGCTGGTGCTAGGTGGGGAACTTACAGCACTGCGATCAATCACTGAATTATCATCTCAGCAGAGGGGAGCCCTGTTGTGTCCTGGATTCTTGATTGTGGCTCCCCAGGGTTAATTTAAGGGAGTCGGAGTGGGTTTCTCGACATGCTGCCACTGGCCCTTTCTTGACCCGTGCTGCAAATTTCTTCATTGTAGCCATGGATGTGCCATAACGCTTGGAGGCAGAGGAGGCTGGTGATCGGTTGTGTTTCACAGTGTACAGATGCTTTATACCGAATGACAGTCCCATAAGCAATTGTGTTCCTTGACTTTTTGAACCAGTGGGTTGTCAGTGTATCAAGACTAGTGCTGCTTCTGAGAAAAGCCCCTGTTAGATTTGGAGAGGAATTAATTGGATGCACCAAAACCAGCCTGAGAAGCAGGTGCCCTAGAAGAGGCTCTCTGAGTTCCTCCTTGTGTGTGCACACTCGTACCCACACACACAGGTAAACAGATATTTTAGTGCAAAGTTCGTATGGGAAGAGTTCAGTAACTTTAGTTGATGTTCAGAAACAATGTAGTCTACTCAGTTCAATCCTTTTGGAAAGCTTCCTTTCCTCCTGTACTAACTCCCTTCCCACATCTTATTTGTAGGTAATATTTGCTTACATTTAAAAATACCTATAAATGAGATTAGCAGTTGTGTAGATCCACTGAGGTTGCAGGTAGAACTTCTTCTGTTGGCCCAATAAGTGCAGTCTGGTATTTGATCATCAAGCCACACTGTCTTAAGTGTCATATCTTATTGTGCAGATTCTCTAAGACGAAATATTTCTCTTACTTCATATTTGAAAACTCTCTACATGCACTGTTTCATCTTTGCACCACCACGTGGCTAACCAAGTGCCATTTGGGACAGAACTTGGGTTATCAAGCTTAATTAACGGTAGTTCTATTTATGAGACACAAGACAAAGTTGAGTTCAACTGACATGCTTGTAATTGTGGGGACTGTAGTGCAAACAGTTGTGAAAGTGTACTAAAAATGTACCCCAAGTCAGCAGACGTGACACTAAATACACTTGGAGAGCGAATCTATCTATTGCTAAATTGATGTGTTTCATAGCCCTGTTTGAGAGAAACGCAGGACAGATCAGAAGGAGCTCCTCTACTGCTGGGGTGCTCCTGCTTGACGATCTTTGTGGTTTGTCTCTGGCTATTTACTGTTCCTTTTCCTTTTAATTAGCACAATTCCCCCTTGCTTAGCAGTCCCAATTGCTTAAATCTTTCCCTGTCACTTCATAGACTGGTCCACTGCACCCATGTGCTTACAACCCCTTAGGGTCATCCAAAATTTATGTCATAGGAAAGAAATTGCCAGCTAAGAGAGTAAGAAGTGTAACTGTGCAGGAGGCAGAGTGATAAATGAGATTCCAGGAGGAGGGAATGAGAGGATATTAGTTTTTAACAGCTTCTAGAAATCTGAAATAGACCAGAACTGGGCCACAACTAACAGAAATCATGATTGCTTGCTGATGAACAGAGGCATCACTGCTGTGAGAGAGGGAGGTTTGGCAGAGGACACCTCCTGCAGCTTTCGTGTAGTTACTAGAGTGAATGACTTGGAGCTGGAAGGATCCTGGGCTCCACTGCCAGAGTACTTGGAGTTAAGCAGAATGAGGTCAGCTTAATGTGGTGGAATTTTTCAGCTGGTCCGGTGGTTTTCCAGGGGCCTGAGTCAAGTTTTCTGAATGCATGAATCTGGCAATTCATAAATCTTTTGGCTTTTATAGTCTTCAGCCACAAATAGCATAAACCCGCTTTGCCATGTACATGTGGACAAGAGGGAGTTTGGGGTCAGTAGATACTACATGAATGGACTGAGAGACTCTGGTGTTTTCATGGCAGAGCACTGACTGAAGTATGAGGCCTCAGCTTTCTACTAAGGCTTTTATTTTCTAGCTTTTAGCTTCTTAGTGAAATAGCAAGGGAAAAGTGTTTAGTTTCCTTGGCTGCTGTTGAACAGTTGGGAATCCCCAGTGCTTCTGCTGAAGGCAATGAGATCAGCAGAGTCCCAGGTGACAAAACTGGGCACAGAAGGTTGACATTATGATAATGGCAAATAAGACGTAATTCTGGGGAGAAAACAGTATTTGGCTTCCTTAACAAGGCAGGACAATCACTCTTTTCACAAATTGTCCTTCCAAAGGATGTGGGTCACTGCTTCTGTCTAGGGTACAGGATATGTGTGTTCTGTGGCAATCCCTTAAACCCTGAGCTCTGTGTTACACTAACAAAGTACCTGCCTGGAGCAGCCCACAGCCCTCCTCCAGCCCATCAAAACCACAGCACAGGGGTGGCTGGGGCACCCCTGGACATTAGGACAAACTGGTTATCCCACCTGGATAAGAGTTCCTAGATCTGATGGCGTAGACATAGCCTAAGGGAACTGGTGGGGGCACAGAAAGCAAAGTTGGTCTAGCTGATTGTTTCCAAACACTCTTTCTTTGAACACGAGTTGGGAAGGGTCCACATGTCCGCAATAAAACCCATCTGCCCTTTCTGCAGGAAGGTGGTATCACCACTGGGGTCGTAGTTGTCCCTTTCTGAGAAAGGCCCAGCGTTGAAACGACACAAGTTTCTAGTTTACCTAGAGATTATTCTTCTAAATTAGGGTTTGGGCACAAATGGCAGGATCAAGTGTGATTGTTGTAATGTGTAATGGTGTAATGGTTTCCGTTTGCCACTCTTCCATGGTTTTCTCTTCTGCTGTGCTCTTCTCACTGTTGCTGCTCCAGCATGGGTTGCTAGCAGGCTACAGACCTTCAGAAGGGTCCATGTCCTGGCGTGAGTCCTCCAGGGTCCACAATCCCCCAGGGGTGTCCCTCCTTCCAAGAGCACGTCTCCAGCCCTGTTTCCTCAGCAGTCTATGTCTTCCCATGTCTCCTCAAGCTTCTTCCCACCTGTTTTCTCATGTGTCCTCCCCTGGCAGTTGTCATTCTTTCATAAGAGAGGTCATACGCAGTGTTTGCTTTGTCTTCAAGGAAGGCATTTGGCAGGCAGGCAGGTGAAGTATGATCCAAAATCCCTAGGAGCCAGTGCAAGTCTTTCCTTTGAGTTCAATGAGCTCTGGATCGGGCCATTATGGAATGAAGATTTGGCAGAAGAGTCTATGGAGTAGTTGTGACTTGAGAGTCAGGCAAAAAGATTTCAGCAAACCATCAGTGGCCGGAACAGCTTAAGATGAGTGCAACAGCCAAGGACAGGGGGGCAGACAGAGCAGGAGAGGCCAGCACTGGCGCCCGGAAAAACATTTGTAGCGACACCCAATTCTCCATCAGAGTACAGGCATGTTCAGCGAATTAAAAGTGACAATTGACCTCTGAGGCGTTCAGCTCTCAGCCTGCAGCAAGGCCAGGTATGTTTGTAATTCATCCAGATTAATGGTGGTCACTTGAAAAGTTCTGGTTTCTCATTTTGGACTTAAAGCAGTTTTTTAAGACCTGTGAAAACCTTGTCCACAGAAAGAAAAAGGAAAGGTAGGATTGTAGTAGATAGAGGTCTAAAAATAAACCCTTTGGATGATAACGTGTGCAGTGAACCTCACCCCAAATATTCACCAAAAATCTGTCATTTGCAGACAGAACATCCCCTCCTGCACAAACTGGTTTTGAAAGAGAAAATGTCTAAAGGTTTTTATTTTACCTCTTCAAAAGGGAAGCCCTTTGTTTTACAGCCAGGCTGACCTGATGGTGAACTCAAGGCTAATATGTTCAATATTTTAAGTAATTTTGCAAATTTAACCTAAGAAATTTAATCAAATTTAAGTTTAATCGCAACTCATCTCAAGCTCCTCTTTTCTTGTCTTCCTTCCTTGTCCTCCCTATCCTGTCATCTGGATCATTCCAAGTTTTTCTCCCAAAATATTTTGCTACTCCTTCAGGCTTAGACAGATGAGAATCTATGTTTAAAGAAAACCCATGTATTCACGGGGGATGAATAAAAGTGCAGATGGAGCTATCTGTTGTCATGGATAACCAGTAACTTTCTGATGAAGGGGAAGGGTAGTAAAAGGTATTGAAGCTTCTTTGGGTTACAAAATTGGAATGTGATTCATAAATCTGTCATCCACCATCTTCAGTACCCAATCTCAAGAATCACAGAAGCTTGTACAGGCTCCCAGATGGTGAGAAGGACACAAGGCACATCTCTCCTTGTAAGGGACTGTTGGCACCCAGTTTCCGTAAGTGCCATCAGAAGCTTCATCCATGGAGTTTTGTGCATTCGTGGGATTAATGGGCATTTTGCTGTTAGATGCAAATAATCTCCCTTTTCTCTGAGATTGAGTACTCTAGAAAAACACACTCACAATTTCATGTAAATTCCTCACAAAACAGAATCCCATTATTTCCAAGTCACGTGCACAGCACAGGTATTGCATGAAATATGTTTGGGGTTTGTTGTAAGAAACTTCAGCTCAGGTTGGATTCCAGGTCCTGAATTCAGGAAAGCTATCTCATATTCTAATGGACGTAAACATGTACTATATGACTTTTGGAGCAGTATTAAGAATTGCCCCCCAAAAAAGGCAAGGAATCTTCCTATGTATAATATAATACAATATAATATGTATGATACATATTCTCATCTATAACAAGAAAAAATATAGTTATCATTCATCAGAATGAGGACCTGAGAATGTGTTTAACTCTGATTATGAGATAGAAACATGTTCACAATCACATCTCTGGAGTTAGTAGCAAATAGTTTCAGAATTGAAAGTTGGTGTTGAGTGTTTTCAGACCAGTGCAATCTCCCATCCTCTTCCCTACTTTTTTCTCTTTATTTTCTTCTTGCTTTTGGTTACAGTTACAATTTTCCTGACTAAATGCTGTCACTGTCCTTGTTCACTGGAGGGATGGCTGATGAGTCACGAAAGAGCATCTTTCTCGAGCCCCTGCAGGAGCTCTCACCTCCATACCCTCAGCTGTGAGGTACTGCCAGGCTAGCGCTCAAACAGGGAACATTTTGAAGCTGTGATTTTGATACTTGAATTATTCTTGGCTTTCAGATTTTTGTCAAGGAAGTCAGCTGCCTTATATTGGCTTTTAAAGCAAAATAAAATAAGTCTCTCTAGTCCTTCAGTGACGAAGGAGAATTAAAGTTGAGTGGGATGTTTCGCTGCCAGTGTAGCCACATCTCCGCTGACTTCATTTGAGTGAAGAGACACAGACAGCAGGAGGCTGTTCCTGCTCCTGTGCTTTCATCAGGGCTTTTTTGGTGGTATGGGAAGATGCAGTTACATTTGCAGACAGGGAGGAAATAAAGCTTGTGTGGCACAAATAGCTGGAATCTAGATCTGCTGGTTTCAAGCTGAGTTACAGCTCTTCGGGAATGGCGCAACTTCCCAGAGGCACCGAAGGAGAGCAGAGGCTCCCAAAACGCAGAGCTTTCTGCCATGGATCATAACTAACTCATGAGAGCAAGATCTTGAAATGGGTCCCTGAAAATGTCTCCGTGACAGTTCAGACACAGGCGTATCTGTCTGTCTGAAAGGTCAGCTCTGTCCTTTGATGTTTCTTGTGCTTGATTATGGGGGACTGTGCAGGAAGGACAGGAAAGACTCCAACTGTCAGAATTATTTAAAAGATCTCTTGAGAAGGAAGGTCATTATCCAGAGGAGGTGGGCTTTGTCTTGCAGGATGGAGGAGACCAAAACCAGGCATAGCAGACAGAGAGAGAGGAAGAACTCAGGAGGACAGATGTGTGTCAGACCCAACAATAAACACAAATTCCCAGTTATCTTTAATTAAGTCTCTTCCTGTCCAGTCACAGGGAAGTAGGTCCCCTGGCAGTAACACAAAGGAAGTAAGTCAGTGCCTCCGCTGTTAATTTAGTGCCCTCCTGGGGCAGGTGGAGAATATTGTTGTGCATCTGCCCTGCTAAGAGGCTCCGTCCCTCTGAGAGGTTCTGGCTTTTCCAGCACCTCTGAAAAAGCCTTGAAGTCTGACCCGGCAGCCCGGGGCCCTGGAGCATCCCCTGAAAAGGGGGAGCAGGAGGCTGAGGCAGACCTAAGCAGGGAGGATGTGACTTGGGAGAAGTGTCTGCTCGGCCCCTGCTTGTACCTTCTACCAAACGGCTGTCAAGCAGTGATGGAAACACCGTGCAGCGCCTGTTTTCCGGAGGAGAGCCGCGCTCCAGGGCCGCAGCATGCAAGGATGAAAAATCTCTTGGTTAAAACATATGTTGCAAGAAATGAGCAAAACCTAAAGTAAACAGTTTACACAGAGGTGAGCATCTGCTGATTGCTGATATACACAGGCAGAATGAGTCTCTGTTTGAAAATGGCCTCATTTTGCCCTTGCCTGCCTTTTTTTATATAATGAAATAACTGATTCTTCAGCAAGGCAGAAGGCTCCACTACTTATGTTTCCACAGTGCATTTTCTCTCCCAAACAATGTTTGCTGCCCCAAGAGCCTAATTATCACCTAAGAGATGTTAACAGCCAGATCATTGAAACTTCCAAAAGGTTTTGATCAAATACAAGCAAGATGTAGTTTGTATTTTGCTGCCCTGTATTCCAGGAGCAGCTGGTCTCCTGAGGTAGTAAAGTGTGGACTAAGTTAATGAATTTAAATATGCTTCTGTTAGATGTTTTAATCATGAATGTAATTGCATCTGGTACTCTTTTTAATTTTGAAATATAGAGTATGTGATTGGATTTCTTTTTTTTTTTTTCCTTTTTCTTTTTCAAATCTATCGCTACTGTTCCTCCCCTCGGGGAATTCTCCAGAAGGAAGACCTTTTCTTCCCAGAGTGAACATTATGAAACTTTATTGTACTGATTCTTTCAATATTAATTTTCTGTATCAGCAATCCCCTTCCTGTCCCTCTCTACAACTGCTTCTGCCTTTGTTAGGTCTGGCGCAAGGAGGATACACATGTAGTAACAGGTACACCAAGCCCCAGCGGGGAGTGGGAGGAATTTACCTTCGGTTTTCTCTGTCTCCGATACAAGCCTTTCGTGGCAGCTCTGGCACTGGTCTCTAGGCTGACTGGAATAACAGGATGCGCAACAAGCATCAGCCCAGCTTCTCAGAAAGACTAACAAGGGGAATTTGAACCCCAATATCTGCATCCCACAGTCGACTGAGGGATGTAGGTTTTCTGTGTTTGAGCTAATTGATAATAAAAAACATCATCAGGCTAAATGGAGCAAAGAAAGGAAGCAGTGCTGGCAGTTCGTGTGATGCTAAAAGCTTTCCGGATCTCTTGCTTTTGTACACACCCTCTCTTTGGGAAGAAGAAAATGAAATACGTCAAGCTGAGATCCCACAGAGTATTCAAAGAAATGTATTGCAATGACCCTGCCACCCTCCAGCTCCCATTGGCAAAACAGTCAAAGAAAAGATAAATTCCTATGTGAAGAGGCAGTCAGGGGATTGAATGACTGAGGGCTGTGGGATACGGAGCCTCATACAACAAGATCACCAGCTCCCACCCATCCCAGGTTGGTAGTGACTGTCCAAGCTCAGCAGTTTGCCAGGGTATCTGAAAGAACTAATGGCCCCAGCCCAGCAGATCCCAGTGGGCAGAGACTTATCACAGCATGCTCTAGGGATATAGATTGCCACATTCTTATTTCAAAATTTACCAAACACAAGAAACTTTTTCTCTGTGGTAATTGTTTTGACAGAGAGACTAAGCACATGTCTGCATTCAAAATGTGATTATTTCAGTAGAGCTGTGCTGATAAACCCCTTTTGGAAGAGAACTCACGCTGGCAGGCATTCCTCTGCCTCTATAACTTAACCCATTTCCCTGGACAGAGTCAGCTATACCCACAACTATATATATAGCTACCCACAGCTTCTTGCTGGCATCGCTATTTGGCTGACAACGTTCTTTTATTATTTACTTCTCACAGTACAGCTGTGCCAGCAAAACTTTTCCGCGTAACCTAAGCCTATGACGGAGAAAACTCCTGTGTAAATTTTTTGGAGGTGATGTTTCGTAGTCAAGCCTGAGGCAGAGACTTAAGCAAACGGCTCCATAGCTATGGCATTGTAATGTCACAACGTGAACCCCGGCGCTCCACAGTTACGTGGCACCATCACCTGCAGGCCAGGGGGTACCTCCTCTGCAGTGTCGGTGTAAGCAATGAATATATGCCGTTAAATTGGAAATGTCAATACCAGCGGCGAGTACTGCCAGTGCCTCTGGAAGGAAAGCTGTGTGTGCAGAGAATTGCCTTGGGAGGATGCGCGTGTGCCGACCCTCATACTGGGTTCTGCCACCACACCAGCAGCTGCGGCTGGTACCCAGGTGGGGTGAGTTCCGTGTCGCCTGGGCTGCTGGTGGGTGGCACGTTGGCATCGCTGCCTCCAGCCCCGCTACAGAAAAGGAAATATTCACAATTACTGATTCCCATCATCGTCCTGCCCCACCAGCCCAATTAAATGAAATTGCACTTGTGGCCTTAATACGGGAGGCATAACGAATCCCATGAGAAGCAGAGAAATCCTGCCAGTGGGAGAGCTTCCCCTCTCCGCTGGGGCAGCGCTGCCAGCTGCAGGTGACATTCAGCAGCGGGCAGGTGCCATCTAGTGGGAGCTGGGCAGGGCCTGGGGGAGAACAGGGTTTTCCCTTCACGCTGGGATGTTGGGGTATTCCCAGGCCGTGGGAGGGATAGTCCCAATGTGCACTTTCTTTGGAGAGATGCAAAGGGTTTTTCTCTGAGTTGAAAGCAGCGCTTTGGGGAATCCCAACGTACGCTTTTAAGCACATAATTAGACTTATGTGCAGTAGAGCTGCAGAGGAGCTTCATCACCTTTCATCCAGCTAGGACACCTCCAGAGTCCCTGAAATGGGAGGTGAGGCAATAAGATTGGCCTGTTTGTTTTTTTTTTAAAGTCTCTCTAGGATTTCTTAATCAAAAAGCTGCTTTTCAAAATCACATTCAACACAGTGCCACTCTACTTGTAGTTGTAAATGCTCCTGCTAGCCACAGGGCAAGGGATTTTATTTACCACCCTTAGAAGCAAAAGAGCCAGCCCATGGTTTGTTAGAGCGTGATATCCCTTCTTCACAGTCCAGGGGTGCTCTCCCTGTGAAATACCCAAGAGGTATTGGACCTTAAATTCACTCAGATTTGCTAACTCTTTCAGCCTCATGATGTATTGATCTGAGGGATCACCCAAGAGAGAAATCCTGTGGCTGTTGAAGTTTTGAAGCTGCAAATACCCCTCTGAAGACCCAAAACCACGAGTCTGATTTGTGATTCCTGTGAGTGCAGCTGAGAGGAAACGAGAGGATTCCTGTAATTGGAAATAGTTTTGCTATTCCTTGCACCCCTCCCGGCAGCGCCTGGGACAGGTCACTGTCAGCGACAGGATGCTGGCTGGCCTGCAGGGATCAGTGATGGATTTGGAGCGGACCTTTCCAGCACTGCTCAGCTAATGAATTTTGCAGTCTTTGTCAGCTTCCTCTGTATGGTGATTCACTTAGGAGAGAAATTGTTTCTGTGACCTAGAGCATCACTTTGACAATTCCTGTTGGATATTTCTCTATGCCTGCTTTAAATGAACTGTGGCTGCTGAGGTTGGCAGGGAGCACTAGTGCTGTTCGTGTGAAATACCTGCACCTTGTACCGTGCGTGTTACATATTTTGCTTTTCTTTAAGAAACAGTATTAACAAAAGCGTTAATTGCAGGCCAGCTCATGCTGTGTTGTTTTCAGGCTCAAGCAAAAGAAGTTGAAACCAAGAATTAACCTACTGTTTCCAGATCAGTAATTTGTGAAAAAATGAGCAACGATGCCCACAAAGTCTCCTCTTGTGCTGTCAGGAAGGGCTGGTATCACTAGCTGTAGCCCACAATGAATGGCACCTTCTTCGTCAGGCTGCAGCCCTTTCTGCCCACCTCAGCCCGCCTTCTGGAGGGGTTTTAAGAGCAAACTCTTAGCACTTCCTTAGGTCCACAGAAAAAGACCTGGGGGTGTTGGTCAACTTGTCAGCTGAACATGAGCCAGCAGTGTGCCCAGGTGGCCAGGAAGGCCAACAGCATCTTCGCCTGGATCAAGTGCAGTGTGGTGCGTAGGACTCGGGAGGTGATCGTCCCCCTGTACTCAGCACTGGTGAGGCACCACCTCTAGTGCTGTGTCCAGTTTTGGGCCCCTTCCCACAAACAAGACATTGAGAAGCTGGAGTGGGTCCAGAGAAGGGCAACGAAGCTGATGAGGGGTCTGAAGAATAAGTATTGTAAGGAGAGGCTGAGGGAGCTGGGGTTGTTCACCCTGGAGAAGAGGAGGCTGAGGGGAGACCTTTTCACTCCCTACAACTCCCTGAAAGGAGGGTGTAGAGAGGTGGGGGTCGGTCTCTTCTCCCAGGTCACAGGCGATAGGACAAGAGGAAATGGCCTCAAGTTGCACCAGGGAAAGTTTAGGATGGATATTAGGAAAAATGTTTACACTGAAAGGGTTATTAAGCCTTGGAATGGGCTGCCCAGGGAAGTGGTTGAGGCACCATCCCTGGAGGTATTAAAAAGACGGGTTGACATAGTGCTTAGAGACATGGTTTAGAGATGTATTTTTGTGGTTTTGGGGTGTTTTTTTTTATCAGAGTTAGGTTGATGGTTGGACTAGATGATCTTAAAGGTCTCTTCCAACCTAGACAATTCTATGATTCTTCGATTCTATGACTCTGGATGCTGTGCCACATGCAGAACGCACTAAAGCATGGATTTCTTGACGCTGGCATGGCCCCTGTGAGATCAATTGCTTTTCTCTGCATACCCTTTGATGGATTTTTTGCATTTGCCTTGTAGTAATGTCTTGATTTCCCAGGAAATAATGTGTTTCAGACAGAAGCCAGGCATCTTGTTACTCCTGCCAACTGGCAAGGGGGGTGCATATATGCATATAGATATTTGGTGTTTAATAATTGAACCTGGCTATATCAAGGTTGGCAGCAAGTCTTTCGGCTTTAAAGACAGGGCATTGTTATAAGAAAATGGGATGTTTTCCTGTGCTGAAGACAGATTTTTGTTCCCCAGCTAATCCTGGTGTCTGCAGCTGCTGTCTAGATATCACCTCCTAAAAGGCAGGGAATGAACTTCTGAACATCTGTAACAGCTACATTAAGTGGCGTGGTTTATTGTAGAATTATGGATGATGATGGCTGGATTACTAAATTGTAAATCAATCAAAGGCATTTTGATGATATTCTAAACCATGAGAGAGAGAGACTCATGCAGGAAGAGACAGTGATTTATTGCACCAACTGGTAACACATCCATCCCCAGTCATTTTTATTTATCATTATTTTGAAAATATATCAACCCTTCATAAAAGCAAATAAAAAAAAAAGAAATCCGTAATGATAATAAAGTTTTGCTGTAATGAAAATTGACACTCCTGCACTGTGATTTCTGGTGATGAAAAAGTGGAGAATAAGGAACTTAAGATACACAAACTTCACAATAAATTAGTTGAACAATTGTCTTTGTTTAATTGTCTTTTACGAGCAAATGAAGGGAGCTTTTTTCCTTTCTATTCTTAAATCTATTCCTTTGAAAGTGTCTCACAGTATCTGTAGTTTTAAACCATTGGTACCCGGGATTTTGAATGCTTAGCAAGTCATCCATTTCCAAGGCATTAGCAACACAGACAGGATTTATTTCAATCTCTGCAGCTGATTCTTTGATCCGGGGCTTGCTTAAGTGCATTCCAGTGCAATTAATTAGAAAAACAGTATAAGGCAGTGGCAACTCCAAGTGATCTTAAATGTAAAAGTGACTGATTAGTAGCTCGGCTTTCTGGAGGATTATCTATCTGTGTCTTGACAGCATCTGCTATTCCTGAGCAAGGGAGAGTTAGTTAATTGAGAAGAGGGAGCTTTGCCACTCTTTGTAAGCCACTGTTTGCAAGAAAAGCAGTAGTGTGGGAACCTCTCCCAGTACTAATTTTAAGAAGGAACTGGGTAAATGGAATTAGGACCAGTTACCTATCTGATGCTGTGGCAGTACATGGATTTGCTTTGCTGGACAGCAGTTGTTCCTTTTCGGTAGCAGCCCTGCATGGCTCACAGAAGAGCTCTTTGGAAACCAGCCCTCACAACAGCTTGCACTGAGGCTGCTTCCAGGAATAGGTTGTGCTGCTCTTCATGTTTTTCTTCCTTGGGATGTCTTGGTTCTTGATGTACCCTGGCTGGTTGAAATTTAGAATGTTTACTTGTACATCCAGGACATGTCAATCGAGTTTCAAAATTCTCTGCATCTTGATTCTGTTTCCTGAGCCTTCCCACTCTGATCAATAAGAGTAGCCATCCATCAGTTTTTGATTGGAACGAGATCGATCCACAAGCAACTCAGGGGTGTCCGTGCTGCAGTTGCAGCTTCCTGACATCAGTATTGCATCCCTTTGGGCTGAGGCAGGCAGTCGAGGAATTCAATTGTCCTGCCGAAGCGATCAATATCTGCTCCTCTGACTACTCTTGCTCCCTTAATCTTCCGGTATGGTTTCTTTATAATTTAATCTTCTTCAAGGAGACATACTTCCTGTCCATCATGCTGTTACAGGTCTCTTGAATCTTCCTTGAATCTCACTGCCAGTGGAGGTTCTGTGATTCGCAAGAGAAGCTGGCTTACAGTTCAAAAGAAAATGCAAATTCCCGCCTATCTGCTTTGTTTGCAGCTGATTCAGATAAATACCTTTGCATATTGCAGTTACTCCTGCTTTGTCTTTGCACTATTTCAACTTGCTTCTGGGTTTCTTTTTTCTGTGTGGCAATATGCCGATCATTCTTTCTTCTGTGTCTTGAAGCGTGCAGGCTTCAGATGCAGAAATCCTGCTTTATTAGGTAAAATATGCGCTTGTTTTATTCATTATATCCATCTTGACACCTGGGGAGGCTGAATCCTGGCATTCTCTCTCTTCCCAGGCTGAAGACAGTAGGAAGCTGTGCAGATTTCTGTGCAGAACCAGGGCATCTCTGTCCTGATGACAACAGGAGACTTAAATAAAGTTCAGCCTCCCTGATAGCATGGCAGCCTATGCTGGCACTTTATTAGGGGATAACACTTACTTCTGGAGCTAGAATGAGACCCCGAATGTTTTCCACTTCAACTGTCTAGTGATAGGGTGAAAACTGCTGTCTTATGCTCCCTGTCCAGCACGAATTGGTCTCTGACGTAGAGATGGAAAGTTCAGTGTCTCCTTGTAGATGTCCCATTACTCTTCAGGGGTTGATTTAGAATCATAGAATCATAGAATGGTTAGGGTTGGAAGGGACCTCAAGGATCATCGAGTTCCAACCCCCCCGCCATGGGCAGGGACACCTCCCACTAGAGCAGGTTGCTCAAGGCCCCATCCAGCCTGGCCTTGAACACCTCCAGGGATGGGGCATCTACAACTTCCCTGGGCAACCTGGGAATTTGTTTCTTGCTTGATTCTAATGTGTCTAACATACAGGGAGAAAGTAAAAAAACAGTGGATACAGTACCCTGCTAGCAAATATTTTACAGTAAATATGGCTACAATGTCTTACTAAAGTCTGTATTTTGTGTAATGCTAAAATCAATAAAAATGAAAGTCTCTTTGAAAGAGCCAGTAAGTGAAGGGAGTGAAAATTTCTCTTAACGGTGAATGGCAGTTTTTTTCATCCTGAAATTTCCTACCTTGATGACAGCAGGGGCAATAATAAAAGCAGAAGAATGCAAAGAATAGGCATGGGTTGTGCTCCACATTTCTGCCGTCTGGCCTCTGCCAGCGCTGATGTAATCCTTCTGGCATTGAAACTTTCCATTGCAGTCCGTCAGCCTTCAGATGTGCTATTGATTAGTGGGTTTACTAAGGTCACTTAGGAATCACAACAAACCTCCTGAAACTAGGGAAAGGTAATAAATCAAAGGTATTTGATTTGTAACTTGCCGTCATTTTTGGTGCCTTGCTTCAGTAGAAGACAGCAGTCAACACTTCCTAAGCGCTTGATATGAGGAAGGTTATGATGGCAAGAGAAAGCACTTGTTTATAAACGGTGCAAGTAACATAAGCTTTTAATGGGTCCTCGAGGAGTCCAAGGCTCCAGAGGGCTCTGGAATGCTGTCCTCTCCGCCCCCATCTGCTCCCCTTACCCTGACCCCCACTTTGTTTTTTCCAAGCCTTTGGCCAATTTTCATCACATCTGTCATTTTGAAAAATGAACTGGCGGTTCACTCCTAAGGTTCATAACATGTCATGTATCTTTTTTTAGATTAACTTGTTTGCAAGAGACAGTGCAACAGGAAATTCTTGTGCTTACACAGCAGCTCAATTTTCTTGAAAAGCAGAGATGTTGTTAAAACTCATAGTCTGTGTCTATTCTGCTAATTGGATATAAAACAGTCATGAGACATGAGGGTGATAGGACCGTACTTGTTTCCCGGGGACAAGCCTATTAGTACTATATTGCTAACAAATCTGAAGCGGGGCTGTGTGTGTCTTATGAGCACAGCAAGTATCAGTACTGCACAGCACTGAGATCTAAGGTAAAAGCGTACTCACTCTCATTTCATTTATGGAGATAATGATCCTGAAAGTGTCCATTTCTGATGGTTTCAGAGGAATTAATACCCAAGCATAATTTTCTTGATGCTGCACTGGATTCCAGATATAAAATGGTCCCTTGTATTACCATATGTATCCCATCAGTCCGGAGCATCGTGGTGCTGCTCCCAAGGTGGGTATCAAGGCTACATGTGTCCTCCCAGCTTTCCAACAACCCATGGTTTCATCCATCTGCCCTTGGGGATGGCTTACATCCTTTGTACCTCCACTCCGGCTCTGCAGCCTTTGCCAAAATAATACAGGATGAGTATCTATGTAAGAGGAATGTATGCATAATAGTATTCCAACGATTGCTTCGTAGACTTTCTTTGTAGGTCAGCTTTAAATGGAGCCACTGTGCAGACACACAGCGTTACTGCTCCTACAGATTCCAAAGTCAAGGTTGGGTTGCTGCAGGGTGTCTGGATTCACACAGATTCCTGTTTCCCTTGGTCTCACGCCTGCAGGTTTCTTCACCACCAGGCTGGAGAAGGCCCTTGCAGTTGTGTTTGACTACCCGGTGTTTGTAAAGCTGTGACTCGGATCCCGTGCGTGTCTTGTGAAACACCAAAACTTGTGTTTAAAGTTGTTCTTCAGTGGATGGAGGGCCGGTTGTTCCTTTTGTGCGATGCCCGTGCTGCTGCTTGCTCTTTTGTCTCCTCCTTCACTGTCAGCTTCTGTTACTTTATCTGCTGCCTTTGCAAGAACGATGGGTTGTGTTGTGTACACACTCACACGAGCGTCACGCTCCCCGGCTGGCACTGCAGCGTGACCGTGGTGTGATGAAAGGCTGCATCACTGGGGTTGTGAAGCATTCATCCTCCACGTTTTATGAAATACACAGGGGAAAAAAGAGAGGTGTGGTGTGCCTACTCACAGTTAAATTATTTTTTTTTTTGACTCAGAGTTAAATAGTACTGGTATTTTTAAGTATATAACACATTTAAAATGTGTTACATAGTGAATATAACACATTTTAATTCCTTCTAAAAGATAGAAATATGTAATAGATTCTTACTTTACAGCAATTTATATCCAAAAGACCTGACCTAAGTAATCTCAGGTTCATTTACACTCTGAAATCTGGTACAGATCTATTTACGCCTTCAGCCAGTATTGGGATAGCTGCTGGAATTAGAGTTGACTCTGGTTTTCCATTTTTAATCTGTTCTTCCCCAAGAGGTTTTAGAAAAGGAATAGAATAGAATAGAATAGAATAGAATAGAATAGAATAGAATAGAATAGAATAGAATAGAATAGAATAGAATAGTTCAGTTGGAAGGGACCTACAATGATTGTGGATGCCCCATCCCTGGAGGGGTTCAAGGCCAGGCTGGATGGGGCTTTGAGCAACCTGCTCTGGTGGGAGGTGTCCCTGCCCATGGCAGGGGGGTTGGAACTAGATGATCTTTAAGGTCCCTTCCAACTCTAACCATTCTATGATTCTATGATCATCTAGTCCAACTGCCCTTCTCCAGGGCATTAACTGTGACCTGGAAGGGCAGCAGGTCAGGCTGCAGCCCCAAAAGCCATATAAATGTTGCCAGCTATAGAAATGCTCCTTTTTCAGGGACTGCTGGTGCTCACACCCCATCCTGTGTTTCAGAAGGACTTAGACATGTCATGTCAGCCAGGATCCAAAGCTCCAGGCATCCAGCAGATGCTGGGTTGCTAGGCCAGGGTCTAGATTCCAGAATCTGCATTGAAACCCCTCTCTTGGGAATGGAGGAATAGGTGTTTGTATTAAACTGCATTTAAGCTATCCTGGAAGAGTGGCCCTTTTTGCTCGCCCGTTGGTGGAGGTGCTCATCCATTCTTGGTGGTTCCTTGGCGCTGGTGTGACGTGTGAGACTCCACATTGCATATGCCTGAGATTAGGATAAGCAGACAAGTGGTTTCTGGAGCATCCACACAGACAGGCAGCGTTTTGTTTAAATGCTCTCAAAAATCCAGCTGAATTGTGAAAGCCTCCCCACAACTCTGCTTCCTTTTCAAGAAACCCCTCAATTTTACCTGCCCAAACCCACCCTTGTGTATTTAGAAACCTGTGCTTTGGATTGCATCCAGCCAAGAGTGTCTGTGCGAGTTTTAATTTTTCCATCTGGGAGAAAAGCGTGTCGGTTTGTGTGTGGTAGGAGAGTATTCTCTTCTGCCTCCAACTCCCGACGCAGCCTGAGGGTTGTTTGTAGGAGTTTGTTGCCAGGGGGCTGCCAGCAGCATCGCTGCTCCGCGAACTGGCCCACGGCGACACCGAGTCCCCGGGTGAAGATCTGGAGGGTGAGCAGAGCCGGCGGTAATGCTTGTGCCATTTCCAGACACCCTGTCTTTTAGCACAGCAGAGTCCCAAGAGCAGAGACCATCAGGCCAAACAAACACAACGGTGCAAAACAAACCCAGTAACCAAAGCCAGCCCCGACTTGCTGTAAAAACACCCCCCTTTACTGGAAAAGAAAACCATTGATGTAGGTGTTTACCCAGTCTGAGTACTAGAGGCTTGGCTTTGCTATGAAGTTTCTTGGCTTTGAGTGTTCTGTGTGGCAACCTTTATTTAAACATAGGGGACAGAAGAGACTTGTTTATTTTGTTTATTTGTTTTGTTTGGGGTTTGCTTTCTTTTTCTATGACTTTTAAAGGGCTGAAGAGTTTATTGTGTGTGAAATGCAGGAAGAGTCTAAATGAACACCAGATGAGAGGAAACAGACTGAGGAAAATTAGGGCTATTTGCTACCAAAGGAAGTAATCATTGTACATATATTAAATTCCAATCTCTAACTGAGAATGTGTTTTGCTATGCAAGAAATCTGACTGTAGAGTAAAAAAAGTAAGTGGAGTGTCCCCAAGTTGGGGCTGTAGAAGTGGGTGTACTGGTGGTAAACATGGCAGGAGGAAACTTTTACTGGAGCAAGTGCTGGAGTGTGTTCCGCACCCCAGTGTTTGCCACCGTAGTGGCTCTGTGCAGACAGGTAAAAGAGATTTTCATACACCTGTTTTTTGTAGGTAACATTTAGTATGACTTTATAATGAGAATATAAATTCCTTATAAAGTTCGATCTGCCACGTTCTCAGCCCATCCATCGTTAGAGACACCTGACACATCTTTACTTATCATTTACCTCTAAGTCATTGCTGGAACTGCTCCTTTAGGATACACTGTCCATTCTGAGTGGAGATAACCGTTACCTAATAATCCTCTTAATTGTCTCTGGCAGGGGAGGGTTTAAGTGATGGCAGTAGGGGTGCTGGCTGCTCTTCTCCTTCTTCTTTCTTTGGTCCTAAAAGCAGGGTAGGTGCATGGTTTCATTTCGCTGCTGGGAGGCAAAAGCACGAGTTGTATTAGTGATAAACTCTTTACAGAGAGAGCCAGTATGAATTGAATAAGGACCCTCACAAATTATTTGAGGAGTGTGTAATACACAGTCTTGGCTTATGAAGATGCCTTAAATCAGCTGCAAATTTGACATTACTACTTCTTTTAAACAAAACAGAGTGTTTCTCATTCCCGCAAGCTGGCAGAGACACCCTGTTCAGTTCGGTTAATTCAGCAAGGACATAGAAAGATGTTTTTTTATTATTATTTTTTTCTTGAGCTGTAGAAAAATTGTAGCCTGGGGGCATGTTGCTTTGACAGATTGGGGTTATATGGTTGAAGCTGACCTATGCAGCTTCTTCCCCCTTCCCCCTCCCGGTAGGCAGGATGAAGCACGTATGATTGGAAGTGGCTATCCTTATTTTGCTCTTTATCTGATGGAAGGCCACCACAGTAGTCGAGAAGGACTTGTTATAGATTTTTCTTTTCCTGTGAGAGATGGTTGAAAGCTCAGTGAACAACCTGTAGAAATAAAAAAATGAGATATTTTGGCTGTGTGGGAGGGAAGCATTTAATCACAGCGAAGAATAGGGGATTGCAGAGTCAAATAAGCAGTTCTTGGCAGATTTTAGAGACCAGCAGTGGGAAGTAAGAAGGGTGTATTGAATAGTAGTGTAGGAAAGCATAAATGGAAATGAACTGAAGAGAGATAATAGCATCATATTTAGAATCTGTCACTTTATCAGAATTATGTTGACTGGTTATTAGCAAAAGAGAAGGAATTGTTTTTTTAGAGGAAGAAGGGTTTCATTTCCCCTTCATTAGCTGAGGAACCTGCTGACAGGAATTAAGGCAGAATATTACTAAATGGGGGCTTCAGCCACTCCCTTGTGTCTGCAAGAAAGGGTTATTTTTAACCCAGATCTGCTCAGTGACTGCATTTGCAGCATGGCCCTGAAAAAAAAAAAAGGGGGGGGTGGGAGGGAAAAAGGGAAAAAAAGAAAGCTCTGCTGGCAAAACTAAGGCTGCTTTGTGCTGCTGTGTGAGAATGGGACGGAGAGGTCCAGGGTGGGAATCCTGTAGGGCAACAGTGCCCCTGACGCCTGTGTCATGAAAATATGCCTCAAGTTAACTATTGTCCTCTGACCTCAATCCATGCTGAAACAGGGGCTTTGCATAATCATTGAAGGAGACGGTTCCTGCTCCAAAAGATGTTATGTTTTGAATTGCCAAAATAGACAAAGGAGACATTGTCAGCCCTTCACACAGGGGAAACGGAGGCAGAGAGAGAGATTTGTCTGGGGCACATAGGCTAATTTTGACAGAAGGGGCACTTAGGCTCAAGTTTCCTGAATTCGTTTGTGTACTACAACCGCGAGATTGCCCTTCCTTTCTAATACTGTTTTTTTTTTCTCCCTGAAACAAGGTTGTTTATCAAAAACATTATTTCATTTTGCTCTGTTTTAATAAATACACTAGTGATTCTGTCCTCAGACAAAACTGTGCAGCTTGCATGTACATCCCAGTTGCAATGCTGAAGTTGCAGATGTCTTGGGAATGCCACCCTTCAGGTGGATTTTCACATTGGGACCACCAGGGACAATAATGCAAGGAAAGGCAGAGGTGTGACTTTGGCTTCTGCTTTTCTGTGTCCTCTGGGGATCACAACCCCATGGATATGTAGAAGGGGACCCTGCAAGGGTAGGAATGCTGTTCTGCCCAGGGGAAGAAAAAGAAAAATATCTTATTCACTAGAATGTCCATTTTTGTTGCTCAAAGTTGTTAACTCCAGGAAGGCCAGTGAGACTTGGCATGGCGTGACCAAACTGGGGCTGTTTGGGTTTTTTATGAGGCAGTATTGAGTGGAACCATCTGGGCTAGGAGAAGACCACACTTCTGAAATGAGCCTTTAGGAATACTTAAGTAGCTGTCTGGGGCACCACGCTGAAAGGAAGGGCACTCACAGCTGCCTGTATTTTATGGGTTTATTTTATCTCTGATGACAAAAGAGAACTTACTAGTTATGTGGTTCCTCATAAATTTCAAGCCACTGCTGACAAGTGGCACTGCCTGCATTCTCAACCATGCTGGCGCAAAGTTCCCCCAACTTTCTGGCTTGTGATGTCAATAGCAGTGCTGCTAATGGATGATGCTTTAGAGAGATACCTAACTTTTCTCTGAACTTCAAGGCAATCCCCAAGTTACAGTTTGAGAGCAGAAACTTAAGTATCTTAAGTACCTTGGATGAGTACTTTCGTGGTCATTCGTCTATATCAAAGTGTCTCATGTCTCTGGTTCCCAAGGCCCCAGTCTTTCTAAAGGTGTGCTGTTCCCTCTCCTGAGAGCTGAAGGAATCTGCACCTCTGAAACCAATATCCTCCCAGAAAGCTAAATACAGGTTTGGGAGCAGTATGTCGATGGTGCAACTCAGCTTGGGCGGATTAAACTATTCTTTTGCATTGTGGTCTGTGTTTGGTTTTGGGGTGACTTTTATGCCCCATTGGGGCAGCTTCCTGAAGTTCCTCCAGGCACCTGGTTCCACTGCCTGTATTCCAGTTTCCAAAGACACATCTTAATTCTGTGTTCGGAGGCAAACTCCCCTCTTTCAAGCACTTTTCCGTCACAGACCTGGAAGGGGGCATATCAAATTCAGTATAATTTCAAAAAATGTAACCTGTTTTCCTTTGCTTTCTGTTCACTGAGATGAATCTTAGAGAGTGATTGATTGCTCATGGTAAAAATATTTACCAGCGTATCACCTCAACTAAGATAATAGCTCTTATGGAGCTGCTGCGAAGAAAGAAATACTTGCTCCTTAACCTTTTTTCAGTCCATGGCCTGTTCAAGCTGTCTCTGTTTCAATGGACCCTAGAAGCTTTGCATGATATTTATTAATCTGATTTACTAATAGACTCCTGAAGTTTAAACAGAGGATGAGACAGAAGAGACAAACTGGACTCAGGCTTAGAGGGATCAGATTCGTGCCAGCTCAGCCACAGACACCCATGTGACCTTACGCACATCATTTAATATTTGTGATTCCCCTGTCTGCAAAATGCAGATGCTAATTCTTCCTTTTTTTTCCCCCTATCCATACTAGTGTAGACTGCAGGTTTGGACAGGCATCAGCTCCTCCTGTGTCTTTGGATACTTCACAAATGAGTCCCTGATCTTAGGTGAAACATCTAGTTGCTTCTGTAAGACACATAATAATAATTGGCTTCAACCTGCTTCAGGAAAAAAGGCAACCTTTGGATTACATTGGTGTAAATAAAAATTCCACTACAGTTCACAAGTCAAAAAAATGCTGGTAGTGTTTAGCATCAATGTCTGTCACTTGAACATCTGGCATTCATCATCACTTTCCTTTTCCTTCCACTGTCATATTTTATCCCCATCTGTTAGAGGTTTCTTAGCACTGTCTACATAAATCATAGCTGCGTCTCAGTCTGGGTAGTTGAATCATTACAGGCTGCAATGTAAATGAAGGAAAAAGAGGTAAATTTAAGGGAAATGTTTCTTTCCGCTCCTCTTCTTTCTCCCCCCTCCCTGTCCACAGCCAGTACTAGACAGCGTTGCTGTCTAGCATGATACTCCTGCTATAAAGAGAGATGGAAAAGTTTCCAAAAATAACAAATGTTTTTACCAGCCCTAGTTCTGAAGGCAGAGGCACTGAAGCCTGAGTGGACACCCATTGCCATTGTTGGAAAGACCAAAATGTACTGCTTTGGAACCCCCTTCAGCAAGTTAATAATAAATCAGGAAAGCAAACATTCCTTTAAATCAGACTGCCCGGGCAATGTCTTTGATGTATTTTCTTAAAATTAATTTACTCTTATAGCAGTAATTTAGGTTACTGCTAGGAAGAATAATATTGAAGGTGCTGGGAAAATATGGGTGTGTTAATATTAGCCAAAGCAGAATATTTTTACTTTTTTTTTTCCTCAAAAAACTGTGCAGTGCCCTCATAATGGCCATCACTTCCAGCTCTCCCGAGCCGTGCCGGCAGGGCAGTGAGCCGCAGCAGCATTCCAAAGATGCATTTCTGATGGGGAAATGAATCCACCCCCTCCATATGAAACATTTCCAGTAGCATGAGTGCATTACCCTGCCAAAGCCAGGTGCTGCCGTTTGTGCACAGTGTCACACAGCCCCATGTGCTGGGAGCAGACGTGGACTTAATTCCCTGCCAGCTTTGGCAACTAGAGAAGGTATTTCCTTGTTCTGAAACACTCAGAGACACCATAGTGCCAAGCTACTGGAAGTTAGGGGGAAAAAAGGCCCTTTTCCCCCTGTCTGGAGAGGGCTGTTGCAGGCTGCCATCGCTGTCAGTCCCAGAACTGGATCCGGGCTCAAGGTGGGCTGAAGCTGGAGGGTCTCTCTGTACAGCTGTTGTGTTTTCAGGTCAAGGGACAGCTTGTGTTGTCAGGGACTTGATTGTACTTTGAACAGCAAGAACGCCCCGTGTCACTATGTGTGTTCCTCCCAGTTGTGTTGCTTTTTCACCCTTTTTAGTCTCATGTATCAAAAGCGTGTCTTAAGTTTGTTTGAATTGATAGCAGATGAGCTGAAATGAGAATAAACTATTGCTACTATTGCTGGTTGTCAACTCATGCCTTCTCTTTCTACAAAGCATATTGCATTCCCGATTCCCCATTATTTTTCACTTACATTCCTGCAGTGTTATCCTGCTACTCAGTGCAGACTCCCAGATTTCACTTTAGCAGCCAGATCAATCAAGCGGTAGGTGTCCTGGTCAGCATCTGCTTGAAGGGAAAATGACAGGCCCAGCTCATGGATGGAGCAGTTGCTGGTCTGTCCTGCAGAGCAAGTCCTGGCTGATTTGGAAGGCACGTGGTCATGTGAAAGCCCAGGCAGTCCCTAAAGTCACAGCGGCTCTCTGAAGTTGTTAGATCAGATGCTGTAATGTTGATTAACTCTTGTCTTTTCGATATCTTAGCTTGCCAAGCATCTTTCTTGTTACTAGCAGAATATTTATTTTATTTTCTCTTCTTCTTCTAGAAAATTTTACTACATCACACTGCTGAGAGACCCCGTATCTCGTTACCTCAGCGAATGGCGTCACGTCCAACGAGGAGCTACTTGGAAGACCTCCTTGCACATGTGCGATGGCAGGACACCAACTCCCGAAGAGCTGCCATCGTGCTATGAGGGCACGGACTGGTCAGGCTGCACGCTGCAGGAGTTCATGGATTGCCCGTATAACTTGGCCAACAACCGCCAAGTGAGGATGTTGGCTGACTTGAGCTTAGTGGGCTGCTACAACATGTCCTTCATCCCAGAGAACAAGCGAGCACAGATCCTGCTGGAGAGCGCAAAAAAGAACCTCAAAGACATGGCCTTCTTTGGCCTGACAGAGTTCCAGAGAAAGACTCAGTACCTGTTTGAGAGAACTTTTAACCTGAAATTCATCCGGCCCTTTATGCAGTACAACAGCACCAGAGCAGGAGGGGTGGAGGTGGATAATGACACCATCCGGAGGATTGAGGAGCTCAATGACTTGGACATGCAGCTCTATGACTATGCAAAGGACCTCTTCCAGCAGCGCTACCAGTACAAACGGCAGGTAGAGAGGATGGAGCAGAGGATAAAGAATCGGGAAGAGAGGCTTCTTCACCGGTCCAATGAAGCACTTCCCAAGGAAGAGACCGAAGAGCAAGGACGCTTGCCCACTGAGGACTACATGAGCCATATTATAGAGAAGTGGTAGCCTAGGCAGACTTTTATATTGATGATATTCTAGGGTTTCCATATAAAAGATCATGGAAGTAAAATTACGAAAACAACAAAAAATATTTTATTTAAAAGCAAGTCTGTAAAACAGAAGATAGATTGCTTCCTTAAGCATAGGGTCTTTTTACTGTTTCTTACAAGACCGACGAGATTCTTAAAAAAAATAAATAAATACATAAAAATAAAAAAAGGGTCAACATTATAATGCAGAGGTAAAAAATGCACAAATGCAGTTACCCGCTCTTATGGCCAAATACGAAAGAATGTTTCTTATCCTCACAATTCAAACACAAATGGCAGAAGTAGGATTTTAAAAAATCTGTCTATCCCCTGAGCGTAATGATACGAAGATACATAATTACAAAATGATGTTTTCTTTTGGGGGTGTTTTTGGGGGTGGGATGGGAATTGCATTGCTTGTAAGTAAATGATAACTAAGTTAAGGATGGATGTGCTGCCCTGTCAGGCGGTGCGATCCGAGCACAAGGGCGGTCACTTCATTTCAGCTGGCAGCCACTGCCAGAAAGTAGAGCACCATAAAAATAAAAAAAGAAAAACATCAGAGGATGAGAAACATTGATGCAAATTGACTGTGGCCTAGGATATGTACTTAGCACAGTGGTTTTGATACATTGCACTGGTATCACATATGCATAACGCAACTTCATCACGAAAATAATTGGGAATTCATGCACAGAGCCCCCAGATTTGTTTCACAGGCAGGTCCCCAAACAAGTCAAAAGCCAACCAAATTCCACATAGGCTCCACATGGCACTCACACGCCATCCTGTCACCCTGTGCAACTGCCGCCCATGCCATCATCAGTATTATGTGTTAACAGCACATGAAAAACCTATCCTATGTACTGAAAAAAAAAAAAAAGAGGAAGAAGAATTGAAATAGCAATACTCCCTCATAAATCTGCGCAACAGGTTCCAGGGAAGACCCTGCAAATAATCAGTCCTTAGTGGGAATATGATGAGGGGGTGATTTTGTTTTGTTTGTTGATATGTGAAATACTGAACTAGAACAAGCATACAGACGTACCTGTATCTGTATTTTATCAGTTATTTTCCCTTGCTTTTATCAAGAGGTAATGGGCATCAGCCTGCTTCCAGTGAAGTCACTAGAACTGATTTAAGTGGGAACAGGATGGGGCTCTCTTCCAGAGCTGTGAAAATTTCTGACTGTGGGTCTGAATTAATGATGAGACAGTGCACATTGTCTTTTGGCAGAGTGCCTGTTCTGCAGCTCTTACTTTAAATGAACAAGCTGTGTTCATAAAACTGGAAAGGGGAATCATGGATAATGTTTTCTTAGTCTCAGACCACTTTCAAAGCAGAACTCATTCTCTTTCAATGCTGTTTTCTAGGGACTCATGTAAGTTTAATCCTGCAGTGTGGTGACAGTCTAACCAGGTTCTGCTTACTGACTTTTGAGTCATAGAACAACAATGACTTCTCTAATTCCTCTTCCCACTCTCCAAATTAAAGTATGGCTTATTTTCTTGCTGTTGCAAGCACTTCTTTGTTTGGCTGCAAGCATGGAAATGAAGCAGTTTTTGCCTGTTTCATGTCTCGCCCCGTTATTACTCAGCCTGTAAGACCTGAACCAGCTATTGTTTGGGGTAAACTGTGAACCAAATGGAATATGATTTGATTTTCAAAGGCCATGTTAACTGCAGATCAAATACGGCATTGAAATCACTGGAGGAGAGGCAGAGAGCTGATGCATTCAACTTTAGCATGTTGTTTTTACATCACCCCTTTCTCATCACATGAATCTACTGAAGCGCTGCTTGTTTTGTATTTTAATTCTCTCTCTGCCTCCATACACCGTTTCCAACAGTTTGAAATTCAGACTGAGTTTCGCAAAGGAGGGGCTGCCTTAAGCAGAGGAGCTGCCTTGTTTCTTCTGTGTACGCCCTGCGGAATACACCTTGCTTTTGGAGATGTTCTTCTCCAGAAGAGTAAAGATGACTAAAAACTTAAAGAGCAGAAAATACAAGCAGCACTTTGGGCTCGAATACAACCCTGGTACAGCCCCGACCCAAAGTCCACTGAAGTCAAAGGGTGTCTTTCCTGTTGATTTCCGATGGATTTTGATGGGGTCTGCGTCCTGGTGCTGCCAAGTGCCCAAGCACACTCTCATTTGTCTGCAAGCACAGTGGGTCGTTGTTACCCCTGCATTTGGCTGGTACCAGTATTTGCTAGTGGTGTTGCTGTCCTTAAGGTCCTGTCTGTGCTTCTGCCACAAAACAGCCACTGCTCCCACAGGTGTGTAGCCTGGCTGTAGGCATTTCCTCCTAGCTGAAAAGTGGGAAGCAAAATGAAGTAATTTTCGGTTGTTGGCTTGGGGGCAGAAGGTATTACAAATCCATTTGGCTCATCTCTGAATTCCAGGACTGGGAGGAGCTATGTCTGCTAGTTTCCCGGTGCTTTTATGTGTTGCTGTAACTAAAGAAAACATTAAAAAAAAAATAATGGCATTTTACAGGCTGTCTACTCACAAAACCAATACACAAGATATAAAAAGCAACTGTTCTCTATGCACAGTTTCCAGCTTTACCCAAAGGCTTTTCACTGTGCGTTCTGGATCCGTAATGCACACATGGCTACTGCAGGGAATCCACACCGGAGGTGCACGTGGGCTCAGCCCCGGGGAAGCCGCGTACACCGGCACCGGCTGCTGAGAGCCCTGCTGTACCAAAGGCCACATTCTGCTCTCCTCTACCAAAGGGTGACAGTCAACGGGGAATGTGTGTGATTGGGACTGGTAACATGATTTGGCCCGGTTTGCCCGAGCTGTTTCTGTGTTATGAGCTCTGAGTAACCAGCTGGGTTTTAATGGATCTTATCTGCAGGGTGCTCTAAAGCAGAGGCAGCCTCTGACCCTAGAAGCATGTCAGTAGAAGACCTTGTTTCCAACATTTTCTTTGTAATATATTACAGTAACAAGCAAAAGAAATGAAACTATCTTGAAAACTGTCTTCTTATTGGTTTCACTTCAACCCACAAAAGGAGGGCTGACCCCCCTCTCAAGGCTTAGGACTGAGGCAGAAACTTCTAGATTCAAATCCTGCGCCCAGTGAACACCTCAGTTTCTCCCCCTGTACATTGGGAATAGCAAATTTACGCACTGCAAAGAGGTACTCCCAGGTGTGAGTATTACAGGTCACTTGGAAACAGATTCTAGTATCGGAAATGAAGAGAATGACCCAAAGGCCATCGCTCACCCTGGCTGCTGTGCTGGTCTGTTCATGGCTGCAAGCCATGCTTTAATTTATTGTAAGTGCTGCCTGCCAGAGCATGGGCTGCAGGATGTACCTGGCACTATCTTCCTCCTTTAGTGGGTTTAAGGGAACTTTTTTAACATAATGTGAATGTAGTTTTTTGTGATTTCTATGTACTACAGTTTGAAGTGGTACAATTTCTTTTCTTTTTAGGACTGATCATTTGATGCTACGATAACATGAGAAATGTATGTGTAGTTTTAAAACGAATGGAGAACAACGGCTTTAAGGCCCTCCAGCAGAAGTAGTGGCCAGATAGTACATTCTTCTTCAATATCTGCCCCTTTCTTCCAAAGCATTTTTCCTTCTTCTCTACATGAAGTGTTTCTTCACAGGGCCCATCAATGCGTCGCGATCCAGGTCAGGATAGGTGAATGCTGGGTACAGTGAGGGCAGGTGCAAGCTGGTGACCTGTCCCTTTCCAGAGCTGGTGAGACAGTTCCCCTTCGCTTCAGAGGTTACCCAGTCGGATGCTTGTCCATCTCGCAATGTTTCTGCTGTAATTGGGGAGCTGCCAGTGGACTCCACTCCTGCTTTGGGAGGGTGGAAAGGCCAAGACAGGCTGCAGCACTAAAAAGGAGGAGGAGGAGGTTGTTTTTGCTTTTAGTTCACCTCAACAGTGTTAACTTCACTGCTTGGTAGGTTGTTGTTGCTCATTTGTCTCATCCCTGCTAGCTCTGTTGAAGGAGTTTGCTTTCTACTCCAAAGTCTCCCAGACAGCCCAATGCCACCTCAGTACCCTACCCAGGTCACAAAATGCAGGATGGACCGGCCAAGCTGCAGACCCAGACTGGCATGGGGTTCAGACTCGTCAACAGAAAAACTCCCAACAAAGGATCAATGTGAATTTCTGGCTTGCCTGAATTTCTCCCTTTGTGCCCAACATTTTTGAATGAATGGGGAGCACTTCAGGTTGATGGTTTTTTGCACCCCCTAGTCCCTTACTTGCTTACAAAACTGGGATGGCAATGGAAACGGGCATAAAGGAAGGTCCCAACAAGCTTTTGAATCCTCTCTCCCAGGGCTGTGCTGTAGGAGCAGGAAGGGCAGCGCTGTGGCTGAGTGCACGAGCAAGGCAGAAGGAACCACCACGGTGGCAGCACGGACACACGCCAGTTAGGAAGTTTTCACTCTGAGCCCATCAAATCACTTCCCAGAGACCCCTGAACAGCTACAGAAGGTAATGAGTGACGTTACAGAACAGGGCCTCACCTGGCTCTATATCCTGGGGTTAAAAGCTTCTCTAGCTTCTAACTGACATTTAGTGTTACTGACCCCCACTCCTGTCCTGGAGGATTTTCCGAATGTCACAAAAATGGGTAGCACTCCAGAAATTTGCAACACAGACGATGCTAAACGCTGTGTTTCCAAGGGCTGCAGCTTGGAATGCAACTCGCACTACCTGCTGGATTCAAATCACAGGGCTGGCTGGCTGGCTGTTATCTTTTTGTCCTTGTCTTCACTAATATGAGCAGAGCACGTTCCTGTGGCAGCAGCAAATGCAGGATTCACTGCCCAATCCGCCACGGAGCCAGACCTTGAGAGCACAGGTCAGTTAGTGGCAGTTCAGGTGGAGCTCCTGTCTCCTGCCATCCGAGCTCTCCAGGGCTGGTTGTTTCGCCCCATCCACAGGAGTTCTGCCAAGGGGAACGCAGTCCCAATAAGCACGTGGGTGTTAAAGCCTGTGTTGTCCCAGCTGCAGGTGGTTTTCTCTGTAATTTTTAGCCATGCAAGCTGAAAAAGAAAAAAAAAAAAGAAAAAAAAAAAAAGATTTGCAAATGAGTCTGTCTCATCCCTCAAAGCTCCACAATTCCCCCTCCCTGTTTTCCCCCAGGTGTCAATTCTGCAGACTGGATTGAGAGAGTTGTACTATAATGAATAATTTTATATTCAAATGGTTTACTGAGCATGATTTGTTTTGTACATATTGGAATATGATTTAACTTATTTTTATTGCCCCCTTTCATATTTTTTTTTTTCATAAGGAAGACAAAAATCCCCACCCTCTCTCAATGTGAAGTTCCTCTGTGTTGGCGTGTAGTTTGTCAGGCAAACGCGCAGCAGCCACAGGATTTCTCACCATCCCTACCCCGTATCTGATTTTATTTTTCATTGGTACCTGGTTTTGTCTGAGGCTTTGCTTATATTATAGTCTCTTCTTTCCTCTCCGGTGCACAGTCTGCACAGGCAAGGGGAAGGGCAACGCAAGCAGGACTTTCTTTTTCTCCCTCTCCCCTTTCTCGTGTGCTTTACCTACCAAGGAACTCGGTTCTTAAATCTTCAAGGAGTTGTGTGACTGAGGGTAAAAAAAAAAATACAACTGCCCCCCCATACCCGCCTTCCATCCTCCGTATTGTAGATCAAACAGATTCAGCTTCTCTGAAAGTGATTGTGGCTGGAGTCATTCCATTGGGCTGAATGTGTATGGTTTGCTTCATTTTCTTTTTTCCCACTTCTGGAACTTAAAAAATAACAAAAAATAAAAGACAACTGTTTAACTTGAGCCAAGTAACACTTAAAGCTTTATATATTTATTTATAGCATCTTACAAAAAAGTGTTAAAAGATTTTTTCTTTTCTTCCACAAGAAAAATTGGATTAAAAAAAAAATAATCATCTAATTGTTTTTGTCTAGATCAAGAATGAATGTTAGCAGATGAAATAAACCCTAAAACAGCGCATTTTGGTGTGTGTGTTGTCCTTGCATTGGGCTTTGGATGCTGTTTCGGTGTGATATGCCTTGCCTTCCTGTATTACAGGGAGATAAAGCTGCCAGTGGAGTTGATGGAGACTATTTTTCTGCTAAAAAACCAGACTCCTAACACAGAAATATTCAAGCAGAAACAGCAGTCTGTTTATTCTATTGTTACACTTGAGCCAGCATTACAAAAAGCCCTTAAACCTCCTAAAACCTATCCTCTTTTAAAAATTAATTACCTTTAATACCATACAGTTCTCTTTTCTTTTTCACAGACATTGCAATGAACAGATCTGCAGGCAATAAATGGTAGTTGTTATACCAAATATTACAGAATAATTAACATAAATTTTTTTTGGTTTCCTATTCAGAAGTACTCTGAACAAATGTGATCGGTGAAAAGGCTCCAGTTACAGAACTGAAATAAGCTGTGCACCTGGTTTTGATGAAGTTGGTAAGTTAGGGGATAAGAAAATGATGATATGAGCACTTCACAGTGAGAACAGCTAGATGTTTATGTGACTGTAGCAAATAACACTGCTGTTGTTTCACCCAAGCACCATTACACTCTAGTTTCCACCACAGGGGCTGGCTGCAGCGTGTGAACCGTCCTGGCTATGCTGCTTGGGTGTGTTTTCTCTTCCTCCTGTGAAAGTAAACCCACTCCTGTCACTGGAGGCCTGACCAGGTAATAAACGTGCCACCGGCAGGAACGCTGCACTGTGTTAGTTCATACCGCTGAGGGGGAGCTCAGCAGGTTTTACTCGCTGGGCAGCGCAGGCACCGGTGGAAGGCACAGGTAAGCATCCGTGCAAGGGTAACATCCCTCTTGTCTTGAGGGGAAGCAAATGCACAAAAACTTGGCAGCCATTCACCTCAGGCCGTGCCGCCAGCCATCACACCCGCTCCTCTGGCCCAGAGCCCTTGGCCATAACCACCAAGAGAGGGTTTCTCGACAGAGCTGCTCCATTTAACCTCCCGTCGACATCTCCTCCTAACCACTGCCACTGATGGAAACGCAGCTGGGCTTTGATTAACCTCCTAATTGCATTCACCTTGGCACGACACGGCCCGCCCCCCGCTCGACGCCGCCGGTGGGCGGGTCCCGCTTCATGCGGGCAGAACCTTCTCGAATGGCCGCGCGTGCCCTCTCCTCCCTCCCTCGCGCCCCGCCGCGCGCGGCGGCTCTGCCCCCTCAGCCCTGAAATGGCGGCGCTGCCCCTCGGCCCTAAAATGGCGGCGGCCGGGGCCCAGCCGCCTGCTCTCCCTTCTCCTACCGCCTCTGCCCTGCTGGTAAGTCCCGTTCCTCCGCGGGGAGGGCTCCGGGGCCCGCGGGGAGGGCGGAGCACCGGCACCCCTCGCTCCCTCCCATGTGCGCCCCTCGGGGCGGGGGGAGGTGGCGCCTGTGGTGCGAGGGAGATGGTGGAGGAGAGGCTCCTCGCTGGCTTTGGGATGTGCTCTGCAGGCTGCAGACCGCCATGGGGTTTGCACCCACGGCCTCTCTGCAGGGAGCTCTAGGTGGCCAGTGCAGCCCTGATGCGCCTCAGGGCCCTGGGTGGCAGCCGAGCCCCCTCCTGTGGCCTGCTGGCGTGGGATGCTTTGAGTAAGGTGGTTTAGCGGGAGGTGTCCCTGCCCAGGGCAGGGTGGGTGGAATTAGATGCTCTTTAAGGTCTTTTCCAACCCAAACCATTCTGGAATTCTATGATGTTACCACCAGTATTGCTTTTCCGGTAAGCAGAGTAGGTACCAAAGCGCCTGGCTGCCTTAGGTGGGGCAGGCTGTGCCAGGAGTTGGGGCATTTCTGTTGCCAAGACCTGTGTGCTTCTGAACCTGCATGCTTAGAACATCATCATCCAGTAGCTTGGAGCAGGGTGGGCTGGTGGTCTGTGGTCCTTCCAGAGCTTTAGGAGGGTGCAGCAGCCAGGGTACGGACACAGCTTTTTCTGCTGGCTGGAGTCCCGTACTGTGGCAGTGTTCCTGTTTGAAAGCATTGTTTTCTCCTCCTTTATCTTCCTTTCCATAGAGCTTGAAAGATGCTTATCCACATGAAGTCTGTGCAGGCAAAGTGCTTTCATTTGCACGTGGTCTTTCTGCACCATCTTTAATATGGTTCTCTCTTGCTCAATGCTAGAAGCTTCCAGAAAATGGAGAGATGGTAGCTAGCAAGCAGATGGAAGGAAGGCTTCTATTGCAAGAACTGCTGTAGGAAGAGGAAGGGAGCAGAAAGGATGCTGAAGGAGGGTTAAAAGAAGCAGGGAAATCAGTTACTGAGGAGAGGACCTCCAGAGGGTTGTATTTTTTCTTGCTGGAGCCTTGGTCACACTGATGATTGTTCAGTTTCCTTATGCTTGACTCCAAGATGTTCCCATTCCTGTTACATTTGGTCATTTTACACTATCCAGCACTGCCCCTGGGGGATGTGCTGCCTCAGGTTAATTGGAAAGTGCCCTCCTTTACATCCTGCTGTTACCCTAACAATAAGCAGCCCCTGGCTGCTCTGCTGCCCCAGGTGACAGCCTGCTCTTCCTGAATGGAAAAGCTGATCCTGACAATACCATATCAGAGGAGGTGGTGCTGAGCTCTTGTCAGAGGGTTGTGTTTTGTTTCTCTGGCTCAGACACTAGCAGAGAGTTACTTTAACTCTTTAATAACATCTTTCTTGCTGCTGTCTACAAGAGGAGGAAAAGCAGAGCAAGTATGCTTTAACACCAATGCCAGAGGTTTTTTACACTGATTGATCTTTGGGTAGTACAGGTTCCTTTTTAACTTGTTGAAGATTTGTGTGTGAGTCCACATAATGCTTAACAGCCTCGGTGTCAAAAAGCAGAAAGAGGAATGGAGATTCTGGCATAATTAAATGTATATCTAGCAATGACTGCATATTTCTGTGGATTTTGTAAATAGGGGCAGAGTTTAGGAGGGCCCCATGCATTGCAGTCTATAACGTTTTATGATGCAGTACTTCAGTGGTGCTTACAGTAAGCATGTAAATAAATTTACGTACAGATAAAATTCTGAGCTTTCTGCAACTGGAAATGTTTATTTGGGCACATCAGCTTAGATCCTCTGCTGCGGGGGGGGGAACTAAGACACTTTCATACATATACTCAAAAGAAATAATGTTGTAGGCTTAGCGATAAAGCAGTTTGAGCTTTACTGTAGTTATTATTTCATAAACTTAAAATTAAAAGGGTTAGTCAATGAAATATTCATGAAATGAACAATATTTAATAGACCATTGCTTTGTGTCTACTAAAGCAGTTGCAGGCTGCAAGTAAGGAAAGCTTCACTAGCGAGGCCCTGCACACTTGAATTGATCTGGGAAGTAAGTGGCTTGGAAAAGAAACCATACGTGCTCATATTTTGCAAGCATTATCTATAAGGCTAAAATGAATAAAATTATCATTCTCTATTAATATTACTCAGACCATACTGTAGTATATTCAGGTGATTTGGTATGTGGTACAGTTTCTTAGGTCTTAGAAATTCTTTGCCTGAGATGATTTTACTCATTTCTCTCTTTGGTGCTGCTCTTCTCAAAAGATCTTTTTTTTTTTGTTTGTTTGTTTTCACTCTGAGTGCTTTCAGGTCCACGCTTTGCATGTGCCCCCTCCCTAGTCCTGCTACCCAGAAGGTTTGTCCTTAATGAGTTGAGAACATGCACAATCTCAAGCAGGGATCTTGTGCCTCTTGCACCAGGGGCTGGAGAACTGGCATCTCAAAACTTTTGAATCAATACCCAGCCAATGACACAAGGGAAAAGTTGAATACCTGTCCTCTAGGAGCTGGGAATGAATGAGTGATAGTGGTGCTTTGTAGATGCCTTAACAAACTGTTATTTATATATTTATTTTGCTCTCCCGGCTAATAATATCATTCTATCAGGCTATGCTTATGGATTCCAGATGTTTGTGCAATAAATGAGTAATAGTGATAAATAATAAACATTTACTTCATGCTGCTTTAATATATTCTAGTTCTTGCTGGATTCAGTTTAAAAGCTCCTTCTTTCTGTTGACTTAAACCAAATGTTATACTCGGTTGTGCTGTAAATAGTAAAGAAATTCCATGTGGCCTAATCTAGTTAATTCAGGCTGGATACCTGATACTGAAATGAATACGTGGTAATCAGTCATCAATTTTCTGGCATAGGCACTGACAACATGTATAAATCATACAGCCTTTGTGAGAGAGTAAATAACTTCCCCATAGAGCCCTTTCATTGGGATCGTATTATTATTGCCAGACATTGTTTTCTGAACAAGAGCTTGCAGCCAAATTAGTGAGTGCTCAGATGTTTTGCATACCACAACAGCCCCCATCAGTACATGTTTCTACTGATCGTGTTTTCTTTTGTTTCCCTAATCTCAAATATTTTGATGCCAAATCAGAATTTATAAACTGATGCCAATTAGCCAGCTTCTTGTAGGCTATCAAATTTTAGCAGGTTAATGCACAATCAAACCTTTTGTGTTGCTGGAAATATTCAAGATCAGCCTTGCCACTTAGAACTTGGTTCTGGGGTAGTTAATGGAGGCTTTGCTCCCAGACTGGAGAACTTGGGTCTTGATAACTGCGCCACTAGTAGAAATGTATTATCCAACCCTCTGGATTGAGAGATCTGCTGTCAGTCTGCTAAAGTTTCTTACGTTTTGGTCAAGATCAAGTGGGGAGTAATTACAAAGCATTCAAGAGTACGTGGTCATCTGTTCTGAGGGCAAACAAGCCTTCTGAAATAGCTAAAATACTGACATTCAGTTACTTTGGGGGTGGGAGTGGAGGCAATGGCCTAGCTAATGTTAACATGGAACCCTTTATCACAACTGTTCTGCATAGTTTTTCATGCATATATTTTTGAGTACTGTTGTGAGGCAAATGATTTTTCTCCTCACTTGGAAAGCTTGTTGAAGGAAAGTGTGGAAAACTGGGAGCCAGAGTGCTGGCTGAAGACCTGGCCCTGGTGGGCATGGCCTTCATCATCACCCTTGAAGAGAGAGGTCTGTAGCAATGATCAGCCTGAGCAAATACTCAGGCTTATTGTTGCCTCTTTGAAATATTTTAGTAACTTAGAGGCAGTTTTAGCTGTCTCTCTGCCTGTTGGACTCCGTTCTGGTGGGTGCTGCGTCCCATACCGGGTGAGGCATGGGAGGACACTAGCATGGCTGCCTTCTCCAGTGCAGGAACAAACCCAAGATCAGCTCTGCCAAGACAACACGCTAAGGCAGGGGCACACCTTGGTGGGCAGAAATGTAAGCTGGTGTCCAAATGGAGCAGTTGTGGGGTGAATTGTTGGAGGTACAGTGATGTCCTCCAGCAGAGGTGCCTGGCAGCTGAATGTTGCATATGTTGTCCATGTGATTCCCTAATGAGTCTGGAGAGGATTCTCCCCACCATAGAAGTGTTTTATTTTTCTGGAATGTTGGGCTTTAATTTTGTACCCCATTGTTGTAAGAGTGAATGTCTGTAAATTAATCATTCATTCTAGGTGCAAATTGGACCTATGCATGAAGCTATTGTTTGGATGTTTTTATTTCACTTTTATTTTGAAGCAGTGCTTTAAGTTAAGAAATTCTTATAGCTCATTGAGACCATAAGCTTTGACTCTTTGTATGTACATTTAAGGACTTTCACAAGAAAACCAAACCATACATCAGCTGGGACAGTGTATTGGGAGGAACAATTAGAGCAATAAATAAAGCATTCTGCTTGCCTGCCAACCTAACAGGCTTTACTGTCTCCTCATCAAGTGATCTACCATTTGTTAACAGTTGCTTCTAAGGGTCTCTCTCCTCTAGGCCCATTCTTAGTTTTGTGTATATTTTAGTCATCTTGACAAGGGAAAAGAACTGTATTAAATAGAAGCACTTATAATTCAGTATGCCTGTAACGTCTGTTGCAGGACTAGAATTACAAGCCACATCAGCATATTTTACTTTTTTTGTTTTCTCTCTGTTTGGGAATCTCATTAGCTGTCTTACATTTTTGTTTGTGGGTTGTTGGTTGTGTTCCCCCCACCCTCCTGTGGCTTCTTTGTGAAAACAAATGGCTTTGTCTCTCTTCCTTGCTCTTTGTAAGGTAGCCTGCAGGTCTGGGTTAGCTAAAACCTACTGTAACTGGCAACGAGAGAGGGTGTGAGACAGCAGGTATCTCTTCCCATCCTCTTTTCTGATGGGGAGGTGGGATGCAGAGATGATAGGAGGGAAGTGGTACAGTCTCTTGCCTCTGTCACTGCTCTGGTAGTCCAGAGCTGCCTTTTGTGTGTTAAAAGTACTTAGGTGTGTTTCTCCCTCGCCAAAAATCTGTTTTCAAGTTGTCTGTACTGTTTTCCCCTCAGGCCCTCTTCTCATACTGATATTATATCTGTTTTTTTATCGAGCATAGATCTTTATAGGAAGAACTAGTAGTTTTGCCTGTAAGATATCCGATGCTTTCTGCACTTCCATATATTTACTCATTTATGAGATTCAACAATTAAAGCAGAAATTTCTGACTGAAATGGTGCTGAAACATGTGGAAAGCTGGAGGATGAAGATTGGAGAGGATGAGCATGAGGGTATAAAGACATACAAGCTGGTGCTCACCAAAACACCTCATACTTTTTAGTATGATCTCCCACTCTTTTGTACTGGCAGCAAAGGCACCCTCACTGAAACCCAGTGGGATGTGGTGCCACCTCCTCACCCTGACGCCAGATGCGTACGGGAAGTTCCCTGTGTCAGAGCCAGTACAGAAGGCTCTGTGACGGAACTTGACTCCAAGCATCTTGCAAATGGGGCTGTTATGCCATAGCTTTAATGGCTGTTGTGAGATCATTAACCTTCCTTTCCTTCATGCCTTTATAGAGAGTACATAGATTCTTCCATGCTCTGAACCCTAACCAAAAAATGGATACCACTTTCTGGAGAGCAAGGCTGGGATAAGTGTGGGTTCTTCCTTGCTCCTGCCAAGAAGGATTAGGCTCCCAGTATGCTTCCTTCACTTTGTATCAGGAGGGGGGCAGCATGCTTATCCAGTCATTTCTATAAAGGACTGGTTTTTATACATTAATCCTTTTCTTCTGTGGATTACATGAAAGTAACGCAATAGAGGTTTCAGCATGGAATAGTGAAGAGCAGAAGCCTAGAGGTGTCCATAGTTGCTGTGCTGTAGACACTACAACACTGTTTATAAAACAGGTAATATAGAGAAGTGTGTATCTACAGTTAATTGGAAATATGCCAAATACACAGACTGCTGGCAGAGATGATGCTCTGTGATAAAATAAATGGAAAGGTCGTCTTGATTAATTGCCCACAACTTCTCACCCTTACTGTGTTTTGATCTCCCTGCCATCTTGATAACTGTAGGCATGTCTAACTCCTCAGTCATGTCGGGTAGTTTCATTTAATTGGAATATAAGCTAAATTATTCTTTCTATTGTATTTCTTAACGTGTTTCATGTTGTTAAATGGTTGTGTATGGTAATAAAGAATTGCAGGGAAACTTGCTTAAAACGCTGATGTAGGAGCGGTGTTTTTCTCATCTGTTTAAGAACTTGGTTGTTTCCCTTCTCTGTGGAGCTTCTGGCTAAAAAATCCAAACCAAAAACCAAAAAGATCTGTCTTGTCTGGGTTTTTTTGATACATAATAATTGCTGCAGGTTTTCACATAACTTATTATTTAGAAATGTTGTAGCATTTGTATCCTGGTTCATCGAGTGTGCCCTCATGGTGCCATAAAAACACAGAGCACAATGGGACCCTGCCAGGAAGCTGTAACTTACATCATGAGAAAGGGGAATTAGTTTTATCTCCCCCCTGGGCTATGGCATAATCAGTAATCTTTGCATTAGAAGTAAGGTAAGAGAGGAGTTTCTCACTGTTAACAGTGTGAGGACCTGCAAAATTGTCTCATTAAGAACAAATAAAAGCTGGCTCTTGTCAGATCTACATTTAGTCTCCCAAAAAGTGTTACTGACTTCAAAAGACTTTCCTTAAGTATTTTTAAAAATGGCCTATTGGGGCATGCAAAAATAGAAAAAAATCCTCCTTAAACTTATTGTCACTCTGTTTAAATAACCAATTAATTTATCATGCTTTCCTGATCTACAGAGCAGGGAATGAGCCATCATTTTTGAGGGGCCAATGATTTGCTGACACTGATGGGGAAGACTGAACTCTCAAACTCCATTAGGGTGCATGAATCACAAGATTTTTCTCACAAGTTAATTAGTCATTTTTTCCTAATATAATTAAGTTCTGTCTTTGATCCTAGAATTTCTGCCTCTTGTCAGTTTTATTATTATCTACACACAGACTGTTCTCTCTCTTCCCCAAAACTTTCTCATATTAGGAGGTGAGGTTTTCAGAAGTGTACATAAGAGTGGTTTCTTTTCTTTGAGTGAAAACTTTGCAAGGTTCTGCTTTATCGCACACAAGTAGAGCTGAAACTACAGCTTGGGATTTCATAGGCAATTATGCACAGAAAATGATGAGGTCTGATTTTTATGCTCTATCTAGAGGATATTAGAACCTGACTGAATACCGGTTACTAACATAAAAGCAGACATGATTTTGAATGCTACTAATTGCTGCTTTCTGAGCAGTGCTGCCAACCAAGTGCTGCCGTGCAGGAGCTGTGGAGGGTTAGGGCCATGGGGTCCCTTGATGCGTCCTTCCAAGTGAGGAGCACAGGGCTTAGGGCAGAGGGGAGGGAATTTGGGTATTTAGTGGAGAGCTCCAGTGGTCTCTCCCTCGTGGAGCTGCTGTCTGCTGCCTGCACTGCTGCTTGCTGGAACGTGTTTCTTCTGCTGCCACGGACTGGCCCCACTAATACACTTGGGAAATCCCCTCCATACTGTGAATAAGCTATGAGCATTGAGGAGGCCAGGTCAGGCTCTCTGACTCTGCTGTTGGATCACAGGAAAGTCTGGGGAATGATGGCCAAGATTTTTCTTGGAACTTGGTGGGAGAGCTGAGCTAGAGTATTGGAAGTCACCTCCATTACTGGCAGATGTATTGGTTCCAAGGCTTCTGTCTGTGGGGACATCCACTATTTGTTCTGGTAGTGTTGAAGGGGAATTTTTGTTATTTTGAAGGAGTCTTCCTAAAAATGTGGGATACCTCAGGGAGCTGGAAATGAACTTCTTGTAGCAGCTGCTCTCTCTCTGTGGTGGCAAACCTCATCTCCCTGTCCTGCATCCAGTTGTGAAATACTGACCCACTTAACTAACAAATTCCTATGGTTGTTTTCATCTCCAGAGCTCTTCACGGAATTAGAGCAGGCAAGGGTTGAGGAACGAACACAAGTATGATGTAAAAACTTAATGAGAGGTAAGGGAGAACTGTGCCCCTCACAGTGCTGCTGGCTTGCTTTATCCCAGGAGTTTGTGTCTTTTTTTTTTTTTCCTACTACTGCTTAGTGTTCAGTATGTGGAAACATATGATAAAAAAGGAATTTGAAATAATAATCTACCTAAAGTAGAACAGGGGTCTTTCTGGGGAGGGTTGCTTTTTGGGAGGGTTAGGTGGTGGTTTTTCTGGATCCTTAGGTTACAGAGGATTTCTTACACCCTAAGGATGCAGAACTTGGAAGGGTGCTGAAGAATGTGAGGGTTTAAATTATTATTTTTTTTTAAGTAGTTTTTTAAATCCTGGGGTTGAAAGTACTGGAGATAGCTGAATTTGGGGTAATAGTCTAACTATTCTATGAGGAAATGGCTTCAAGCTGCAACAGGGTAGGTTTAGACTGAACATTAGGAAGGAGTTCTTCACGGAAAGGGTGGTCGGGCATTGGAATAGGCTGCCCAGGGAGGTGGTTGAGTCCCCATCCCTGGATGTGTTTAAGAGCCATTTAGATGTGGTGCTGAGGGATATGGTGTAGGGGAGGACTTTGTAGATTAGGGTAGATGGTTGGACTCGATGATCCCAAGGGTCTCTTCCAACCTAGATGATTCTATGATTCTATTCTGTCTGCTTTATAAGCAACATGGTGGTATTTCAGTAAGCTGTTACACGGAAATTGCTTGTGGACCAGCTCTAAAAACGTGCATCTGGGTTGGTTTTTGCAAGACAGGAGGAGACCTGGGTGATTTCAAGGAAGGTGAATATCGTTAGCTGGGCAGAGGGTGGGATGTGACAGAGGACAGATTGAGGGAAGTAAAATTGCACTTGGTCCTGGGACTTAGAACAGCATGTTTTTATGTGGTACAGTGCGGGAGGGAAAGAGAGGTGAGGAAAGGGAAGGGAGGAGACGTGATCTGGTCAGAGCTTGAGGAAGCTGTGGGAAGTTTTCCCTGCGGATGGGAGCCGGTGCCGTGGGTGTGGGAGAGCCTGGGGAGGGGAGGCTGAATCGAGCTGGGTGGCCGCAGCAAGAGTTTTAGTTGTGAAGCTGCAGAAAAAGAGATTGCTTCCACATTTTTATTCCAGATCTAAAGTCCATGTGCATTCATGGACTGTTTTCAGTAGTCACGTTCATTTGTGGCTACTGGTAAAAGGTGTTGGGAGCCAGAACTTGTGTGGCTTTTGAATTGCAAATGAAGAAGTGATAGAGCAGTTATGAATCTGTTCTGATAAGTGTGCGTTGTCTGTGAGGAGTGCAAAGCTTTTGTAGCTATTGGCACGCCATGCACGGCATATTCAGCAGCACATTATCCTGCTGCAAGCTACCTGCTTATTTTGAGTTTCTTATCACAACAGAGCTTCTCACAAATGAATCCTTCCCTGCTCCTTTCAAAGTTCAGGTTTCATTGCCTTTTCAATTCTCTGCTCCTTTTAATTACCCCGTGCAATACTGTATTAGAGTTGGCACAGCCTGCAGTATTGATGGAATTACCAGTCCAGATTGACTGTCCCAGACAAAGCCCATATTGAAGTCAGGGGAATAAGTAAATTTTCTGACAGGTAAAGTGAGCCTGCATCCTGCAGGAGAGGAAGGGAGCCAGGGTTTAAGTAAGGATTTGGCAATACCTGCTCTCAAATGCAACAGTTCAGCAGGGGCTACTCCTTCCATACCCGCTTGGCAGCAGAAGCTGTCCTGTGTGATTGCCTCTCCCTTTGGCGCCGCTGTGTTTGTGACAACAGCAAGTGCTTATGTGTTTGACTGTTTTGAGGGACTGCAGAATATATTTCTGGGAGCGTGTCCACTTGCTTCACTTGAGGCTGTTCCTGCTGAAGACTCACACAGGTAACCAGTAATTCAGGGTTTCTCCTTGGGAGGGCAGAGGATGTATCAGCACCCGCTCATTGTTGCCAAACTTGAAAACTCAGAGGCTTGTGTTCAGTCCTCAAAGCAGTTAGACCAACTGGGACATCAGTAAGTATACTTAAAACGTGAAAGAGACCTGAGAAATTACTCATGCATCCCTGTTTAGAGAAGTGCTGGTGAGAAGGAGAGTGATCTGCTTTGATTGGAGCTTCAAGGAGTAATATTCTTTCCAGATCAAGGAATTTCCCACAATAATGCTAAGGAGGAGTTTGCTCATTGCTGCTCCGGTGTAGCCAGAGAAGGCATTGTGTTAAGCTGTGTGTTTTCTGAGGCTAGGTGATACACTTTGCTGCAGGACCTGAATTTTGTTCTGAAATCTTGAGGAAATCTGCCTGTGATGTTGTGGAAGACCAGGCCCAAATGTTATCTCAGCCTCGTCTCCAAAAAAAGACCCCCAAAAACTCAAACCAACCAACCAAAAACCAACAACAAACCCACCCAGGAGGGAAAATTGCAAATAAAAGAGAAAGCTTTTGATTTGTAATGACTATTTCTTGGGTTTGAATTTTGAAAGGGCTCGGTACAGGTGTAAGAACCTTTCCCAGAGTGACATCTCGTACGTAGAAACGCCAAGGTTCTGACAGGGCTGCCAGAGGGAATCACGCACAGTTAGCTGCTAGATGTGTGCATGCATGGCTGCCTCCCTGCCCTGCACTCCGAGAGGCAGAAAAACAACTCTGCTCTGAAGAAGGAGGGAGGGAGGAGAAGGAAAAGAATATTTAAAGGTAGATTGAGTAACTAACCTGTCTGGAAGCCTGTCTGCCCGTCCGTAAGCTGCTGAGCAGCCGTGATGCTGATTTTGAAGTACTCAAGTGCACAGAACAATGTGAACTTGGCCCATTGGTAAGGGAATAAAGTGCAAGTCCAGTACTGAAAATCAGATCCTAAATCGCTCTAAGTATTGAGGGTGTCTGAAAACTTTGATAGTGTAGTCTGATGCCTAACTGTAGAGCAAAGCACCTGGTGTAAAGCCTGAGTAAACCCTTTCAATGTCAGGCCCTGCATAGAAAGATACAGTTCAGCTTTGAGTCAGTTGCATAAAGGGCCCATAGATAATGCGCACAGTACAGTGCAGAATTGGGTGGATTCCTCTCTGGCTCTGTTGGAAAAGCTACTTTCTCTGTATACCACATAAGCTTTGTGTGTCAGATCTTATGGACTAGGTTTTAGGAAGCTCCTTTCTACCATTCATTTAATTCTGGGCCCTGCTCTCCTAAATGTGGCTGGAGAGCTGCCCAGCAGAAAAGGACCTAGGGATATTGGTGGACAGCTGTCTGAACATGAGCCAGCAGTGTGCATAGGAGGCCAAGAAGGCCAAGAGCATACTGGCCTGTGTCAGAAACACTGTGGCCAGAAGGACTGGGGCAGTGATTGTCCCCCTGTCCTTGGCACTGGTGGGGTCCCACCTGGGGTACTGTGTCCAGTTTTGCGCCCCCATGACAAGAAAGACATTGAGGTGCTGGAGTGAGTCCAGAGAAGGGCAATGAAGCTGGTGAGGGGTCTGGAGCAGAAGTCTTATGAGGAGCAGCTGAGGGATTTGGGGGTGTTCAGCCTGGAGAAAAGGAGGCAGAGGGGAGACCTTCTCGCTTTCTACAACTCCCTGAAAGGAGGTAGCGAGATGGGGATTGGTCTCTTCTCCCAAGGAACAGGTGATAGGACAAGAGGAAACGGCCTCAAATTGTGCCGGGGAGGTTTAAGATGGGTATTAGGAAAAATTTCTTCACTGAATGGGTTATCAAGCATTGGAACAGGCTGCCCAGGGAGGTGGTTGAGTCGCCATCCCTCACCATGGGAGGGTGCACATCTCCTGACCATTCCATGTTTCAGGCTGTACCTGAAAGGTTAGCCCTCAAGTTCACCTTTCTGCCCCTGGAGCCAAAGCCCATGCCACGCTGTTGAGATTGTAGCACCTGTAAGAACACGGGCGAGGAGCCCCAAAGTGCCCCTCTTAGGTGAGTGGGAAGAGGCTGGAATTAGCAAAGCCTCACTCTTGGCTTGAGTCTGGGGATTTCTCCGTTGTCCAGAATGCCCTGGTTTTGACATCTGAAGGAGTCTGACCAAATGTGTGGCTTTGGACTTACTGGATTAGTTTTTAAGAGGTAACAGAGTGTGAGCGTTACAGAGACAAGCTAGAACTACAGCCAGTACTCAGGGAATTTACTGTGCATGTTTTTTTTCTGGATATTCCCTGCAGTTTTTGGATATGAATGGAAGCAAAGCCACAACTTGGCTGCTGCCTTTGGTATGAAAAAGGTCTAAAGCAGTAGTATTGAGTTTTTATTTTTGCAGAATAATAAATTATCATTTTCCAGGACAGATGTGTACCACTGTGCCACATGTTTTAACTGTACAAGGAATAGACCTGTGTTTTGTTGGTTAACTTTGTGAATCTCAGACTCTGTGGGTTATGCTTATACCACAGGCTGTCAGATCAGAGTAGGGTATTTCAGTTTCAGCATAGCTGTTCATGCCGTGGTACATGCTGAATGGCTTTGCTGTGACTTGAGCTGCAACATTGCGGGATTGAACTTTTTGTAATTTGCAGCTTTTTATTTCAGAAGCTCATTATCTGTTAAAGTGGCAGTCCCACCCATTGTCAGTTTAAATGTTACCAGTTTAGATTGAAATAAAAAAAAATTTTAAAAACAAACCAAAATCACTGCTGACAGCTGTAGGGATCACAAGGGTATAATGATTTTATTGAAGGCTGTGGCTAACTTAACTGTTTTCAGATCAGGCCATGCTTCCCTACGCTGTTGCCAAGGGAGTGATTACAGGAGTTAGTATCCCTACAGGTTAGAGTGGTTTGCATGGAGTTTCCTAACCTGCCCCTGCCTTAATGGGGTGATTGCAACCTCCTCAGCAGGCCGGCTTTGCCTGAAGTGTATTATGTGAGCATCTTTATATTGCTTAAGTGCAGAAAAAAACCTACCACAAGATGGGAACATTTTCAGGTAGTGCAGCTGTTAGCAAGGTGTCTCTGTGTCCACAGTGTGAGATACAGACTGTCAGAGGTAACCCAGGCTTTTTATTTGCTGTGTTACAACTGAGCACGTGCTTCATTTATTGTGCACAGACCATATATATGTCCTGTATTAATAACATACATATACAGGCGGTTACACATAATGACGTATTTTAGTGTCTTGCAGGGCACTGATGAGTGAAAGTGAGAATTTTGTAGTTGGTGGTCAGTGTGAGTGTTGAGCTCCGTGATGAAATCCTTTCCTGTGCACGGCTTCTGCACTTGACAGGCCTCCAATAAAACCTGATGACATGGGTTTTGCTGGTATCTTCACTAGAGCAACAGAAGCTCATTTAGGACAAAAATTATTTTTCCACTTGCTACCTGATGAGCTGTGAAGTTCTGCTTCAGCAGAGTGGTGTGAAATTATTACCTTGAAACTGCTGATTAGACTGAGCTCTGTTTTTCATTACAGGCTCTTTGATAACAGAGAAAATGGACACTTCTTCTGCATCTGGTCTGAGAAAATGCTTGGAAGCTGATGCCTGTTGATGTAATGCTCTTTTTGCAGGTAAGGAACATTTGGCTCAGTCAAAAATTGTTTCTCTGTTGACCTTAAGTCAGCAGCAGGACTCTGGTTGTCTCTTAACTTTCCTTTGCTTTTTAACAGTCCAAATAAATATTGGTTCTGCACCCTCATGCAGCTGTGTCATAATTGTGAAGGTTGAAATTTGTTGGCAGTCTTGTGCTTGATCTTATCATTTGCTCCTCTCCTCATTAATTAACTTGCAGTTCAATGACAATTAGCTTAGGAGTCTTTCTCTCTGCATTTCATAGCAGGGAGTTGATGCAGTTCTGGAATGGGATCATGCTTCACTGTACTATATTCAAGCGGGTTTAAACAATAGGTGGAGACTGCTCAGTAAATACTTAGACTCTGAATATATCACATTCTATCTATATGTGAATATATCACACGACACCAGAGGAATACATAGGGGGGGTTTTCTAGACTGCTTATTTACTTTCGTGGAACTAACAGTTGTTAATGCAGTGACTTGGCTAAGGCACCAAGAAGTTAATTTGTATTCTCAATAACAGCTACAGGCTTGCGTCATTTAAATCCTTACTTTTACTTGAAAGGTTTGCTTCTACATTGCATCCAATCTTACCTAATTTTCAGCAGCTGTGGAGAATAAGCTTAGTCCCATCCCACCACCCCTTCTCTGCCCTTCCACTACAGCTAGATTTTATTTCTTTTAATTCATGTGGTTCCCTGCTTTTGTTTCTATTGTATGTAGTGACATTGTGGCCTTAGAATCAGCCTGTTTGGAAAGTTGGCCTGGCAAAAACCAACCCTACTGGAAAATCCCCAAATGTTTATTCTCATCAGATCCGCTTGCTGAATCTATTTGCTTTCAAGGTGTATGGTTAATTCTGTGGCTGAAAAGAAGGGGGCTGAGACCAGCCCTCTCTGGGACTACACTCGAACTAGATATCGATCAGAATGTCCCTGTGTTGCTCCATCCTGCAGTTTACTCACAGTGAGATGTTCAGAAGGGATTGATTTACAGCTTTGCTAATAATAATAAAACGCATTGGTACAGTGCTAGGTTGGTAGTTTCTGTTAAACCTGAATTTCACTTTCTGGAGCTAGGGTATCTCTCTTTTGTGTTCTTATTGTATACTTAACTTCTTTTTTGGCTATGGACATGTAAGTGTGGTCACATGATGTTGGTTTTATATGAATTAATACGGCATTCTCCATATTGGATTTTATCTTTTCTGATATGAATGCTTAGGAACCCTGAGCTGCTCAGGAGTTTACTGTGTGCTGTTAAGGGTCACTCTCTAGCATGACCTTGGGCTGTGTTCTTGCGGGTTCTTTTCCCCCCAGGCTTCACAATGCAGCTGGATGGTATTGTGTAGAACAAGCCTCTAAATGAATGGCACTTCTTGCATACTTAAGAAGCACTTTTGCTGTCACGACATTCCATTTGAAGTGCAGGGGAAGGTGGGAGTTGGTGGATTGTATAGTTTGTGTGGGTGTTCACTTTTTGTAACATTCAAACAGTTGAAAACGTTCTCTTAAGTTGTGGCTCTAAAAGACCGTTTGAACAACAGAGGAGGTATTTCTGTATGGTATGGGACTTTATAACCAAAGCTCTGGTGCCTTGATTCATGCCTCTTGGCAACTGTCTCAACTGAAATCGACAAGTAATTGCTACTGTGTTTGCTGTTTCTCCAGAAATTACTTCAAAATATTTTCATTGTTTTATAGGTTTGAACTAGTCTATGTATACAGGTCTTAGCTACCCTTCAGAAAAAGACCCAAATATTATAAGTTTATAAATACTCATTGGGCTGTACAGACAGACAAAATTCTGTTGATGTGACTGTGGATACACTATTCATTGCAGTGTGTTATTAATAACCTTGTAACTCACCAGTGACAGCAAATCAGAGCCAAAAGGGAATCAAAAAGGACATAAATAGTTGAAATAAATAATGTATCTGCTTTCAGGTCATGAGTCCATCGTTTAAATAATAGTGGTTTTCTTTGCATCATTTTTGTATTTTTGCTATTCAGTACTGCTTGTTTTTATTTGATCGCTTTGCCTCCTGCCACTAGGTTAGTTAGAGAAGGTTGTATGCTGTTCTCTAATTAGATGATGAATTAATTCTTTCCCTTCCTTTCTGGTTCTGCTTTGGATTTCTATTATCAGGGCAGCCTGGCTACTGATTTCAGTAAGACTTTAATTATTTACTTGGGAGTTCTCCTGTGACATACAAACAGAGAGCATGCAGAGCACTTGTTGTGGAGTGAGTCTGACATCTCTGAACTCTTTCTGGAGAAAGCATGGCAGAGAGTTTGTGAAACCACTCTCCTCCATAGGTGTGCCTGGGTATGCTCGGGTGGGTTGAGCAAACCATGTCTTGGAAGGACACTGAATTGGAGGTTCCTGCTGTGCTCCAGGAATATGACTCCTTGCCCCCTCCCACCCAATCTCAGGAAGCTGAAGATCCAATTAGAAGGGAGTTTGGGTCTGAGTTTGAATGCAGTAGTCACGCTGGGATTACATTAAAAGGCTGTAGCTCAGCTTCATCTCTGTATCATGCTCAAATATGAACAAAGCAAGAAAATAAAAAGAAATAAAATGGAAGTCAGAAAAGCACTTATTTTTAGGACCTTGCTTTCTGTGGCTGCTTTAGACCAGTAGCGACTGTTTCTGGCTCTTGAATTTTTTGGTGAAAAATTCTGTCTCCTTTTAAGAGAACAGGTGCTTACAATTACTACATTAACTAGCAGTCCTGGGTGCAGTTTTTTTAGAAGATGCCCCTGCCCTTTCCCATCCCCAAGGGCCTGTAGATTTCCAGCCACAACTTCAGAGTTCAGCTGGATCAGTCACAGTGCTGTATTTGAATATGTACATATGCAGGAATTCTCTAGTCCGTGCACCCGCATGTCATCTCCTGGTGCTCACCTGGTGCTGCAGGCTTCTGCATCCTCAGAGACTGGACGCTTCGGAGGGGTAAGTGGAGGGGCACTGTGTACCTCTCCCTTTTCCTTCCCCTCTACTGCTCACAGGACTCTGTTTAGAGACCCTCCGAAATCCCAGGTAGACAACTTGTCTAGTGCCACACCTGTTTTCCAGGGAATGTTCCTCCCTTCCTTCCCCAGGGTAGGGCTGGACAAAGGTGGGAAATGTGCAGATACTGGGCTTTTTAGTTCTGTGCTGAGAATGGGTAAGGGTAGGCACGCGTGGTGCTCCTGTGGATGTGTCAAAAGACTGTGCTGGAGAGCCAGGGCCTGGGCATCTGCAGTGTCAGTAGACAGCGTGGATTCCCTCTAGCTTTTGTGCCTTCCATCTTTTGTACGTATTCCCTTCTCACTTCTGGCTACAGGGCACTGGAGCGTAGCTGCCTGTAGACTGCACTGGTTGACCTCTCCATGCTAGGGTTTGCCAAATTTAGCAGAACACATATAAGGTATGGTGAGTTGTTTTGGTAGAGTTGTCTGTCTGGCAGGAGTCAAAGGATTTGGAAAACTTTTTCCTGCCTAGAAATGGCCTTTTCTCTGTCATATCAATACTGATTAAATAACAGAAGCTGACGAGTCTTGCCTATAGTAGGAATGGTGTGTGGAGAAGGGGGCTTCCCTGTCATTCCCCAGTGTAATGTGGGATAAGAAAGTAGTGATAAACAAAAAATGTGCCTATTTAAAGGATTTTTAAATTGGTTAGTGACAGTTTAGGATACTGAGAATTACCTAAAGCAATTACTTAATTTCTTGCTCAAATTCTGTGCTGTTATCTGGCAGCAGATGCGTTTCTAGGAACACCTCGGTGTTTCATGTGGCCTGATCAGTGTTTTGGATAATGTGTGTGTTGAGCAGCTACTGACTTACCAGAACAGCTTCTCTCTTCTTGTGTCCTACACAGGCATTCAGCTTTACAGCCTTAAGTAAATTAATGAGCAAACAAGGTGGACAGCTTTTAGGTGGTTGCAAGGCTGGGTCTCTACAACGAGAGCTTTCTAATACTTCACTTCTTGGCACCTTCATCCCTAAAATACCTGGACTTCGCTGAAGAGCTTTAAAAATCAGCTTCCAGATGTTAAAATATTCAGCTTATGCTTGATGGTGCTGACTCTGTCTTCAGATCACATTTCTGCTTTTAGAATGCAGTTCTTGCTTTGATCAGCAACACAAAGTGATCAGGTATGTTTATTATTCCATGGATATGAGCTGGCAATAGGTTTCTCATGCATCAGCGTTCTGGCAGAAGGAAAGCAAGCAAGGCAGGAACTTTGACAATGAGGAAGAGGAGGATTCCATCTTGTTCCCCAGTGGGTTTGTCCAAAAGAAGTAAAGAAGTAAGAAGAAAGGCACTTGGAAACTCAGACAAAATTATTTGCTTCGAAGTGTAGACAGAGCAAAGCTTCGGTGCTCCTGTACCACTCAGGTGGCATGTACTGTTATGACAAAAGCTCAATCACTGTGTGCTTTTGCTTGCTTTAAAAAAAAAAAAGGGAGGAGGTGTGTGTATTCACAATGCACATTGTATTTCTGGTGCTCACAAACCCCTTCCAAAAAAAGTAAATTTATCAGTTTTCTCAGTGAACAGAATGACAGCCTGACAAATGTATGTTTGATTTAGAGTCTTGCATGAGTCTTTAGGTTTTAATGTTATCCAGGCAAAAGTGTTTCTCAAAGTGGGATGCAAGACAAGCTTCTCTCAGAAATACAGTTATCTTGTAAGAAGTACACACTTCTGTCCTTGTGTCCGGGTCCTTTCTGCCATAGTGGGAGGCAGGAAGCTGATTCTCAAACTATGCAGGGCTTTCTGTATTACTTTCTATAAGTTCTTTGCCCACTGTCACCAAAGAGTGATAGTCGTGACCAGATAGAAGACAGCAGACCAAATAAACCTAGTTCAATGTAGTGTAAAGATTTCTGTGTTTCCAGCCCACTTCTCCTAGAACCAATCCATTTTTGTAAAAGAGGTGCCCTAATTCTAGTGTAGTTCTAAAAAGGGATGATAGTCTTCATTTAAATGAATAAATTGTATCTTGATTTGCACTAGAAAGTTGATGGTAGGTGAAATGGAAGTGGTTCCACAGGACTTTATGATTACTAAGTAGTAAAAAAATACCAACAATCCAGCCAAAAACAAATACCCACCCACAACAGATCCAGAAGTGGATCTGTTTGGCAGCTTCTTTTCCAGGAAGCAGTTAAACCTTTCCAGGGTTTAATTTGAACTTCACTGAAAAGCCTTATAACTTAACAGCAGCAAATCTAGCAAATGTATCGGTACTTCACAGAGCTGGTATTCATTGCACGTCTTAACATGCGTGCAACACAGCCAGCGTGCAGCTGTGGGACAGGAGAACGTCTTCTTCCCACTTGAGGCTGGTTTGAGTAGAGCTTGCTGAGCTTCAGTTTTCTCTCCTTGGACCTTGATGCTTGCTTTTTTTTGTTTGTTTGTTCTTTTAACGGGATGCCACAGTAGACCACATGGGACAAATATTTCTCAATTTAAAAATTGCTGGAAATTGCCGGGAAGGGGTCAGCAGGCACTTGTGGGTTTTTTCAGCGGTGCAATTGCTCCATCTACAGGTCAAAACATCTGCTGAGAAGATCATTGTGCAGCATGGTCAGAGTGCTTTCCTTCAGTTGTGATAATAAAAGGACCACGTAGATAAAACTCCTGCACAGAGTCCACCAGTGTGGTTCTGAGTAACCAGCTTCCAACAGAAAATTGTCATCTACCATAAAGTCAGATCCAAGAGAGTAGCTTTTTTGCTCGTTTTTTTTTGTGTTTTGTTTTTCTTTAAAAGAACTTGGCTCGTTTGCTCAGTGAGAGAGGATGAAGTTGTGGCATGTGAGGGGGGGTGGTGGCAGGGAGGAAAAAAAAAGAAGTTAAGAGCAAATGTTGGCGTGAAGGGAGAAACGAGTGTAAAATTGCCATGTGTAAGTTTAGGTGGGCAACTGGAAGATGATTTCCACCACTGTCAGTGTGGTGAGGTTTGAACAGCTTCCCAGCAGTGCAATGGAGTAAGAAACCCAACTCATTTAAAGTGGTCTGGATAAATTTGGTAGTGGGATCATACAGTAGTAGCTGTGGTATCAAGGTGTAGTGACCGGGGTGGTACCTTTCAAGGCAGCAGTCAGTAATGTTTTTGGGACAAACAAAATGTTCAAAAGGGCAAAAGCCTTTTACTTATAAAACTTACTAGTAAGTAAGTCTTTTACTTATTTTTGAGGTGTTTTTTTTTTTTTTTTGAAAGACCCGAGTTGAATGGCTTGTGAAAACAAAACAATGTGTTCTTACAGAGATCTGGACAGATGAACAGCAACGAGGAGTTTTCCCATATAAGCCTGCCAACGTGTCTCCATTCAGAGTTGGAGACACATTCCTGGGGTAGGAGCATAATTCGGTCAGCATGTCTGCTAATTGGCCTCTGTGGCTGCCAGTATAGCAACAGATAAGGCATTATTTACCCAAGAGAGAGAAACACAATCTTGAACGCATCTTAAATACGGTTCAATTTAAGGACAAAAAGTAGAACAGTACAAAAAATGTTCTTGACTTGTTTAGCTTTGCTCTTAGGTGGAGGTGGCAAAACTGTTGAATAGAAAGCAGAGTACTTAGTAGGTGCGTGTGTGCTGTATGTAGAAAGAATCGGAATGGTGTGCTCGTGTTTCTTGATAGTACTGGGATATCTTCATCAGTCTGATGGAATACATGTTAAGCAGCTGATACCTTAAGATTTTTCTGAAGGGACAACTCAATAACTGGTATTTAGGAAGAGCTGAAGAGATGACTGCGGAAATTGCTGACCCAGTGACAGTAGTTTTTGATAAGCTGTGGAAGATGAGGCACATGTTCCAAAAAAGCACAGCAAAGAGTTATGTGTTCAGGCATCTGTCTGAAACAAAACAGAGGGGAAGCTCCTGGGACATCAGTGGTGCCTTGAGAGCTGAAATGACTCTTGAGAAGGTTTTATGGGACATAATTCTTGTCAAACAAGTGTGACTTCGGGGAATTATCAGTTTGGGGTTTAATAGCAGCACTGAGTGTATGTGTAAATGCTTCACAAAAATCTGCCTTACTGCTCAAAAATAACGTTACCATCTAGCATAATGTTAGAGCATGCATTAAAGCAATTAAGAATCAGCTAACAAAGTTTTAGTAGTAATAGTTAGCAGGAATCCCTATCAAATAGGTGTTTTAGTTTCTTTTCCTCTGCAGTGGTCTGTACTATTCAGTGCTTTCGTCAAGGTCTGGAAGCAATTGTGGTGACAGCTGTTGAGCGGCAGTGAATCATACACAGCAACGCACATTTCTTGGGGCCTCTTTCTGGAGGGGAACAACAAAAGCATTTCAGTAAGGCAAATTTGGAATTATGCATCCAGGAATAAGAAGCACAAGGACTTCCAACACATTCACAGCCTGTATTCTTGTTTCAAAAAAAAAAAGGTTCAGTGATGGTAGTAGACAAGCAGTTCATGTTCTCAGTGGGATGGGTAGAAGGCATCCTGTGGTGCTAGATGGTGTAGAATGAATGTGGATGTACAGAAATACACAATGCAAACTTTTTTTTCTTTATGCAGCGTTGATTAAATTGATCCTGGAACACTTAGAGTAACGTATCCAGTTGTGGTGCCAAGATTTCCTTTTCTTTGCTTAAAAAAATAAATGAACAAGCAAATCAGAAAATGCCAAGAAAACCATTTAAAGGCTGAAGGAATACTTTTAGCCTGAGACCGATTGTTTTCAGCAGAGAAGGGAGATGCATAGTTAAATATGAATGGCAGGGAAAAAAAGCATGTGTCTTTAGTGCTGGGAATTAATTTTAAGCAGACAAAGCAGTTTGTTCTCTGTTCTGTGGTATCTTCTAGGAGGAAGCCAAGAGAGTGTGCTGCACTCGAGGTGACTGTGGTTAGTAGAGGAGGAATAGTGAGAAGTGCAGGCAGTGAGAGCAGTGAGCTCTGGAACTGGTAACCCAGTGCATTATGTGCAGCACTCCTCCCATCCCCTGTTCAGCTAACTTACCAGCTGCCCTCTCTTAAAGATGAGTCTTAGTCCTTTCTTCCCATCTGTAGGAGCTGGAAAAGGTCAGCCATCAGGATTTTGGTTTTAAGTGGTACTGTCAGAGGGTGCTGGGTGCTTCCCACACACCTGCAGGCTCAGCAGCTCCTCAGCAAATGGGTTTCCTCCAGGCACAGCCCTGTGGATCGGGCAGGTCTTGCATCCCCAGGTGTGTTTGTGCTGGGGTGTAGCAACAGCATTAGTTACAGAAGCAGAATGCTTGATTGCTTATCATGTGTTTCCTGGGCTGCCTATGAGCAGAGGAGGACCCTGCTGTGCCATAATCAAGTATATTTACGAGTTCTTTATTCCAAATCTTCACACAGAATAACACTGTTCTCATTCCTCATCAAGCCCCAAGCTGGCTAATAAGGAACAAATTCAATGTATTCCAAGCACAAGGCAATCTGTTTTAGCAATGATCTTAATAAAGTCTAGTCAGCAATAAACCCTGGTAGTCAGAAGTTATTTTCCTTGAGTTTCCTGATTAGGGAATGCTGTTCAATTATCTGGATTCCAACAAGCAGCTGGCATACATGCTGCAGACAGAAAGGGAGAGTGGGGTCTTTAATTATCTTCAAGTCAGCAAAGATCAGTGTGTTGAATCAAAACAGATGGAGTGTATAATCCACTAGCAATACTCGTGATTGGGTAAATATAGTTATATGACAAAGAAGAGGAAGGCGAAGCAAATGGAGAGGAATTTCCTTGTGGGTAGGGTTTGACTGTTGGTATATTTGCACTGTCACTCCTAGCTCAGGTGGAAGCCTGAAGTGTAAATAACAGCGTCAGAGTGAACCTTTCTGTCGTGAGTTGCAAGGCCACTCTGGGGAAGAGGCAGGGTTTGGAGAAGTCAGTTTCTTGAGGGACCTTGTTCCTTGTGTTCCTCTGGCAGTGCCTGTGTTACACAGATGGCAGATTTGTGAGTCGCTTGGTTCCAGAGGACACAGGTTTAATTCCCATGCTGGCGTGTGCTTCATTTTTGCAGTGACGACAAATCAAGCTGGACTTGTCCAGAAAATGTCTTTCATTACTTTGTCTGATAGCTGCTGAGATGTGTGGTGGTGGTACTCTACAGCTGCTGGATGGAGTGTTACAATACTGGTAGGAGCTCAGTGTTGTTTCTGGTTCCCAGTTGTGAGGTTTGTGGTTAACTCCCAGCATCTCCACTCACCACCAAGTGGTGGTGGGAGGGCTGACCCGACAAGCTTGTCAGAGCCCAGCAAGGTCATCCAGCTAGAAGCCCTTTTGATTGCCTTTACCACTTTATGGAGTTTTCTGTTGTGATGCAGCCTGCAGGTGTCTGCTAGGGACAGGATTAAATCCAGTGTCTCTTTTTACAGGGGATTCTAGTTGGTGGTTAGAATGGCACAGAACTGTGTGCAGACAAGGAGTCATTGGCGATGGGACAGGAAAGCCTGTTGCAACCAGAGCACAGCTGAGGGTGCTGGTGTGTGCAGAATCGCATGGTTTTGTACGCACAGGCGCTGCCTTGTGTGTCTTGGACAGGGGAGGCAGGACAAACCAGTGATCTAGAGAGGATCTCTTCAGGCTTAGCAACGTGTGCATGGAAGACTGGCACGGGGTATCTCTGCCACTACATCTAAGCCCTGATGATAAGGGCACCCTATTGTAATTTGTCTAACTAATTCGTGCATTTCAGTGACTGATTTTTCATGTTGTTACGTTAGTGTATTTGCTCGATAGATGGAAACGAGCAGCATCTGGAAAGGCAGTTTGTTTACCGGAGGACAAAACATTGGATACCCTACTCACGTGGCTGGCTGTTCCCCAGTTAGAGGCTTCTCCTCCCTTTTGTCTCCCCTGTGTGGATAGAAGCTGGATTGGAGCTGTTGTGCTGAATATACCAGCAGCGGCACTAAGCAGAGCTTTGGGTAAAGTATTGCTTTAATTTTGTAGCAAACTCTTTGATAGTGGCACCGTGCTTCCTCTACTGAGGGGTGGCTCTTGATACCAAAATCAAATGCTGCTCATGGAGGAATGCAGAGGTGAGGGGAGTTTTGCTGTAGTGTGTTACAGGGAGATCAGCTAGTGCTCCAGTGAAGCTGTGGTCACAGGTTCACACAGTGTAGAGCTGATATGCCGGAGGCAAGGGACTGCCACCAGCGTGTATGTCTGGCTCTGCAGGTACCCTTTCACCTCATAATGCTCTCAGGGAACCTTGGACCTCTGCTTTTCAGCTGCCTGGTTCCCTTTAAACCGGGCCGTGAGAGAAAATGACATCCTACAGTGCTTGCCACCTAATTGAAACAAGCCAGAAACAAACTGCATTTTACTTAACTGCCATTCTGTTCCCTGTATCAGTCTCCCATCCCTGTCATCCCTCCCTCTCCTGAAAAAGATTTTCTGACTTCCATTAACTAGTATGTAAAATGACTGAGCAGAAATTTAGGTGTAACTTGTTTGCCGTGAAAGACATCTCAGGCTGAAGAAAGGCTGAGTGGCAGGAACTTGTTCTGTCGCTGTAAGAGCACATCTATAGGTGATAATGCATATCTATATGGCGGTACACATTGGTGTGGGGCTGCATTGTGAGCCACTGTGTTACAGTGCACTGTGGTGACCGAGTGTCCCCAGGCTAGTAATTCCAAGCAGGGCAGTAAGTCTTGTGCTGGCAAAGCTATTGATGAGAGCTAGACACAGGTGCTGGAAATTACTTTTAAGATTGCTGTCAAGAAAGTGAAGGTTGGACAAAGTTGAGAAATGCCTTGTACATGTAGCAAGAAGTCCAGAGACAAGCAAGAACGTGGTGGGCTTCCACAGCAGCCTCCCTTGGTGTGTTACAACACTGAAGGGGACATCCAGCACCACATGAGGTGACAGTCCCAGCTGGAGGGATGCGCAGTCACATGCTTACATACATACTTCAAAAATCCAAAGGGGTGGTGGTGCATGGGTGGACCCCCATGCTGGCTGAGGAGGCAATAGGCATAAGGCATGTATTTATTTTTCCTAGCTGCTTCCTTTTCTTGTCTCCTAGGATTTGTTCTTATTTTCCAAACCTGAGCAAATTCAAACAGCCAACCATAGGAAACCAAATACGTATTTTTGTGGCATTCAACTGAGTTTTCCATGTAAAACTATCTATTTCATAGTTCTTTCCTTGAATAATAAAGATGTTCTTGCTTAGAGGCTTTTCTCAAGAGTCCCATAGGAGTTTGGAATTCATTCCCAACTCTGAAACACTAATTCTGAGTACTTACTATGAATCTATCAGTGTAAAATTTAAAGCAAATGACAAAAACTGACATAGAAGCACTTTTTTATTATTAGTAGGTAGAGTTCAGAAAAAAAAATCTACCTTTAAAAGTAAACTATTTCTGTTGTTTCTTTAACAGAAGTATCTCAGTTTAGGGGTTACCTTAATACCATGATTAAAAAGACTGGTTTGATGGAGGAACTCGACTTTTCCCTTCTAGAAGCTTTTCAACAGTATCCCAACACTTGAATACAAGAATAAGTGAAAAAAGTACTCTAAGCAACTCCATTAAAGCATCAGTTATCATCCCCAGAGAAAGTGACATAAGAGGCATGGGTAAAGAACAGAAAAGACTTTATTATATTAGACAGATCTTATTGTCGTGACTGTACTGGGAAACTCACTGTAATCTCAGTTCAGATAACATTCAGTACAGAATAACTCCCAATATCTTGGGTCAGTAGATACCGGTGACGCATTGAGTTAGGGTATGTTCTTGAACAGATTACAGAAGATTTGGATATGCAAAACAGTTTATATTTTAAAAAAAAGTTTTGGTTCCTAAGATTGTGACTGGATATTTACTGCTTTGTACGTGTCCCACCCGTTTCGTTTCCTTTACAACCCATTCCACAATAGCTAAATGAGAGAGAAATCTTAAAAACATATTTCTCTGCTATTTTTTTTCTAGTAAGGCAGTGAAATCTCCCTTTTAAAATAAAGTACTGGGCATTTTTCAGTATGAACTTTTCCCCAAGAGGACAAGCTGCTCGTAGCCAGAGATTGGCAACAATGTCATTGCTTTACCACAGAAGTAGCCTTTCTGGTCTGAGGGATCCAAAATTAGGTTGTGACTTCTAGAACCCCCATTTTCTATTTTCTTATCAGTCTTACTAGCTTACAGGAGCAGGCCATCGGTGGCATGATCAGTAGCAGCTCTATTTCAGTAATCATCTTATTCTGGGATGTTTTCTGGATGGAGCTGTCAGAAGATTTTTTTTCTTTTGAGGCCCAGTTGAGCATTACAAGCAAGTGAATGCTCAGATCCAAAATAAGGGACTGTTCTCCTCTATGATTGTTATTCTCATGTGCAACTAAATAGTGGCTTCCCAGGAAAAACTGTAGTAGTTCACCTTCTTAATGATCCATACCACATACAAATTATAATGTACTTGAGAGCAGGTACAGGACTGTTAAGAGCAGTGCAAAAGGTACAGAATCTCACAGTACGTGTTTCTGGTTTCTTTCAGTATTGATTGTGAGTTAGATTTTTAAATTTTCTTTTTATAATGAGAGCTGAACAGAAGAGCATGGCCTGTGTTAACCAGAGGGAACAAGAATATTCTCCATAGCTAGCTAGATCTCATAATTAAAAAAAAAATAATAGTATGCAGTGTGGGTGTTTAAGTGCATACATTAACTACTAAAATGGAGGAGCATAATTAAAAAAAAAAAATCTGTAACTGATGTTTTACTTCAAAATACCATCTTATACAACTCTAAATAAGGCATTGTAAATACCGCACTAAACTGAAGTGGTTACTTTAGTCTCTCTCTCCTGGCTTCTAACAACATTTGAAAAAAAAGAATGAAACCAAATATGGTTTTAGATAGGAGAGGGTCTGGTTTTACAGAAAACTTGCACTTTTCTTGTGAGGGCTTGGGCGGATTCTTTCCCCACGCACACCCCATCTATCCTCAGTGACCCTCCTCTGCTGCCCGCATCCATCCCTGGCTGAAACTGGTGTCCACCTGATCCTGCACTATTCCATGTGTTCCAAAGAGGCATAAGTGGTTTGTAGCTGAACACAGAAATGGTAGTATTTTATGTGCTGTATTATCTGTTTAAAATAGGCTAATTAGCACAGAATGTAATTACTTTAATTTGTTGGCACATTATTGTTTTTTACACTAGAAAAAAGTCCTTCTAGTGTGAGTCTGGTTATCCTTATCTGGAACAGTTTTGATGAGAAGCGTAAGTCACTTTTAATTTACAGAGCATCAGGGAGACTTAGCTGAATTCAGAAACCCCCAAAATGGGAAATACAGAAGCTGATAACTCCTACTCTGTAAGTTGGTGTTTGATATCCAGACGCCCATGACGGCAGAGCTTTCCAGCCGGAGGGGGGCACATTATAAACTGTCCTTTCTAATGCCTTTCTAGAACTACCCACTTTTGATACCCAGCAGAAGTGTATGTGCGGTGTCATCGATTAGTTTACTGGCCTTGTCAACGGTGCCAGCAACGTGCATTTAAGGGACCTCAGCTATTTCTTTTAACATGTTGTTTTAAAAGTTTGGGCTAGTGATTTGTGCCCTTTCTTGAGCTGGCTGGAGAAGAGCTGCTTTTCTGTTCAGTTGTCCTGTTGAACAGTTCAAACACTACAACTGCAGTCTTTCAGATTCCTCCAAAACATTTATAGGACGATTAATACAGTAATTCTACAAGAATATCTTAAGTGAGGATTATCTTTAGCGTGAAGCTCTTACAGCACAGAACATTTACCTGTATAAAAACATGGGCAGCAAAAATGATTTGAGTTTGGATTTTTAAAGAAGCAGTACATAGGGAGCTATATTTTACTAATAAAAATTCAACTCTTCAAATTCTTGATGTTCTAGGGAGCAGACAATAATCCTACAGAACGAGGGAAAGAGGGTTTGAGGTTTTGGGTTTTTTTAATTGATATGTTAGTAACAGAACTATGGCAGTATCATCTTTAAAAAATTAAGACATGAATGAGTGATGAAACTAGCCCAGGGTAAATAACCCTTGCAGGAAAGTGTTTTCTTGTCTGTGCATAGAATAAAAACAAAGGCAGGTAAAATATTCGGAAACCCCAAAATCAAATTAGGACTGTAACGTGTGCAAGCAAAAAGGATGATCAAAGGACTGAGTGTGAGCTGAAGCTTAAGACCTAAGAACTCCAAAGTTTTTATTGATGTGACATCACCTCTGTTTGAAGAAAAATAAAGTTAATGAAATTTACATGATGAAAAACTTCCAAGCTTCCACAGATTTTTCCATAAACAAAACACATTCATGAATCAGTGAACCACAGCAAGAGTAAGGCCCTACTAGTTTTGCAGACTGATTGAAACTTTGAGCAGGAAGGAAGGAGGGCACTTTGATTCAAGTCAGATGGGCTGGGATGAACTGAGCTGTCAAATTCAATGTTCTGCTCACTCTCTGAGATTAATCATTTGTATTTGGATGGGCATTTAAACAGATTGCGGTAGCTTTACATTAAGCCAAACCTTCAAAAGTTGGGCAATAACTGAAGACAGGAAGTAGAAAAATCTAAGTAATGCTGGAATTGTTACAAAATCAAGGGCATACTGAACAAATTGAGAAGCATTTCCAACCATTTGAAAACCTGCAGATAAAACAGTATCCCAAATTCAAGGCATGATTCTGAGCCTTTTAATGTTACCCGGAAAAATTATCCCCATCAGTTGAGGTTAGGACTTATGTTCTAGCCAACAGCTCAACAGGTCTGCTGTTCCCAGGCTCTTGAGTGAGATCTGAAGCTAATGGGATGGATCTTCATCAGTGCTGGAGGTAGCAACAGCTGAAGGAACAGGCTGTGGCTTTTCCAGTGGATTTTGGAGTTTTGTTTCTGAAATGCTAAATTCCGTCATGTGCTCTTTCATCTCCACCACAGGTGCAAAAAACCAGTAATGCTAATTCCAGCAATCCAGATCCTATTTCATATGCAGAAATTAACCCAAAGGCAAGTAATAAAAATGCATACATCATCCCATTCAATTATTCAGCAGTTTTGCAGACATACCGGAAAAAACTAGCTTTCAATATAAAAATTGTCTATGAAACAGTCTAACTTGAATTTTTCTCCATGGATCATAATTCCACATGTGCTTCTGGATCTGTAGAAGAGGAGAGAAAAAATGAGTACTTCATTTCCAGCTGCCTCAATTAGCAGATTGGTTTGAAAATTAGTATATAAACTCTAAAGACAACTCTAAAAACTTGTTCTTTACAACGTTCCCAGTGTCTGAAGAACACTTCATAGCCATTGTGTACAGCAGCACTTTAAGGTTTAAGATAAGGCCAAGCTTCTAAAATTGCAGGAACAGTGAGGGTCTTTAACAGAACTGGAAAAAGTGTGCAATATACCTCTCTGTTCTCTAAGTTTCAGAATCAGGTGAAATTACACCGGCCTCACTCAGCAAGGCCTTTCTATCCCACTAAAATACACAGCTTATTTAACAGATCCTCCATGCAAGCCTTTGCCTGGGGCACATTTACAGTGAATGAGTACACAACTTTGTCCCAGTCCAAACAGGTAGGAAGAAAGTCCCAGAAGCAGGGAAACAAGTCAGAAAAATTACCATGTGTGTGTTGGCCTGGCATCTTAGCTGGTGTTCCTGTTTCTTTTTCTTTCTGGAAACGACTTTGGAGCAGTTTGATTTCTTGATCATAGTCCTGCCATTCCGGAACTATACGCATTGCTGCTTGCAACTTGGGCTCTTTGGTCATTGGGTTATTACACTGCAGACAAAACATACCAGGTTTATTTACTTACAGAGATGGTATGCTTCCCCCTGGTGGAATTAATGTGTTGCTGGTGAACAACACAAGCCTGTATTTTAGCCAGAGTACAGTGAAAAGTTTGTTTCCAAGCTCATAATAATGCCATTGCTCCAGGTAAGAGAAATAGAGAAGCTAAAGCAAAAAACAGAAGTGCTGAAAGCATTTAAGTTACAATACAGGATGAGGTGCCTAGATCTGAGGTAGGGAAGTGCCTCTAAAACCAGTCACTATATTTTATTGTGAGTAAATGAAGAGTGAGAGAGCCATACTACACTTACCAGATCAATGGTTTTTGCTCTCTTCTTGGAGGAATCGTCACACCATGTTTCACACCACAGCCACTCCTGTGGGAGTGATTTAATTGGCACCTGGTGGATCATGTTGTTAGGCAAATCCTGTTGTGAAGAATAAGAATGAGCAGTAGTTTCCACAGAATGCGGAGTGGGAGGGATAAATGATATTGAGAAATTTAACTTTTGTGAAGAGGTTTTTCTTTCAGTGCAAATAAAAAGCAATGAATCAACCTTTCATTCCATTCCAAAGAAAGTTCTTTGGAAAAAAAACGCGTACTGCAACTGTTAATCTTATTTTGTTGAAAATCAGTTATTTAGCAAACAGTATTAAAGCAGTAATATGAATCCAGTAGCAAGCCTGTACTGGACCAGTTTGAAAGACTATTCTTTATTGATTAAAACCATTGTGTTAATTTTTTTCCATCTGCCACAGTACAAGCCTTATTTCCGTGTTACTAAGTCAGTGGAACAGTAAAGCACTCGGAGCTGGATAGCTCAAGAAACAAGTACCCAACTGTGTCACGTATTTTTCTTGGAGGATACTGGAAAATTTGATAATCTTGTGACATTTAAGGCAAAGGTGTTGTTTCCACCCACCAGAGGTATTTGATAGTATCAGTACCTGCCTCATTTGAATGCAGGGCATAACAGGACTGGCCTTGGCATCTGGCTGTGACTGAAGTCTGACTAGGAAAGGAGGAGTCCCAACCTGCCATCATATCCCAGTAAAATAAAAGAAACACAATAAATACACACCTGATCAAGGTTGGACAAACTGTTTGGATCTTGACTAAGACCCTGGTATTGTCCTCTGAGCCGATCTCCAGCTGCTATCTTTCTGAACTTCTTCAGATCCACAACATACAGAGCACTAGATGGAGATGACACAATCAGTAAGGACATTTGACTGATGGGTAGCTGACTGCAGCCCCAGCAGACCTGAAGGTATAACATGCTAAAACAATCTCTTGGTGGCAGCACGGCAGGTTATCTAATACAATACAGGAAAGCAGTTCTAACAAGGTCATGGCACATATGAGAAAAAAATTTCAACAAATCTATTTTAGCTTTGCTGTCATGCAGTCCTTTCTTCCAACATTTGTTATTAAGAAATGAAGATGTCTGGTTAGTTAACACTCCAGGTCTTCATCTGTAAAAGCTGTAGCATAATGAAAGTAACTTCAGTGTCCCTAGTGCTTCAAATAGACCATAGGGAATGGAACCTTAAAGAGGCAACAGTAGAGCAAAAAGTGGTTCACTGCAGTGTTGTACACCTCAGCTAGTTTTCTGCTAATTCTGAGTAGTAGCAAAAGCTTTTCCCCCTCTGTTTTGAAAAAAAAATGAGTTCTTCAGTACCTGATGTGGTATTTTCTTCCAGCTAAATGACTTGCCCAGTATCCTGATTTCCAGAACCTGTAGCCATCCATTTCTCTTCGACTGTCACAGAACGGAGTATATCCATAAGGAGCACCATCTAGATTGAAATCTCTTAATTCCTTTAGATCTGTGCGCACAATCTGAAGGGAAAGGACATTTTATATTTATTTGTAGAAGCCTGTCACAGATTATTTTGAAATGCTGGTCAGGATTTAATTCAAACTGAGCAAACAGTTAAAGGGAAGAAGTACCTGTTATACTCTGTCTTTGGCATTATGTATACATAGTACAAAAACACAGCACAAAAAGGTGTTGTCTCCCCTGCCCTTAGAGCTGGAGCAACTAAACAGAGCTAAAAATAATCTGATAGGGGGTGGTTTGACAGCTAAAGGACCAAATTGTTGCTTAATAAGCAGCAAGAATTCTCAATATACATAAACTCTACCATGATACTTTGTATCCTTTCCTCTTGAAAGGAATATACATAAACTCTACCATGATACTTTGTATCCTTTCCTCTTGAAAGTTTTCAAACCCTTCAGGGATGAAGGCTTTTTATGTATTCCATGTATCCTGTACTCTCAAACTGTTCAGGCAGTGAGCACATGCAAAGCCTTATAGACACCCTTTGCTTTGCAGCTTCATGCACAAGGACTTTGCCTTCTCACTCCTCTGAAAGCCACTCAGATCGGGCCAAGTTAAAAGCAGGGGGGTAGGAGGGCAGGGTGTTTGGTGACTTAGGAAAATACCGTATGTGGTAAGTGATCTGCAGGCTGGAAAAACAGACAGAGCTGGAAAAATGGAAGGGTGAAACAAGAATCTATATTTGGCAAGCTTGCTGGAATCACAGTGAGTGAATGAGGAAGCAGACAAGAGTAAAAAGCGGGCCAACAAAACCAATCTTTGTGAGAACAGGGGAAAACAGCACTCACTGGAGCATGCTATAGTTACAGAATCAACCTTCAGTCAGGCCTGCATAGGGCTCAAACTTGCAACCTTTCCAGTAATACAGAAATTGTAATCAAGAACATACTATCCTTAGAGAAAATTAAAAAAGGAAAAGATCAATTAATTCCAGCCTCTCTGTTACCTGATCAGCATCCACAAACAGGATTTTATCAACAGCTAATGGGAAGAGCACATCTAGAAAGAGGATCTTGTAGCCCCAGATGATACGCTGCTTCTCTGTCTGCTGATGAAGCCAGCGTGGCCATTTATACTGGACAAGCTCATACTGGAAATTATACTTCTCTGCCATGTATGGGATGAACTCCTGCAGAGGGAGGGGGGAAAAAAGTAGCTTATCTCAGTTCTTTGTTCCTCTGCAGGAAAAATACAAGTGCATTACAAGAAAGAGACTGCAGTCTTATAATAAGGCACAGAACATTAGAAAACAAAACACTGCAAATAGTAACTACAGTTTCATTGTTATTTCAAACAAAGACATAACCCCAAACTGAACAATCAGTACAAATTGTAAAGCCAACTCTCATAAGACAACTAGATATTTTGGCACTTTTCCCCACACAGTTACTTATGAGCCATTTTATAATGATCCACAGATCAGTTTAAAAGAATGCATTACTCAAATCGTAAAATTTTGCAGATGGGAGAATTATTATTTAGGGCCATACAAAGCAGCATAAATTGGAATAATAAAATGAGATAAAAGAATTGGGAGAAATTTTTTTACTAGAACAGTTTGGCCTACTCTCAAATCGGTTGACGTTCTCATCTGTGAGGCTTCCTCTGACACTGGGAGAGCACAGGTTTAGCCAAGGGATGCTGGTACAACATAGCAATTAGGAAGGAGGGGGTGGGCGCGACTACTGCACCACCCCGAGAGGGGACTGACAACAGCAGAGTCCCAGCACAGCCCGCGGTTGCAGCGATAGGGACACTGCCAAATACTTCCCCTTGGGTTCACGCTGAACAGGTAGAATTCTCTAAAAAATCGTACTTCCTAATATTAAATGTTAAAAGTTGCAAATTCCTGAATGTTTTGACATCCATTTACCTCTGGGCCCTGTTTTGAATCCTGCTATTTATTTTAGGATGTATACATAAATATATTGTATAGTCTATATATTATTTCAATAAGTATTTCCAGGTATATTCATCTAGGGCAGGCATCACTCTCTACCATGCACTGCTCACGTACTCTAGTCAGTCTGAAACACAGTTTTCGTGTCTCCTCTTATGAAGCTCTCCCCAAACCTAGTTAGAAGTGTTGCTTCTCTGGTAGATTTTTCCTATAATCTTTCAGCCTTTACATATTAGGTGTAAGTTTATAGCCCTGAATTTCATCTTAAACTCTACACCTTTGTTGTGCAAGTCACAAAAAAAAAAAGTTCAGATTGTTTCAAGTATTATTTTCATAATATGTGCTGTTCTTTTAAATATTTACCTTCAGCACAAGTCCACTGTCAACCTGCCTGTTATTTCCCAAAGCTTTCTAGGCAAAACTACAAGCTTATACCAGCTTGATGCTTTGTCAAAATAGAAGGTATACGGACAGGTAACCATACATATGTTTACACAATGGCATGATGTACAAGTTGCAAACTTTTTTTTTTTATTATTTTTTTTTTAACTTTTCCCCACAATGGAAAATCAGTAAATTTCTCATTGGTAACAAACCTTGAATGTAGGTGATAAGTAGTTCTTCAGAAACCAAAACTTTAAAGGAGTCTTAGTATGTTTCAGCACAGACAACATCATTATGCTATCAAAAGAAAAATAAAAAAAAAGCATTTACAGAACAAGTGCCACCCATTAGAAATCAGTTGCATAAGAGATTACAAATTGCAGTTTTACATTATTAGACTGACTGCAGTTATGGGTCAGGTAACTGATCTTAACGTATGGAGAAAAAGCGGGTAGCTTCACTCTAATGCAAAATAGCTTCGTTTTATCTACAAAATTACTAAACTCCCCAGAATCTATATATTTTAACTAGCCAGAGAATGTACAACCCGTTAACTTTCACAGTCCTTTGACAACAGAAGCTCAGATGCTTTTCCAAAGCAACTATGACTTACTCTATAACTTTTTATCAATACATTTGTATTTGGTTCTGTTGTAGATTGAGAGAATTTAGGACAGTACTGTAGCAGCTATTATACTGGTAGTTTGAACATGTGAACATTATGCAGACACAAGTTCCTACAGTACAGTCAGTGCCAAATCTAGAGGACTTCTGAGCTGCTGAAAAAGGTGGGGTTTTTTTATATTCTTGCAAATTCTAAGCTTTTTCCTTGGGGAGAGCAACCACATTACCATTTGAGACCCTCACATTCTGAACTAACCGTAGGAATCTTTCATATAGGTGTCCTGAAGCCACAGAGAATATATTTAGTACATCGTCTTTATCCTGTTTCACATCTTCATTCTTCTGTCCGCCTGTGAATCCCCTGAAAGGACAAATGTGTTTATATAAAGGATAAGATAGTAAGGGTCAGCTATACAGGAAAGAGTGCAACAGATAATAAATTGCTACAGCATTGGTTTAATACAGGACGACCATAGGGTTTGGCGTTGTTCAGGGCATCCTCCACAAGGCAGAGTCCTGCACACACAGACCTGAAAGACCTTAGAGATGAGCCCCTATCTCATTGAAAGATTGTAGTTCCTGGAAATCAGGTTCCTAAGTAGCAGTGGGGGTAAGGGAACACAAAGCAGTAGGCCAGTTCTCTAGAAACAGATGGGTCCTATGAAAGATAACCCTAAGTTCAAGCAGTCTTAATAGATAGCTAGGGAATATCACAGACCTAACTGTATCAGCAAATAGTTTCCCCGTTTCAAGAAACTTGCAGGTTATTATTGAATTAGTTTTACCATTTGAGAGATTCCCAAAATCCAGATTCATTCTCACTGGTACCATCACTTAGTAGGTCTTCATTCATCATATCTAATTTTTTCTGAACCTGTAAAGCAAGAGCAATGGTTTAGTGAGTGGAACTACATATTGGGCAAACAGCTACCGAGTGTTATTTTGACACTGGCCGTGTTTGTATCTAAAAGGCATGGCAGTTACATGTCATACTTTTCTGTGGCAAAAAAAAAACCCCAAACCAGGTCTCCACATAATGCTGTTATTGATACTGTGATGTAAACTTTACGCAAACTGCCTCAAATGTATGTTTGTAGGAAGGGATCATCAGGCCCTAATCAAAGTTCCTTCCCCACTACTGGTCAGTCTTTTTTAAGAGCAACTCTAGTTTTTAAACTTACCTTCACTTTAATAATTTTGCTCTTGAAGTTGTTGAGAACAACAATAACTTCACTCGCTTCAGGTGGAGAGTCTGTGCCATCATGGCTGAAAATGCAGCAAAATACTGACCTTTACTACAAAGCAGAAATACGTTGTTTGTTTCTTCTACACATTTTTCTACATGGTATTAAGCCATAGCACTATAAAACAGGTTTGAGACATGCGACAACGTAACAAATAGTTTTATTTGAACACACACTTTCTGTTTTTTTTAAATGAATGAATGTATTTCATCTCACATAACTTACAATCAGTATGTAATGTAATATGTTGTTCAGTTCATTACACTTTGGCAATGGAACTGTTAGATTCACATATTACAGTGCCTCCCTAGTTCAAAATTTTCACAAGAAAAAGATTAAAGTAGTTCTTATAGTCTCCTACCTGTAGATTCTGTAGATGTCCTCAGATCTGCCCTTTCTCAGTCTTAGAGTCCACGCACCAGGATTGGCTTTTAACTGGAAGTAACCCTGCAAATTAAAAATAAAAGAAAAATAAAGAAAAAGCAAAAATAAGTAAAATAAAGAAAAAGCAAACCAAGTTTAAGTCATGTATTTTCACCCACTGTTTTATATCTGAGAGTAGTTATTTGTAAGCCAGCTGATAAACATAACCATATGGCCTTAAGAACCCAAAGAACAGGAGAAAAAACCCAGAAGTTCCATTCAAAATCCTTGTATTTTTCATAAGAGACAGGAGTATGAAAAGGTCTAGCATTATTTGTTAGATAAGAAAAAGTCTTCAGGGTGTCCTGACGGGAACAGCGCAATCACAAAGGTTTTTCTGCAACAGCTTGCCTTCATGCAGGAGTGAGTGAATTTCAGGACACTGGTTGGTGACTATACAGCAGTCTGTGAAAGATCTGCCCACAAAACAAAATGTCATCAATTTTGAAGCTTTACAGACTAGTACTTAAGCTACAGCAGAAAACAGCAACATAGTTTATATGTTACAGAACTTAAAAAAACACAACGTGAAATTAAAATACTGTATACAGGTCTTGAGGTTCTAGGTTCCAGATCTGAATATTTTCTTCTGTGATTTAGATTATTACACCTATAGAAGATATAAACATCTGTAGTGATGCTTCACTGTCTTGTCTGGTTTTGTACCGTGATCCCCAGATGCACACAGGTCTATATGTGAACCAGTCTACTTTAAAAACACAGAGCAAGCCAAAAAAAAAAAGCACAGGGCATGCTCCTGGTCTCTTCATACCCCTTCACAGTATAGACTCAGATACAGCATTGTATACTGTGGTACCTACACTTGGGTTTAGCTAATTAGATAAAAAGACACCTCCAAGCCATAAAGCTCTACTCCCTAACACACATGCACACACAGTGTGATCACACACAAAATAAGGGTCATCTTCCTTTCTAGAGTAAGAAATATTACATCATTATAGGATATACTTTGGCACAGAGAAACAGAAAATGAGTGTAGGAATTTTAAAATGAATATTTAGCACCAGTGAACATTTTTTTCCTTGCTTTTTCTTATTTTAGCCAATTTATTCCGGTTTTCCACTGTCATTACTTATCAAGAAAATACTCTGGTGACTAACTTCCTTTGGCATAATTTTAGTCCATTCCCTCACATTGTCCAGTGTGGACACTGAAAACAGACTGATCCCTTGTGCGGCTGCCTCATAAAGGCAGCTACAGGAAACAATTGTACGCTTGGATTTCTGTCACCTTTTCTCAACTTCATTAAGCAATTCCCATTCTTTCACACTTCCTTTGTTTTCTAGAACGTCAGTTATTCCCTGCTGACTCTCTCCTTTTGTTCCATAGATCTCCTGAAGAAATGCGACCCAAAACAAGACACTGTCCACCTGAGGCTTTCCCTACCACAGCGGGTGGCCTAAGGAGTTCCCTGTCTAGAAAAAACAGAACTATCTGACCTGCCCTGGAAAGAGGCTGCTTAAGAATATTGGCATTGTTTTAAGATATTCCAGAAGACCCTTCTCAGCAAGGTGAAGCACATCTTGGAAAAGGTAAGGGATAAATAAGCACACTGCAAGGTTTTAAACATCAGTGTTAGGAATGATGTGGTTCTGATGCACTCCACGGGTGCTTGCAAATGTAAGTAACGCCACATATCCATAACCCACCCACATAATAGAAAATACTCAATGGTTTATGCAAGCCATTGTGCTGATGGAGGCCAGTTTTGGGGTGGTTTTTTTTTTGTTTTTTTGTTGGTTTTTTTTTGTGGTTGGACTCAATGATTTCAAAGGTCCCTTCCAACCATGAAGATTCTGTGATTCTGTGATTTGTCAGCGGTTTCAATCAAATGCTTACCAAGTTGGCCATAACAATGGTATCCACGATGACAGGAGTGGTTGAAGTTCCCAGTGTAAACTGGAGTCCCCGAGGTGGCTGCCCAGTAGTGATATCATAGCAGTGTCCTTCCAGAAGCAGGTACTCCAATTCATATTCTGCAGCTACAACATTATCCACCTGTAAGGAGGAGACACTGCTGAATTCAGTACTAGCTCTAAAGTGCAAATTTTTAGTGATTCAGTTATTCTCTAAAATGGCCACAGTAATTAAATAACACAATTTCACCAGAGTAATTTTATTAGATACCTAGAAAGCCTCAAAGAGCTCAGCTGTTTCAAGTGACAGATTTCACATATACATTGTTAAGAGTGTGACCAAAGAGATTTGAATCTCAACTGGTAAGATGCTAGGATAACAAGAGGGAAGGACCGGTGCTTATTTTACAATATTTTTTTAACATTTATTGGAGAATGTAGTCAAAACAGGACCTCAGGCTCCACAGCTGTCAGTCAGACGTCTTTTGCTTATGCTGGATTATACTTACAAAATTACTGGGTTTAATATATATCTGCACTTCAAGGCCAACTAAATAATGGCTTATTTTAAGGGAAAAGACTATTTGACTGCCTCATTTAACTTTTATTACTTAACATTGCACCCTGAAGTCCAAAATATTCTACTTTGCATCACATATGGATTAGCTAACTTTTAATATATGTGTTTCTAGTGCCTGTCACAACATGTTAGTATCATGCATTCTAACTGCTTACCAGCCCACTGCTTCTAGATCTTCTGAAAACTATTCAAGTTAACTGCAAACAGCAGGAGGTTAATAATTAGCACTGAGTTATCCATCCCATTAAAGATTAATGAGATTCATCAGCTTGTACATACAGCTGTTCTTCTTTCATTTCTAATGTCCTTTTTCTACTAAACTCTAGCCCCTTGGATTTTTCTTTCCTCCTTACTTTTATCCCTACAGATGTGGGGCAGCACTGCCCAGTGTTCTAATAGTCTCATTCAAGGCCTGTTCTGGCAGCACTCGGCTCCTAAAACTACTGCAATTGAGAGGATTTCTGCTGCACTGGTTTTACTGTTTCACTGATACCACATAGCCTTTTGTGGGCCACAGGAGTGTTTGCCAGTAACAAAAGCTGTGAAAATGAACAGGTAGCTACAACCAGGTTGGGGGCTTCTCAGAGCAAGGGAAAGTAAGTAAAATTTACTTACTGAAACAGGACTCAATTCAAAATTTCTAAAAAGAATTTTGAAAAATAACGATCTTATTTTTAGTTGTGACATTAGCTGTAAGGATCTCTAATCAGAAATAATTTTTCAACTAAAAAATGGAAAGATACTTAATGACCAACAGAAAGTTTCTTTCTCAGGCCGCTCTGAAACGCTGTATATACACACTTAAAGCATCTGTAGGATCTGCTTCAAGCCTACAGTATTTTTCAACCTGTGGTTCAGGCATCCATGAGTAATGGAGAACAGCATTCTTGCTGTCAGTGAGGTTAAATTTTTCTGCATCCCTCCTAGAAAACACTTAGGAGTCTTCAAATATAAAAGGTGTTAATGTTTACTAGCACCTTAAAATTCTACATTTCTTTCTCATTACAAAAATAAGTCCTGGAAAAACACCACCATTTAAACGCAGTAATAGGAACACGCTGATTTCTCTTACCTCCTCTAGGTAAATATTATCAAGGTCATATGGGGTTCTGACAGATTCCACCATCCAGCTCTCAGGAGTATTCAGGTTCAAAGTGAACAGTGGAGACTGGGGCATATCCAAAAATTTGGCAATTGGTCCTGGAGCAAAGTTATTATCTGCTGTGAAAGAAATCTCCGGCTCCAAAACATAGCGATAAAAGCTGAAATTTCAGAAAGAAAATGTTAGAACATATTCCTGTCAAACTTTGCCAATATTTCACTCTAGTTGAACTCTCTGATGGCATCAGTTTTCCCAGACCTCCAACACCTCCAAGGCTTTGTCCAAAGTAACACAGGTTGTGTTGACTTTGGAACAGGTCAGAATATTCATCTTGAAGGATCAAACAGAACGTGCAAGACTCAACTACTAAGATAAGTAAGTTATTTAACACTATATATATATATATATATATAAAAAAGCATCCAACTTGTAAACCTGCAGAATTACCTCATGCTGTCCACAAATTCCCAGATTTTCTCTGTGGGAAAATCATGCTTTTATATAAAGGAAGTCAAAGTAGTTATTGAGACTGCCTGTAGGACATCTGACCATGTTTCTGTGCCTGCACATTCCAACAGTTTTTTCTGTCTCTCTCTTAAGCCCGGCATGGTATTGCTTACCTTTTCAGTGGCATGTCCGAAAGCTTAGACTGGCAGTTCATAAACACTCTTAGGTTCATGTTTATCAATTGGTTCAAAACCTAAAAGTAATGAGAAAAAGACACCCCTTAAAAAGCTAACTAGGAAAGCTGACCACTGTTTTTATAGACAGGACCTCAAGGAGGCATTTACCTGCTCATTCTCAATCCTCCCTTCTCATTATTTGTTTCACCACAACCACCTTTTAGTTGCTGGTTTCAAAAAGAAGAGTTACCTGCTCTTTTACATTGCAGACTTTCTTTTTTGGGATGCAGAAACTTTCTTCCTCAAGAAGAAGAGTCACTGCAAACTAACCCATTAAAACAGTGAAACTAAAAGCTATCTAGACAATATCTAAGCATTATTTTGTTAGTGTGTAGTATAGCATAATTAGTTTTTCCACCAATAAATGTATTGTGCAACTCAGTCACACTATTATAAAGCCAAACTGAGACAACTTTTTGAAATTGCCGTAAAATGCATTACATCACATACATACCAAAAGTAATGGAGCGAGTCTTTGAGCATCTCTGGTCACAGGATCAACAATAGCCATAACATCAAAGTACGTCTCCCCCTCTTTTGGTCTCAGTTTAACTGCACTAAACAGAAGAAAAAACAATTTTAAAAGTATCAAATGTATGGATAAACATAGGAAAAACAGTATCCATATCATTTTGAAGTCAAATTACTTTCTAAATGCTATGTGCCTTCTGAAACTAGATAGAGGAAACAAATACATATATACTTAAATTTGTATAAAATTAATTTCTGGAATCTCATTGTGCCCTCAAAACTGTTGGGGACTTTCCTATTGCTACTTGGATATTTTTTTATTAAGTTAAATGCAATGTGAAACAATGGAAACGTTAAAGGATAAGGAAAAGCATGTTGCTCAGCAAGTGTCAGCAATTCTATACCTGTATCGTTCTTCAAAAAAATGATATTCAATCCTTGCCTCTCCCTTTGGTTGAGCGGAAAGAAGAGCATCCACTTTCATTACTAAGTCACTTGCACTGAAAAGAAGAAAGAAATATGTTTACAGATACTCAGGAAACGCCTTGCACTTATCACATTTCTGCCAGTTAGCAGCAAAAGAGAAGACAGACTGAATTCGGATGTACAAACTAACATTTTTACTGCCTCTCTCCACAAGCTCTGAATTATTAAACATATATAAGAGTTAATCCACCATTAATTTAAACAGGTTGTAGCCTTGTTACTGAGGGTACCAAAGCTGGTATTTTAGGGGCCAGCTATGCTACAGGCACTGCCTTCCTTAACTTCACCAACCCCTCGGACCTGTAAGCCATTCCCATCAAACCCTCGTTTCACAGCAGTCTTCCCAGTTTACACTGCAACTCTAAGAACTGGGAAGCAATCCTGTCTGTAAAAAAACTTCTTTTATTTTTGGGAGGGGGGGCGAGGGGAGTGGGGCAGTGTGCTATCATTAAAGGGGAATTACTTCTGACAGCTTCCTTTTTATTATTCCCATAGATTTTCAGTCTAGTATTTTAAGAATATATTTAATCTTGAAAATGTAAAACCTCTTGAAAGTTCAGTGAAAATTGATTTGTACATCATAGCTTTGCCAAGAAGCAATACTGTAACCTAGAGGTCTGTCAGCTTTTCCTGAATTAAGTCTCATAGATTTATAGTGACAGCTGTTTAAATTGTTCATACCAGAACCACAAGCCTGGTGACGGCTGCCAAGTTCTACAGTGTTTTCCAATGCAGCAGATGATACTTTCAAAAGCTTTTTAAAAACATTGCCGGTATTGAAACCAAGAAACCACTGCTCTGTCCAAAACCAGCCTGTGTTCAAACTATGCCCTCTTCCTCCATCCTCTCACCCTTATTTCTCTTTTGATTCCCAACACAGCAACAGATGCAAAAGTGTTTGGAGTGCTGTTAAAACCTGCCCGCCTAGGAGTTGGAATCACACAGGATTTCTGCCCAAAAGACCTCACGCTTAACTTACTTGACCAGCCTTTAAGAGTTAAACAGCATCACAGAAGAGAAACCATCTTCTTAGCTATACACTCCAACACACAAACACACACCTATGGACTTCAGTTCTTTCAAACCAAAAGATTACTTTCTTTCGATTAGCTCACCTCTGTGCTTTTTGCACTAATTATCTAGTAGTATGATTTTCATTTTCTTACATCTGCCTCTTTTCCTATTTTTTCTCTTTAAAAAGTTAAAAGCAATTTACATGATTCTGTAGTACTGACAGTGAAATACATTACTAAAATAATTTTTATATTGATAAGCCAGGCAGCACTTAACTGAACTGCAAACAGATTCAGAAAGCATGTTCCAGTGTCTCATTTTCTTCCCTTCCTTCTGCTTTTAAATCAATACCAGAGTAGTCCTACACGTGAGTTACGAAACCCAGACATATTGGAGGTAAATGGTTTAGAACAGCTTGTCAGTTAAGATTTAGCTGGTAGGAAAACCCACAGGAAGTCTGAATGCCTTAATATTAATGAAGAGTTAGGCTTCTCTCCCATTTAGAGGGGCAGAAAGGTAATCCAGTGCAGAAAGCATTTTCAAGAATAAATTTAGTAATTTGCAGCAATTTATACCATTTGGTGACACATCCCACAGCGGCAAACACCTCTTGTCTGCATACAGACATCTTTTCTGTTGGTAAAGCTGTCACCAGAGTCAACTAAACTTTGTATGAAACTTCACCTACCTGAACACAACAAAGAATTAAGCCAACCCCTGTAGCATGTATCACCACCCTTATTCTTTATTTTTTAAATCCACCTGCATCTCCACCCCACCAATCCAAGATGCCACTTCCTGATCCCCTCAGATGACTGAGCAGGCTGTTCTCCCTGTGCTGCTGTGATCCAAGGAGTATCTCAGCAAGTACCAACACATTTACTGTTTCACGTTCACTTGAACACATCTATAGTTAATTCCTACAGACTTGGGCACTTTCCCAGTTTCTTGCTGCTTGTCAGTGAGGCTCCAGCCAACACAGCTCCTCCAACTTCCACTGGAGGTGACACGCCAGACGTGGCAGGTGGCTGCTAGATACTGATAACGAATCGAGAAGGATGAACTCTGAGCACATAATGGGGGTTGCCAGTACGCCCTACTGTCTCCTGAGTCTGGGGGATACGGTTACAGCTCCATTCCTCCAGGAGCTTGTGAACTACAAACAAAAGTTGCTAAAGCACTTAAACCCCATAAAGGTTATTGCCATCTTTTTTCTTTCTGACTGGCCCCTCTGAACAGCTGAGCCATCACCATACAAACACATGCATGCTTGTTTATAGCACCTGTCCAGAGTGTACTAGATAACGCTTTCTCCAGGATGCAGTCACATTACCATACCACCACCACTTTTTGGTATGCCTCTTCACTTTACTTACAGATCTTCTTCGAATCCCAGCTGCTGAATCTGAGATTTGATCTTCTGTCCTGATGTCTTCAGTATGATATTCTCAAGGAGATGAAAATCATCTTGATTGAACATCTCACCATCCTCTAGGGGACCAATAATCTACAAAAAAGCAGGATCAGCATTATTAGGTAAAGGCTACACTGAAACAAACCTCAAATATGTATTAAATAAATACTCCAGCCCAGTCTCGGTGGGTGTCAACTGTTTAGACTGGTATTATTTGTTAACCTCTGCTGCCATTGACATAAAATCTAGCTATTTAGAGCCAAGAGTCCCACACTGAGGCATAAAATGCATGCTTAAAGTTATCACTGAGTGCTTGGTTTGCAAAAGTTAAACATACTAAATTATACATGCAACACTACATCTTGAAGAGGCAACAGAATACCAGGCCGGTTCCAGTAGTCCAGTAAGAATCTGGCAAGTCTCACTCCTCCAGCTTTCAGAAGCCTAAAAGCTACCAAGACAATTCCACACGTGGAATATTTGTTACTGTCTGCTGATCTCACCCTTCCATTGCTGATCACAGCCCTCTGCCCCTTCTTCAGCTTTAGAACATCTCTGCAATATATAGCATGGGACAGGATGAAATCCACCTTGGGAGACTCAAAGGCTTCTTTGAAAATATTGATATCCATACCCTAAAAGAAAAGAATATTTGACATTGAAGCGGGAAGAAAAGTACACCTCTGCATACTTTTTTAAAATGCACCTTTTTTGTTTCCATTCAAGAACATCTTTATATCTTGCTAAAGTTTACCCCCAGGCCCCTTTTCTTTGTGATCTTAAACCTAGTTCTTGCCTGTCACCTTCAAACATTATCCCAACTTCTGATGTGAAAAGCCACAGCCAGAGTAATTGTTGCTACTTAGACCAGTTATTCCATTCTTCTCTTCCTAAGTGATTCTTGCCTAACTTTTTTAAACCTACTTTCACAAATGTGACTGTGATTTTTTTCTCAGCTTTTTAAAGACATTACACTTCTCTCTTATCCCCCCGCCTCCAGAAACAACTGACTTACTTAAATAGATCCCTGAATCTGTATTCATTTTGATTTTTCAAAATTATGTAGCATCAATGTGTATCAGGATTTACATTGGTTTTAGACAGACTGTTACATTTAGGTAAGTTTACCTTTCAGAGCAAAAAAAACCCAACCCCATCAACAGCAAAGCCAACAGTGTTACTCTCCACTCTTACTGCATCTTTTGCATATGAATATACTACACTGAAAAAATCATTAGAAGAACAAGCAAAGTCCCCTACCTTTGTGAATGCCAATAAACGTGCTTACCCCAACAGCAAATTCCAAGATGTCGGCTCCTGCCTCTACTGCCTTTGCAATTTCTTCTTTTGCCATTTTGGTGATAAAGTTCTTGGCATTATTTGACGTTTGTGTCTGTAGAGCTGCCCATATGGCTTTTGCAACAAGTGTGTTCTGGCTATTTGGATCTTCACTAGGATTATTAATCATGCTAATTCGAACATTGTTGCTGGATTTCTGTGTTTAACAAAACATGCATTAGGAAAGGTTTAGATTTCAGGTGTGTTTTAAATGAGAAGAATAAGTCTATTATAATAAACGCTGCAGCAAAAGCTTTATACTTCTTAACCAGAAAACTAGATTCCAAATTAGGTAAATAACAGCAGAAGATTAAAAGGGTGAATGAACTAATTTAACATCAGATATTTAGTTTACGTGATGGGAATCTTCTGGCTAATACTATGCAACATAAGAGATATAGGACCGTGGCCACCACTCAGAGGTCTGGCAAAACAGTGATTTAGGAGTAAGCTATCTATATTTATGATTCAGTTATCTTCCCAGAACAAGTGAGACAGAGCAGAGAGTAATGCTCACATCCATCTCCAAACCAAAACAGACATTTTCAATTTAGAGCCACTTAGGGCTTAAACGAATATATTTTCTTTATTGTAGTAGCATAATGCTAAGAGGGGATTCTGTCCTAGTACAAGAAGGTCAGCGATGTTCCAGGCCCTACAAATAAGATGAAGCTGGAAATGAGAGACCTCACAGGGAGAACAACTCTCCTCAGGTCACACAACAGGCAGAAGCACAACCTGTGTTTTTCAGTCCTCTACCTACTGTTTTATTAGCACTAACCCATTCAAATGCAAATGTTACCTACCTGATGTTTAATTGCATCATACAACAACTGCCTCCCTGAAGGTTTATCAAAGTCACCAACAATCCAAAAAGTAACTGGTCTAACAAAGGAATCGTCTGCAATTAAAAAAAAAAAAAAAGGTGGGAGAGATTTGAGGGTGAAGGAAGAAAGCAAGCTGCAAGTTTTCCTCATTTGGAGGAAAAATATGATGCACATGCAAGGACTTCAAAAAAAGTAAAATTACATAGGAAAGCTATGGATGAAGCTAAGCTATGAAATCTGGCAAGACGAGAATAATAGTATTGGTATTATATTAGGTTTCATTTACCTAATTCAAATTCAGGAAACCCACATGGGATAACATGCATCACTGTTTCTAAACTGGATTTACTTTTTTTTGCTCCCTTTTTAACGTAGACATTTTAAAGGAACCTCTAAATCAGTTACAGATTCCAGCTAGATTACACACACAACCACTTCTTCATACTGAAGCTGTTAGTTCACAAAATCACTTTTGTAGAGAGAAGAAAGTGCTGCAGGAAACATGCTTTTAAACAGCTTGCTTCGTTTCCTGCTGGTTCTGAAGCCAGTGTTATAAAGGAACCAGAAAATTCCCAGAATAACAACAACGTATGAAATGCTAAAGCGCTAGTTACCATAGATCTCCTTGGAAGACATTCCTGGTCAAAAAGCAGAAAGGAAAGGGGGAAAGGAGAGAGACATTAATAATTTGACAGTAATCTCAATGCGTATCAAGAAGCTGCAGCACTGTACTGGGCATAACCGAATCACTGAAGTTCAAGTCCAACATTATATTCTAATATAATTCTAATTTTATTAGAATAAGCTTTGACTTTTTCTTCCCCTCAAATAGATTGATGCTTTATTTTCATGCCACAGCACTAATACATATGACCAGGCATCACTTTGAAGATGGTTTGCAAAAATTGCTATGCATTTGCAACTTGGATGTTAACTGTTTCTGTTATCTTCTTTATTTGAAAACTAGCGTGACAGTGCTGTTTCAGTAGTGTTGCTGAGCCAGCAATACGTATAACTTTCCTATTATTTTAGAAAATAAATGTGCTACGGCATTACTGGAATCAGATACCAGTTATTAAGTATCTTAAGTGACAGAAGAGGCGGTGACCTGAAACTGTCAAGCCATGGGATTGCAAATTAATGCACGCTTTCAAATGAGCATGTGGAGGTGTAGGTTTAATTAATACTCTACAAAGGGAAAACAAGGACCTTGTTTGGATCCAAGTGACCGAACATGAACCAAGGGCAAATACGAGACAGAAGGAGCAGTGGGAACACTGAAGGCAGTGCAGGCAGGTGACAGTGGCTGGGACAGTATTGGGAAAACTTGTGAGAGTCTAGTAAAGATGACAGGAACAAGAGGAATTGGGTCAAATGCCAGCAGTCTATTTATGATACCTAACTGAAACAGATACAGGGAAAGGCCTGATGGAGCCCTGTGTGACGTCTGTGCACACGTTTCTGACAGTGAGAACAACAGCTGAGTTTTAACACTAACAGGAGACTTTATGTATAACTGTAATAAAACAATACTACCATTGAAAAAGCAGTGCATGCACTGGAGCAATAAAACCAGCACAGACCACATTAGGTGGTGTCTTATACAATGGGCAATAACTATTTTCTTCTGGATCCATGTAACTTTTAGTAATTTTGAATTATGAGACAGCCCTTTTGTATTTTTCCAGTCAGTGTCACTGCAGGATCAGAGCTTACACTGCTGCATTTCTGGTGGCCATTTGCAATATAGAAAGAGCACACTGGGTGAGACTTCATTATTCTTTGAAGGCTGGGCTGGGTTTAAAGAGGGGAGCATTCTTGTTCCATGTAGATGTCATGTTTTACTAAAAAAGCAACTTTTATTTTTAACACTTAGGTTGCATCGTTACCCACAGGCCTGAGCGAGGCTTGGTGCGTGTGTTGAGTACTGTGTATGCACTTGGAAACGCATATAAGATGAGATTTGGGTTCATAATCCACTGCAGATGTTACCTTTCTTTGTTAAGTAGGTCATGCTGTTTGCGACAGCAGCTGTCTTGTCCTTGGACTCCAACGTGGTAAATCGAGCATAGTCATCCACGTAAAAGTTATCTGAGGAAGAGAAAAAGCATTTGATGGAAAAGCAACTATTCCATGTAAAACAAAAGAAAAATCACTACCAGAACATTAAGAGCACATCTCATTTTGTTCCTCGGGATACTGCTTTTTATGTCTCATTTCCACTGTTAATGTCTAAGCTGAGTAATACATTTTTGTTACATAAGTGTTCTCCTAAGTTACATTTTTGTTTCATAAACTACATCAATAACTGCAGTGCATATTTGATATGCAGAAGTCAGTTGAATTGTTCGAGTCTCACTTAGTTGAAGTTAATTTATGTAAATAATACACATTTAAAAATCCACTGTGTTCCTATTTTTCAAGGAACTCAAGAAAGGTAGTTGTACAAGTGTTTTTGCAACACCAACATTATACTGCACCAACATTATACTGCAGGGTGTTAATACATCTAGCCCTGAGAAGTTCTGCTAAATCTTAAGTCACTCCAGAGTTGACTGTCAGTCTCTGCTCAAAAGAAGGTTAGAAATAAGAAACAAGCTGTTGCTTCATACATTATATGATTGTTCTTGGCTTTTGCTAGCATTGCTGATTTCTCAACTTCATGAGTCATATTCCCTCCTAAAGGTTTGTATCAAGTCAAAACCAATTCCTGGTTTAAAAAAATCTGGAGACATTAAGATTGCTATTGTACATAACATCTCCCCCAGCACCAGGGCTACAGCATCGCTTGGGGTGCTGTTATTACTCTGCCACTAGAGCTTTCCATTAGGACAGCAAAATCCTTTGACTCAGATACTTCAGGTTTAATGCAATGAAGAGCATCCCTTACTCATTCCTGTCAGATCCAGGTACTCCCTGTCAGACGTTAAGATTCTTGAGTTAATTCTTGGAACAACATTAGGCTGGTTCATGATATATTCAACCACATCTTGGTCATTAGATAATTCACCCTGAAGGAAGAAAGAAGCAATATTTGTTATTTTACGTGTATATTTACCTTAGATAACTTAAAAAAAACCCAACCAACCAAAACCCAAAACACCACCACCAACAAAAAACAAACCAAGAAATGATACAAGTTAATTTGTTTGGTGTATTACATATTCAGGGACTTTTGAGTCAGTTTTTCCAAATATTTTTTTTGTCTAAAGTTACAGCTGAAATCAGCACCTACCAGGTACACGGCTCGCTGGAAGATGCTTGTGGTTTCCAGGATTTTGTGCATCGTCACAGTTTCCAGGTCATCAGGATCCAGCTGATCTTTTTGAAAAGGCATTCCATTGAACAGCACAACAGGGAGAGGACCTACACCCGTTTGCTCATAGTAACCTCTCGCTGCCTAAATCCAGGGAAAGAAGTAGCTTTATCACATCAGCCCTTTACCATGAGGGTTCATAACATAAGGGTTTCCATGCAACATCCACACAAGTCTATTCTAAACACACCAAGATGTCCTTCCAGCTTTTATACGATGCAGATAATACTAATTTTATGTGGTGCATAAGATATTTTCTCTATCTTGCATACACAAGACGTCCTTGTCTGAATTTCAGAGTTTCAAAGCAAAAAGAGTTACTTCGTAATACAGAAGTGCAAAATATTGCATTAAGTTCATACTGTAAATAAATGAATTCCAATGAGCACTTTCTGGTAATAGCAAAAAAATGCACAACACGAGATCTGACTTGACATATGGAAGCAAATGCAACGCAAACAGGTAGAGGGGTTTTTTATTATTTTTTAAGAACATTTCTTGAACTTGTGAAAAAACATTTACTCTCCGGTCATACAGAAGTGTCTGTCTTTTATGACTTTGGATTCCTACAAAATGCTTTTCCCTTCACTTTCCTACATCAGAAGATGGAAAGCATGAGCCTATTTTCATAACCTTAACTGCATTCCTTGCATTTGCAGATGTAGGCAGTATCATCTGTGTTACAGAGCTATTGTAGACAGTATTTTCATTCTTTCTTTCAGAATATTCAACAAAAATATGAAATCTCCCAATAGAACCTCAAATAAAAACTGCTTCATCTCACATAGAAGAGATCCAATAGTGATTTGCTCTCCCAGTTTTCTCCATTGAGAAAAGTATCAACCGTAAAAATAACTTTAAGAAATTATTTGAGGAAGATTGTTGAATGCCTCGCTGTAAGAAAGACATTTTGAATTCATCATGATTATTTTATCTCATACAGTGTTCAAATACCCAAAAAGAAAACTCACAGCAATCCCTCACAGACATTAAGCCACTTGGTTTCTTATGAACCATTCCATCACCTTGATTTTTTGCAAGTAATTTTAAACTCTACTAAAGTCTGCACACCAGAATGAAAGCATGACTTACGAGTCACAAGAGAGTTACCTTGGTTCTGGTACTATAGGTATAGGGTTTTTTAAAATATATATTACAATATATTATATATAATATTTATTATATAAAGCTTTGTGCTGAATGAATACTTAATAAAGTATTACTAAAAGTCACCCAGTGTGATAACAAAACAGCTACCTGGTTAATGAGAGAATTGGATCAAGAAATTGCACGTAACTATTTTCAAAACAGTGTTGAAACGAAACAGTGAAAAACTCTATTTCATGAATTCTTACCTTTCTGTTTTGATCATAGGCAGAATCAATTCCCAGAATGCTGTTGACTTCCACATAAGGATATTGCTTCTCAAGGACACTAACCACATGCTCCACTTTCAGCTGATCTCCTGTTTTCACTTTGTTATATATCTGAAGAGAGGATACAAATGAAAGTTGACAGCTGCAACTGTAAAGCTTCTGTCCTTACCAAAGGTAAGTTGACCTGTCACCTGTGTTCCAGTAATTATAAGAAGGCATTAACAGCCAGATTGCAAAACATATTTTCATATTCATTAGCTGCACTAACAGCTCTTAAACACTTGTAGCTCTTATAATTATATTGCTTTACCTCATAGTTATTCCAGTCAGATTGGAAGGAAGTAAGTATTTCTTTGCATCTTTAATTAGAAAAGGTATTAGAGAAGGAAAAGTACTGCTTAGGGGGAAAAAAGCTCAAGTAAAACATACCCAAAGAGCTACCCTTCAGAACTCGGGACATGCTTATAACAGTACAACAGACAGCACATGTAAAATAGGTAACTGTTTCCCTCTTGAATGAACAAGATTTTACTTCAAGTTATGAATACATGGCAAAAAAAAAAAAAGAGAATAAAAGTCATTGTCTTCAAGTCACCAGCAGTTTAATGTTACATACACCCCAGCTTGTTGATCTGTAAAACAATGTCAAACCACAAGTGAAAACACATTTACTAACACCTCTGTTACCCTTTGATGTGGCAAAAGTATGCAGCAGGAACTGTTCAAAACAAACTGTTATATTGAAGGGATACAGCAGTTTAGAACTCATTGGCAGAATGAGCTAAGAGGCAGTATCAGAAAAATATGCAAGGGTGGTGTGTGTCACATTTAAATCTAGTCTCACTTGATAAAGTTAGGCCAGAAGCACTTTCTAAAGAAACATGGAGTGTGTGATGCTAGTGTTTGGAGGTACTCTGATACTGAGTCAAAGAAAAACTTCCATTATCGTCTTATTAGAATGTTAACATAATCTTACATACATGGAAAATATTAAAACATTTATTTCCCTTTTAAATGAATACTTACAGACATGACAGTCTGGAAAGCATAGTTATTGTCCATTTCTTGTGCCACATAATTGTATGCCCTAAGGAGGGCGACACCAGCATCCTGAAGTCCATCAACATCCTCCGAGTCATTAACCACAAAGACTAGCCCTATCCTGCAATCAAATAAATCCCCAGATCATTAATACATTATACTAATGAATAATCAGCTCTTCATACAACTGTCAACTATGGTCATCATCTCAGACAAAGGCTTTTTCTGGAATAGACTGATAAGATTTTGAGCGGAGCGGCCAGGAATTAAATTTAGAACATATAATCTCTAATGGTGAGTCCATCACAATCTTGCTTTTCATCTCTTTTTCAGCCAAAGTACTTGCTTTTAAGTTCCTTTTGGGCTGTTAAAGAAACTAAACTCGATTTTACTTGTGCCAAAAGTTACTAAAAAACTTAGTTACTATTAGTTAGTAAATTAGTTAGTTACCAAAAAAAAATTACTATTAAAATTTCAAATAAGAAACAGTTTTAGTAAATGCCCTTCCCAACCACCAATACAAGACATGCAACATTTTACAGTGTTCTAGCAGTGAGAATTTTACAACTGAAGAGGTCACAAAAATAAAACTGATATTAAAAAAAATCCCATTAAAACATAGCGATTACCTCAGTGGGATGTGGTTACTGAAGAACATCTCTGCCACATTCAGTAATTCCGCTGTAGTCTCGTGAGTAGGATCTACTATCAGCACCTGCGTACAAATGGCAAGTGAAAAGTTTCTACTCCCTTAGAAAGTCAAGGTCCAGGATTTTGATTAGAGAGCACTTCAGTCACCTCTCAGTGCAGAACTATCATCAGTCCTATTTTACACACTGCCAGGGAGATGAGGCCCACTGAGTGACAGTTTCTTCTAAAGTCTTTACGTCCATTATCAAAAATACCCAGTCTAAACTACTTCTTTAACCAGAAGAGTCCAGACTTGTTACATACTTTGTATCTTTACCTCAGTATACCCTAGCATCTAGGATCTGCCTCTGCGGGCACACAAACCCACGCATTCAGATGTGCACAGGAGATAAAGGCATTTGTCAGAATTGAGGAACATGGCATTGCTCTGCTCAGCCCCCTGGAGGGCCGATGCTGCTGAGATGTTCTCAAAGCAAGCCCAAACCTGGACAGAACTGGGCTATTCAGAATTAATTTAGGGCCCTGTATTCATGCCAGGTGCTGTCTTTTCATTTAATAATTTCCATGTTAGAAGTACTTAACTTCAGACAAAAAAATAACACATTAATGGTCCCACAGCTGGAGGTGGTTCAGGTCCTGATTTGCCACTAATCAGAGGAGTCCTTTTTCCTATCAGGCCACTCTGCCTCAGGACAAGAATTACAGGACAATTTACAAACTCCTCGTTAGATCTAACTTAAAGTAGTTTACCTAGAGACTAAAAGAACACCCAGGATTAAGCTGAGGGCTGTTGATCATCTTTTGAAGTCTTGGTGCAAGAATGCTGTCTAACTGAAACAACTCAGGTTCGTCTTAACTGTTAAGAAGATACTAATTAACAAATTTGAGGGATTTCATTAACCAGCTTCCGCTATTATCACAAAGCTGAAATACACCAAATTCTCACTCGTCAGATGATAGTGTTTTCTACTGATAAAGCAATTTTTGGCATCTAATAAATGCCAGAAAATCATGGTCAGTAATGTCTGAATTCCAGACGTAGAATACATGGTAGAGGTACAGTAGAACAAAACCTTTTAGAAAAGCATCCTGTCTCAAGATACTTAAGTGACTGGGAATCCAGCGTATGCATAGGGAAGTTGCAAAAGCAGATGTCCCTGCTGTTGAAAAAACAAAATGCACATTTCATATCCAGTCAGATTACTACTTACAAAATTATGGAAGTTTTTTCTGATTTGCCTGATCACGCCTGGAAACGTGGGACGCAGCAGTTCTTGCACATTGGAAGGCCAGGAATTATACCGACTGTCAACTTCAAGATTGTTGATCCACTAAGAAAAAAATAAAGGCATTTTAGTGATTGACAGTCCTCCTACTTGAGTCCGAGACTGTAATATATTTTAAAATCAGACACCACATTGACAACTGTACGAATAAAAAGTTAAGCTTTTTAAAAAGAGCTAATTATATTTATAACCTTACTTTCCTTTTTTTCTTCACTGCGGTTTCAGAGCTGATTGTAAGATAAGAACAAAAGTACCCCTGAGAGCTTAGAAATGCACTGCCCAGCAGCAAATAAAGTATTTCTTATATAAAACCCTACGCACTGAAATAGCAGAGCTTCTGATGTCCACAGCATAGTCGGAATCTGATGGCTGGATGTTCAACTTCAGAACATTGTGCAGGGAAAGACCCTCAATTCCTAAGCTGTGCAGGCCTTCCATAACACGGGCTTCATTGCGTAGCACATCAATCAAGCTGGAAGGGAAAACAAAAATGTTGCTTAATTTTAGAGACACAGCAAATAACTTGCTCTTACCCTAAGTCTTACTAGATGAAAGGTATAAACAAGCCTGCCATGTCAGTGCATTACTTCTTATTTATCACCTACTTCTGTCATAAGAAACTTGTGATAACTTAAACATATTCAATTACATTGTATTTCTAGGAAAAACTACATTAAATCAAGATAACTAAAGCATGACATACATGTCATTTCAATTCCATGTTATTGAAACAAATCTTGACAAAGATATAGGGTGGTTTTAGATGAAGACTGTACAGTGGTTTATCCTTTGAGAATCAGTCCACTATTTCAGAGTAAAACCTGTATGTTGACAGTCTTGGAGACTACAACCTTGCTAATCACAGCACAGATCAAAAGAGCGCTACAAAGGTGACTTCCCATTCTGATCTTCGAGGGTATTCCAGATTTTATTCCAGATTTCATACCAGCTTTTTTGTTACAAATGCACTTGCGTAAGAGAAGGAGCCATGATTTGCTTTTCCCAGCACTTAACAATTAAACGGAGTCTAGATACGGACTTTGTGAAGAAGGTCCAAAACTGTCTAAACGCCTTTATCATCCATGCACAGGCAGGATGCAGGCTCCTAAACAGGGTACAATTACTCTGAAAGATAAAATGTTCCTACCTAAATATGTCCTGAGTGTCTAAATCAATAAGCAATCCGTTGATGAAGAGGGCAGAATCTCCCGGTTGCAATCCTAATGTTCCTTTGAAATACTGAAAGAAAGTAGAAGGCTGTTAGAAGAATGCTCTACACAGAAAAAAATTACGAGAGAGTCTACCATGTCAAATTAGAGATTTTTATCTCCCTTATTGCATTACGTTACTTCTCAGCCCTTGCTGACTTTGTGTGCACATCCATACCAGAGGAAAAAACAACTGAAGCTGTGTAGTACATAGATACATAAACAGGATTTCTGTTTGTTGCTATGTGATTCGGTAGCGCTTTGGAAAATCCATGAGTAGACTTTGTAAATATACTCAAATTAAATAATCAAAACTACTTGTGAGAAGCAATTTAATTTTTTTTTTAGCTGACAAACCACAAAGTAGATAGACAATAGCATCCAGTCTCAGCTCTTTCACACACAGTTTTGGGCAGAACTAGCAACTGCATTTAAGGCATCCGTTAAGTCCTGACCCAGGGGATACGTCGTCAATGAAAAGGGGATGAGCTGCCATTCTCATCTGATCTCCCCAAAATCGGGCAGCACACAATTAGAAAAAGTCTTAATGATATTGTGGAGTTTCTTCCAAGTACCTGTAAGCAGTACCCCATCTGAATGGATACCTGCTGCTGAAGTGAGGCAGCAGCACAGAGAACAATGTTGAATCAGGAGAGGTGAATAAAACACAGTCCTCCTGAAGCAAATTCCCCAACTCTAGCATGAAAAATTTTGTTTAAAAACTGAAAAACTACTTTGCTTTCTTCCAATACCTCTTGCCTCACAGTACCAGTTACAAAATTCTATTAAGAGGCATGATGAACACTGAAGGAGAAACACAGTGTTTGGACATTTTTAAACACTAATAATATGAAGAGTGTGAGCAAAGCAAACAGAGGAATAGCAGAAGTACCATGGGAAGCACCAAGAACAGGAAAGCAGCACCTAATGAGGAAGAATGTATATATTTTATTAAATAAAAAAGCTCCCAGAGAAGAGCTCAGCACATGCAGTGTTAAATTGTATCTTTTTGTGAATAACTGCATAGTAAACGATAACTTAGTAATAGCAGTGAATTTCACTATCAAATGGTATCCACACAAACTGAGTCATGCAAAGAATAGCTTCAAAGGGCAGGGTTAGATCTAGCCAGATGTGGATCTAGTAGCCTAGACATACTTTGAATAAAAAGAAAATCCAGAAAATCATGGGTTTACCTGTGGACCAGTCTGCTCTAACCCATAACAGAAAAACCACCAGGTAGCTTTAGCTTGCACTTACATTCTATACTTTGTCCCTTCCAGAACCACACCAGACGCCAGTGTCAAACCGCATCCCTTCTTTTCTGATTTTATGGCTATTGAACAACAAGGGATTTCTCTTTCAGAACAGGAGTTTCAGGGGACTTGTAAGTAGATGTCAGGTAACTTTGCATTTACTACTAGACTAGCCAAATATCATTGATTAGACTTCAAAGAAAGATGTGTGTGTACTTAACATACTTTGTATTTTTCCTACTCATACCAAGAGAGACTGAAATGTGTGAATAGATCAGGATAGATCATATAACAAAAGCTGTTGTTCGGCTTTGTTCTTATTACCACGTTACACTTCTGTTCTGCACTCTATCCAGACTGCACTACGGGGTGTATTTTAATTGTACAAAAGCCTGTACAAAATTCCTAAGTGGTTCTTGTCTTTTTCAGTGCTTTGCTAATGCCAAGTACACATCAGAGCTGTTGAAACATTTTCCTGCAAACACCAGCGCCTACTCAGAGACCTCCAGAGGTCACTCACAACCTGGGGTGGGGGTTATGGTTCTGTTTCAAAGCACATGTAGACTTACTTGGATGGCTGTTAAATTTTATTCCTTCACTAGTTTCACCTCAAAACACCAACATTGGAACCAGTATTTTCTCCACGCAGTATGAATCATTCTATGCCATGGCAGAAGGTTTTGAGTTTATTCTGACTTCCTTGTAAACACTGATGAATTTAGATACCTAAGCACCATCTCAAATTGGTTAATGAAAACTAAATTTCTTTTGCATCCTTAAAACTGTAAGAAGATGCTTAGTATGTTTGCTTTTCATCAACTGCTTTCTAACAAGTTGTGTTCCATTGAGGTCAGACATATTTAAAATAATCTAAAAATATAACTACATTTTGACTCTTAACAGCTTCCACTAAAAAAGCACTCACATTTTTAATATCTAATTGCTTTTGAGAAGTTCAGAATATAATCAAAACCTAAAATCAGTAACTTGAAGTCAGCCTCTTTTTAACTATTACCCAGACAAGTAGCGCTGAGACATTCAGACTTCACACATCTGTGACACCCCTCAAATAAGAACTAGGTCAGAGACTGAAAGGCAGCCACGCAGCAGGCACAGTCCTACACAAAACATCCGAATGCTGAGAAGCCATTGCTACAACCGTGTAACTCAGAAACTACGTGAAAACTGATGTGACATAGACATTTGACACAGTCCTGCCCTATAGATCAGACGAAGACAGTCTGCAGATTAGGAACACCTACGCTGTATGGTTTCTGTAAATAAACATTTTCCGCCAGGGTTAACAACTTAGTACTTCCATTGTATTTAAAATAAATGTTATAAAGATAAATGCAGTTAGCAGATTCTGAGTTCAGATAGCGAGCAGGAGGTCCCTTTCATACTCCCTGACAAGCGCTTGCCAAGTAACTATCAGAACACTTGCCTGCTGCAAACCACCACTGTAAGGGCAGCTCTGTGAGCAAAACCCTGCCTCATCATTCCCAAATACAGTGTTCTCACTCAAAGAATTTCTCACCACTCTTTTCATATTTGAGCAAACGAGCTAAATTATGTTCCATATGTAATAATTCCATATAGATAAAATATACAATTCATGTTTGAAAATCCACCACTTTATTTTCTAGATGCATACTACGACAAAGTTGTGTGTGAAAATATTGGGTCATTATTTTGAGCAAAATGTAATCTTTTTAATAGAATAATTATTTTCAAAGCTTGAATTTATATTTAAAGCAGAAGTGCAAAAGTGCTATGTTACTTTCTAGAAGCATTACCTTTTGGTTCTCTTCAATTTCTGTTCTGAGTTCCGAAGAAACAACTGTTTTTGTTATGGCTCTACAGAAATAAAAACATCACAGTGTGAATCATCTCTCTTATATCTAATGGATAGATCAGATACCTACTTATCCTACTGTTTTACCTTATGTAGAAATAGATTTAGTCTCCTAGTATAAAGTGCTGCAATCACTTCGTGGTACCATTAAACAATAGAAAGTGCTCTTTTTTCTTATACTGTATAATTCAACAGAACATAAAAACATTAACCACATGCCAACCCTCCGTATCTAATTTCACATTAACCATAATAAAAGTGGGCAGCTGCCAGAAAAGTAGAGGTGGAGGCTGGCAGCAGAAAAAAGGGGGGTTTCACTCTTCATTGTGGGTTCTCATTTCTTTCCTTGCATTTGATCTAGTGATTGCATCATCACAGAATGAGCAAGTACAGCTCACAGACCTGACTAAAAACACAGTAAGAGTGCAGTGCCTGCCTTAAGAAACTAGAAATAGCACAATCTTAATATCAGTTAGTGGCAAATAAGACCAGAATTCAGGTGGTTTTTTTTACTCTCAGGTGTATCTTCACCTGCTCAAAAAGGAGGAGCTCCTATAATACCATCTTCACGATCCAGGTTGTGGAGTTTATCAAAAGAAATATATTTCTAGACTGACTGAATTTCTTGAAATTGATTTGAATATGCTCAAGACAGTCATTGACAAAGTGCAAACGGTGGAGTTGCACATCAGTCTCTGACATGTGATTGACTGGGCTGTTTGCCAAAGTGGATCCCAGAAGAAGAGTGGGATACAGGGAACAGATAAAGCTTAAAGCCACTGAACAGAAAACCTATCCAATAAATTCTTGAGGACTTGATTCAAAAGGTTCAGAAGCATTTCACAACAAAATAGCATGGGTAATTTTGTCAAATGTTTCACCAGTCCGCACCAGCTGCCGTCCAAGAGAAACACTGTAAGATCCTCTTTGTAACCATAGGCTGAAGAACTTCTCTGCATAAACATTCCCCAGTGTTTGCTTCCAGCTAAATGGAAACTCGGACATTAACCCAACCAGTTCTGCCCATCTCATGTTCTGCTCAGAAAAAAAATAATAAATATATATATATAGGAAACTTCCTAGAACTCAAAGTTACCTGGCTTTTGTAGGAAAGTTCTGACTGAGATCTTTCATGACCATCAGAGCATCCACAGGGGGAGCAGTCAAAATGCGAGCAGCAGTTTGAAAACTTAAATCTAGAAGTGAAAAAACAGAATTCAGGAACTGAAACTGAGCCAACACGGAGTCATCTTAACTTCAGCTTAACCAGTATAGCCTACAGGTTCCTTCAATGAGGCCAGAGAGTCCAGACCATCACTTTGGTTTTGGCAGAGGTGGGAGGACATGCCCTTCAGAAGGAATCTGAGTGCTTGTTTCAGGAGCTAGCAATAGAAACAGCCCTCTGTTGGATACAGGTAGATTCTTTGTGGCTACAAGATATGTTCAGCATTTGGAATTACTCTTTTTTCTTTTTTTTTTTCTTTTTTTTTTTTCCAGAGGATGAAAAGCCTTTCCACAGACCTCTAACAGATGACTTCCAGGGAAACAGGTCAGAGTTGCATGCAGATGCTTTTGAAATAGTTGTCTTTTGGTCTTGAGAAATATCAGCTTTCCACACCAGGAATGTGGCCATGGAAAGGAACTTGACATTTCCTTTTCTGCATTTAGCTGATCATACAAGTAGTTTAAGAGTAAGTGGCTTACTATACTTCAGAATACAGAAAGCAAACCTCGCTTCAGAAGTGCCGTGAAACAGTCTTTTTAAAAGCTATTTCAACAGGACGCTGCCAAGGACCTTTAGAAAATCCAGTAGTTTCCAGTGCAGGAATTTACAGTCAAACTGTCAACTCTACACAGCCACTTGCAACCTCATTTGTGTAGAGCACAAGAAGATACGTTAAGTTTTTGTAGGACAATACGAAAGTCTTCGTACAGATTACCTTGCAGCTGCCATACTTTCAAAGGTGCCATTTCATTGGTGCTTTCCACAAGGTGTTTTCTAAGCTCTTTCAGCTCTTCTGTCAAGTCAGGATACAACTGCCTGAAAGGGTATGAGGGGAAAACAACTTCTGTGGTTTCCTGTGAGCAAGTCTGCTGCTAATTCAAAGAAACTAAGCATATGAAAAAGTGTGTTGCTAACACATCTGGGTAACTCAGACATGTAAAAAATAATAACAAAGCAAAATATGAGCATCTTGGCATCAAGTTTTTTGATATGAGAAAGACCAAAAACTTGCAACTGAGTTTTACCTTAGTTTTCCAAACAGAAATCCCTGCACTTCATCAATAGGGTCATTTTCATCTATTACTGTTGCATTCACATCTGTGCCTGTAAACACACAGAGAAGAACACCTTTACCAAACTATTCAGAAACAGTTCTCAACACCCATTTTGATTAGCCTAACAAAACTGCACTGCAGTAACCAAAGAGAAGGAAGGGCAAGTTTCGGGCTTACTTTTAAACCTGTATACAAGAGACATTACTTTTACAAATGAACACAGTAACAGCTGAAATAAAGCCAAGTTGGATTACTGAGAAGGAAAAGCATAAGATGAGTGGAAATCTCAGACACCTAGGCATTGCAGAGGAGTTCATTTGGACCTAGGAGCCTTCAGGACATGCCAGCTTTATAGAGTAAGTACTAAACTTCAATTGTGAACACAACTCTGATTTTAGCCCCAAAATAAGTGATAAAAAATAGCATCTGAGTAAAGTCCAATTCTGGGCTTAAACATGAAAAAGAAATCTGTGCAAAAGCCTCACACAGTCTCCTGACTAGCTGGACACAAGCCAGCTCCAATCGAGATGGTGTATGCTCAAGTCTAACTAAAGGTCCTGACCTTTTAGATGAGTGCATGCTTCTGGACAAGCCCAAGCAGCACAGGCACGAATAAGACACTGCACAGCCAGAACATTCACAGAATGCACAGGAGCTGGAGGAAAACCATAGACCTCTAATGCACAGCTTACCATTTCCAAGCTGTTTGCAGCTTATAGCAACGTCCGTGCAGTTTGTCCGTTTTGTAAAACATTTTAGATCAATATTAATATAAAACTTCACAAGTTTACTAATAATAAATCTTCCCCAGAATTACGTTTGTTTTTTTCCCACCTGAAGAGACAAAGGCCCCCAATGTCCTGTTCTAAAACATATCAGGGCTTTTGCATGACTTTTTGATGACTGATTTAAATGGAAATTCTCACACAGTAATAAAAAAAAATAAATTGATCACCTCCTCTACTGTTTTAGTTTATCTTAACATTATATACTTTTACAAATACAGACCAAAGGTTTTATGTGTCTATATTCTAGATGGTGGCAAAGTACTCTGAGTTAAACTTTAGATCTGTATCTAAAAACTGGTAAAACTTGCAAAATCCTGAAGAATCGAATTCAAAATCTGAGTTCTGTTCTCCACAACTGTTATCTCAAACTAAAAAAAACACCCAACAAAAATACAATTTTTTTCTTTTATTTAGGTCCAGGATAAAAGCAGGAAATTCTGGCATTTTATATGTGTGTGTGCATGTGTAAGTAAGAAGTATACACACACACAATTACCGTAACAAAAATAGTTTGGGCAAGTGCATGAGAGTTTGCAGAACACAGGTCAGTGCTCTAAAGAAAGCAGCAAAACATAATCATGCAGAGTTCTAAGTACTGTTTTCCCAAAGAACAAGAACAGGAAATACATTCTGCTCCAGGGATGGATAAGCTAAGGCAAATTAAGGTAGAGGTGCTTTACATCTGCAGAGAATCTGGTTATCTGTTAAAAAATCAGTTGCTTTAGTAGTGCCGTTACTAAGATCTAGTCCAGAGTCATGACTCCAATGTGCTGAGCATGGCACAAATACAGAAAACAAGAGCTGTGGCAAAGATAGCTTTCATAAAAAACATAATCCCAAAAGAGAGAGGAAGAGAAGTGATTTCGGAGCTTAAGAAATAAGAATAGCTGCAATTCAGACAAACATTCGTATCAAAAGAAATACAAAATTATCTTTACAAAAGTAAAATAGTTAAAATATTAATTCACCTTTCACCTGCGTATCATCCTTGGCCTTATATTCTGTACTTTTAATGGCTAGTTCCACACCATAGCCAGAGAGGTAGACTTTTTCTTTACTTGGATTCTGTAAGGAAAAGCAACCATACAGTATTGCCAGTCTTTGTTTTGATATACAAACTAAAAGGTGGTATTTCCCAAAGCTAAGAAATCTCAAGCTAGTACACATTTCAGGCACAACTGGTAATGCATAAGTGAGAAATAAATGCAATGAGGGATTCTGCAGTAATGTCCTGTAATAATTATATTTCCTATTATATTTCAACAAAACTCTTTGAAGTTCAGAGGACAAATATATCTCTATGAACCAAAAAAAAAAACAAACAACACTGAAAACCACCACAGCAAAAGGAACACAAAACAATGTTTTCAGGACTCGACGTGTAAGCCAAGTAGAGCAGGACAGACTCATGTCATCAAATCAGATAGAGGAGGGAAAGGAACTTCAACTATGAAGTCAACTCAAAATTCTCAGAGCTTTTGAAATGTAGAGTTAAACACTAATCCAGTGGTTACAGGCAATTTAGGGGAGGGAAATGGAAACCAGGATAAATTGCACTAGGGCTTGTAAGTGGTTCTGTAATAAAATTGCTACAGAAACAATGCCTTTCATCTGAAAACAGTACTGTAAGGTTAATCCCTGCTTTTCATATCAAGTAACTAAGTGGCTTGACTGGGAAAGATCCAACTATTTCCTATAATCTAATATAGGTAAAGCAGCTTTTTTTTTTAAGATTAAACTCTGTAATTTTTCTGGAGTTTAACTCTGCATTTGTCAAATCAAATGATCCTCTTCTTTAAACAGTCGTGAGATTTTACATATTCTGTATGTCTTGGCTACACACAATAAAAAATAAACTCTGAGTATTCCAAACAAATATCAGGCAGCAACACGTTATGCAAATGTCAATTTAAAGGGAACAAATTTTGTCCATTTTTTTGAAAGCCAGGCCAGTTACTCTTTCTGCGTCAAATACCTCTGTTACAATGCAGAAATATACTTATACTTACAGCAATATAGTGTCTGAGCACGTAAGTGATTTCTCCTGCCTCTGCCTTTGAAACAAGCCTCTTATGGTTTCTGTAGAACTCCTCTGAGCCAATCTCAGCGTAAAGTATGACAACAGGACTTTCGGGGTTTGACACTGGGTACTTGTGGTCCCCTTTGAACAAAAATGGCTTTGGCCTAAGAGTAAACATTGAAGATTATCACACTGCGATTCATAACATTTCCTCACTCAATGCAAGATGTAAAATTTCTTCTTCTCATATTTAATAGCTGTTCCTGTCTTCCCTGAATACATACATCAAGCTGTTCACATATTTTATCAAGGTTGGCAGCACTCAATGCATTTTGATAAAGCTTTGTTAAAAATACACATACGAAAATCAAACAAGTAACTAAGTGCTATTTTGAATGTAATACCATCCTTATTTTAAAAATTCAACCACTTCCCTTAAATTTTTATTAACTCTTTTTTTCCCCAATGGGGATTTGTAAATTCTGGATAAAAAAATTAAAAGGCTAACAGAGAAAATGGTCCAGGAACTTGAATTCAAGAGAACCTGATCCTTGGCTTAGTGCACAAACAAGAAAGTGAATGAAAATACTATTTTCAACTTCTGTTTTTAAATTTTGTCTAAAAAACAATGAAGTACTTAAAATATCCCAGTGAATCAGAAGAATAGCATATGAGCTATAGATGCCGTATGTCTGCGCATTAACAAAAAACACCTTTATGCCTAACAAAATCCAAAACTACCAAGATTACTTTAAGTTTGGGGTTGCGTTTTTTGTTGTTTTTCTTTTTTTTCCGAAGAGGTATACTTTATAGTTTCTTTTTGTTGCTAAAGTTATAATCAAGTTCTGTTCTTGTAAAGAAATCTGAACTTGAAATATATATATATTGGGTGGTGATAGTTTTCTTCGTTAAGGCTGAGGAAAATTATATAGGGAAAAAATTCTATGCATGCTTCAAGCCATGCATAAAACCATCTCTGTTAATGTTACCTATCATTTTAATATGCAGCCTAGCTCTCTGTATTCTCCCCACGTACTAAAGGCTTTGCATATTCCTGAGAATTCCTACTGTCCTTCAACGGATTGTTTCCAACTTTTCCCCTTGCACTTGGAAAGCATTCCTCCCCCTAGCAGAATATCAAAGAGCAAGGGATAAGAAAGCACTCGTTCCCATCTGGATTAATAAGAAATAAGAGATTGCCACTTCTGCGCATTCAATGGCCAGTATAAATTAACACTGAAGAATGTAGAAACTACTAGTATAGTGCAATCTCTTTACAGCAATAAGTCTTAACTGGCTTAAATTTTAAGAGCTAATCCAATGATTGGAAATTAAGCAAATACCTTTCTGAAGCTGCCTGCAAAAGGCTTCCAAGAGAGTCAAATTCACATGTCTTCTCCCCATGCACAGCAAAAAACAGGGTACAGCCCTTTGGTGGAGGTTCATCGGCTGCTATCTGTATTAAAATATTTGTAAGAAAGCAGGTTCAATGCTGGCCCTTGGAACAAGATAACAGCAGAGCTCTGTAGCAATGGGTCGTCTTCGATTTCCTAAATTCCAAACTAGTACTGCTTCCCTGTTTATTACGTAACTTAAATGCACAGTAAAAATTGCAAAATCAAGAGTTAACGTATTATAAATATTTTCCCAGTCTGTTATTATTAACTGTAATATTAGTTCCAGGTACAAAAAGCAAGGCTTGCAATTGTAGGGGTTTTGGTTAAGGTTTTTTGCATTATACCTCAGAAGCCTCTATATTTGTTAAACATCAAATGATAAAACAATTCCAGATGAAAAAGGAAGATATCTTCTAGTATAACTTAAATAAAGCATATCATAATATGAGACAATTTGCAATGAACTGTACGATACCCCTAGTTTGAAAAAGAACAGAGTACAATCAACTTCCACTTAGGGGTTCTAATCATTAGAGCTATATATTCATGGATTACTCTCTTCAAGGAAGTACAACTAAATAACGGGAGCAGCTGCAGCATCACAAGTACCAAGAGAACCATAGGGATTTTCCTCATAAAAAATCTTCACGCATTTATTAGTGCAGTGGGCAAAGATACACCGACATATTGAAATCCCAATTCTTTAGTCTGCTCTAGACAGATGGACTCAAATTTGGCACTCAGTGAAATTAGTATGCCCATATGCTCTTCAGCTCAGATGTGTGAAGCACTTAATCAGTTCAGGATGTATTATGCTTTCAAATGTCTCCTCACACAGTTCACTCCTTTCTGGGCCCTGTAATGCCCTACAAATCATCTGAGGATTTCCTGTACTAACCTGTTGAAAAGCTTGAATTGTTGCAGAATAAGACCGTAAAGACAAGGAAAATTTCAGCAAATTCTGCTGCAGAGGTGACAGGCTCTGGCAGGCCACTTTCAGCATTTCATGGTAGTAGTTGCTACCTGCAAAGTCAAAGTACAAGCAGTTACCTTTCTATACCATATTCTCACTGAAAAAGGGCTTTTCATCATAATTGCAGTTAATACTAACAGAAGCCCATGGCATTAATTGTAAATATGCACTTGACCCTTCCTCCTCAATGTTCATTACAGCCAGTTCTACAGATGGGTAAGAGAGAACTTCAGTAGAGATCCATGGGAGTACATTTATATACATTCCTGGGGATGCAAACATGGGCTTCGGGAGGAGGGAAACAGTTAAAAGCTCCCATTTAATTTCAGTTGAGAAATAGAAACACAGAGAAAAAGCATTTATAATATTGTATACTTCATGTTGAAACAGAAACTGGCAAGTAAATCATGTTTCAGACTCACACCCCACAGCTTTTGTCAGACAGACATCCAAAAGCTTTCAGCACTTCGCAGTAAAAACATTACTGAAATCAGTCCTCATTTGACTTGTACAATACTAACACAACAGAGGACAAAATGTTTTACTTTATTTTTCAACCATGTCAACTATCAGTCATCGTCAAGAAAAAGATTATGAAAACTTACCATCCTGTTCAGATGTTTTAATGTTTTGACTGGCTTCAACAAAATTCCAGAATTTTTCTTGACCTTCTTCAGATAAAAATTCACTGAGCAAGAAGAGAAGAGTTAACTTAGATCTGTGAACTTTCCTCTCAAGTTACAACTCTAATACTTTGTAAAGCTTTACAGAAAGTCACCTCCTACCATATGTTTACCTGTATCAGAAACTAGATGTTACTAGAAAAAGCAGACCAGGAAAGCTAACAAAACAAACCAACCCAAACAAATTAGTTGCAGAACAAACATAGTACAAGAAAGCAGCTTGTAAAGCACCTATTAATCTGTCAGAGAGCACTGACAGCAGGGTTTTAATGGGCAAAAGAAGTCACATATAGTGACTTACCATATAGTAAGCATATGATTAGGTAGGTATACAATATTAGACAATAAAATATTTCTTTAAACATTGCTAACAACAGATACTTTATCATGGCTAAACGTGGTAACTGTTTCACACACTAAAGAATGCCAAGAGCCTTCTAGCTGTCACCATAGCTTGTGTGTTCATGTCAACCTGTTCTGACCTCAGGTGACAAGTACTTGACCTGGACACACTCAAGAAGTGGGCCCACATGAACCTCATGAGGTTCAACAGGGCCAAGTGCAGGATCCTGCACCTGGGCCAGGGCAACCCCTGGTGTTAATACAGGCAGGGGGATGGAGGGATTGGGACTGCCCTGTTGGGAAGGACTTGGGGGTACAGGTGGATGAAAAAGCTGGACATAAGCAATGTGCACTGGCAGCCCAGAAAGCCAGCCCTATCTTGGGCTACACCAAAAGCAGCATGGCTAGCAGGGCGAGGGAAGTGATTCTGCCCCTCTTCCCTGCTCTGGCGAGGCCCCACCTGGAGTACTGTGTCCAGCTCTGGAGCCCTCAACACAGGAATGACATGGACCTGTTGGAGCGGGTCCAGAGGAGGGCCACAAAAATGCTCAGAGGGCTGGAGCCCCTCTGCCGTGAGGACAGGCTGAGAGAGCTGGGGTTGTTCAAGCCTGGAGAAGAGAAGGCTCTGGGGAGACCTTATAGCAGCCTTCCAGTACTTAAAGAAGGCCTACAGGAAAGATGAGGAGGGACTTTGTTGTGAGAGGAGAAGGGGTAGTGGTTATAAACTAAAGAGGGTAGATTCAGACTAGATATAAGGAAGAATTTTTTTACAGTGAGAGTGGTGAAGCACTGGAACAAGTTGCCTGGAAAGGTGGTAGATGCCCCAACCCTAGAAAGGTTGGTCGGGGCTCTGAGCCAGCCGATCTAGTTGATGACATCCCTGCTCATTGCAGGGGGACTGGAGTCGGTGACCTTTAAAGGTCCCTTCTGACCCAAATTATTCTATGATCTTACTTCTTGAACAATCAGATAACGAATTGCAGCGCTGGGCTAAGTGAACTGAACAGCAGGGATGATTTTACACTGCAGTGCTGTATCACTCTGCAGTTCATTCCTGATGAACAATCCTGCTTGCCCAGAGTCTTCAAATATAACGGTCAGGTTACATATCAAGCCTTTGGCACATTATTTTGATTATTTGCTTACTACTTCACAGTCTCTTAGGGTGAGCCTTTCCACAGCGAACATCTCACATTGCCAGGGTATTTAAATCCTGGCATTAACTTTCCCCTAGGACACAACTGTCCTGTCGCCCAAAGCCATGCCCATTTGAATTAAGCCCTGCTCAACTATTTTCATGTGAACCAATCTGTGATAACACAGGCAGAGTTCCCTACATGGCAACACCCTTGACTGATACAAAATTAAACACACACACACTTAAACAAAAAACTAGAAGTCCTTTTTTTGCACTGACATCTCCAGATTAGAATCCCACAAAACGAAATGATGGGGACTTCTAAAGCGCTAAGTAGACTGCCAGTGAAAAGACAGCATTTTGTTTTCTTTTTAATTTTTAAATAGCATCTTTAAAAAAAACAAACTCTTTAATACCATAGAAGAAGTCTCCCCAGGCTGACTTGCGCAGCTCTTAACAAAGCACTTGACTTTAAACCACCAATTCACAGCTCACATAAACAAAGTTAAACTCAAGCTTGACTGAGATAAACACACCTGGAGCTAAGCACCAGGTACGGCTTCAAACCCTACACTCGTCATTGAAGTAAAAAAATCTTTTATTATGGAATCTTACAAGACAGTGCTAAACTTGTCTGTCTACTGCCTTGAGTAAAAATTCATAAGGCAAAAAATCCTTACTATGGAATTATTATTAGTCTTTGTTCTAGTGCACAATGAAAGAATTTACTATGCAAAAAACTCCTACTCTCTCCTTTAAAATATTAATTCCCATTTCCCCAAGCACAGCAATGACCATGTTCAACCAAGTGTTATTACTCCTATGAATTAGTAATGGCCAGAATCCAAAGCACCACAGAACAAGTGAAAGAGGGAATACATTACTTTATCCTCTAAGCATATTGACTTGTCAATAAAAAAAAATCATAATGCACTTACCTTGTTTCAAGTAATAACGGAGTCGAAGACCACTTCGTAGTTAGAGATGTTGTCACAGCCTTAGAATCTCCTTTTACAAGTGAAGAGCTGAACCAGATTCCAAGAACGGCAATAAGTATTCCCATTTTATAAAAGCAGCCTAAAAAATGAAGAAAACAAGTTATTTTAACATTGTCTCTTTGTATAAATACAGAATCTCGTGTATCCAAATACACTAAGACATGTTTTAAGATTCAGTGGCCCATTTAATGCAATATGTCAGTGAGATAATCATCGTCTTGCCTGGGCTTACAAAATCAAAATTACTATGAAAACACAAGAAGAGACAAGGATTTGAAGATCTGACTCCTGGGTGGCAAATAAACCTAAATCAATTCCAGCTTCCACTATGTTTGTGCTTTCAAACAAGCGTGCTTCTGTTCTGGGACACCTACATTATACACTACTTGCTTTAAGAAGAGATATTACAGAGCGCGTTACAAGTCAGGTAGAAAACCTCCCCACCATTTGTTTTATGGGAAGTCAAGTCACATTTTGTATTTGCAGAGATGCATCAGCTGGTGTACTAACCAATGTCGGAAGCGCCAGGCGAGGTTAAGGTTCCCTAGTCAGCCCTTTAGGTTCTGCTGGGGACAGTGGACGTCTTCTCTGGGGAATGAAGAAACAAGCATTTCCTGGATGCACTACATACCACCAACTTTAGAAGCTGAAAAATCAATGAAATAATGAAGACAGATTCGAATGATACAATTTACTGTGAGAAATGAGCCGGGGAGGAGGAGAGAAACCATTTCTTTATTGTCCTTCATGTGTACTTTCATGCCCCTATATTCTCTGTCCTATTCCCCATAGCACAACTGAGTGGAATTTCCTTGCTCACAGCTCATACACTTATGTAATACTTGAATTCTCCTGTTTACCTTTCCATTACACTCTCCAAAAATTCAAGTTGGTTTTTTTTTTTCTTCCCCCCTCTCTGACACTTGCCCGTTCCTCTTTCTGTATCTCAACATCCTTTCTTTCAGGATAAAGCCAGAAATGCCACCCTGCTCTAATATAAGAGGAGCACCTTGCTCAGCCCCGCACGACACTTCTTGTACGCAGCACCTGGGAAGCAGACAGATGGCATCGAATGCCCTGGAACGGCCACAGCTACCGCTCGCGGTGCGCAGAGGAGGAAGCTCAGTCAGTATTTGTGGAGCAAATCCTCAGCTTCTGCCAAGTGCAACAGAAAAGCCAAGGTTTGCAGTTCCTCCCAGAATCAGGTGCTTCTTACTCCCTGCAAACTATACACGATAGCTTGGAATGTGCAAATGAATATACTGTCCTGCGTTCTTAGGAACTGCTTTCCGCTTCTGTGAATGACTGTAATAAAAGCCTTTTTCTATATGAAATGATGGGGGAGAAAAGGACACATCTGTCACCCCATGCCACATCAGCCAACTGAACACCTGCACTTCGGAAACATCTACACTCCCTAAATAATAACAGCCATAAATCAAAGGAAAGACCAGTATCTTAAAGAAAAACAAGAATACGCTGTGGAGAACAAGAATAGGCAAGAGGCACAGAAATGTGAGGATATGCAGGTGTGTTCTGCGCGAGGTAACAAAGCCAAACTCAAACCTGAATTATGGTATTTTGAAGTAGCTTTTTCAAGCCTCATTTGGTTTGTAATTATTTTTCCTCCCGAGTCC
>JAHREE010000036.1:1276415-1297370 GCA_033628505.1 Tringa tobata
AGCTCAGACTCAGTTCTCACTAGCTCTTTAGGAAGCTGCTGATTTGTTGTAATCACCTGCCTGGGGTAGCACAGTGAGGCTGCGGGAGCAGAGCCCTATCCAAAAGCTGTTGAGCACCTAAGTCTCCCCTTAAAATCTCCTGCTCTTTAGTACCACTTGGAGAATTTCTGGCGCAGGTGAACTGCTGGGATTCATCACTGCAGTCTTCCTTAGCTCTCCTGGGAGTGGGACAGAAGAGACTGGTGAACAGTTCGTGGTTCTGCAGTGTGTTCTTATTAAACAACTAGTGACAAAATTTGAGGGGAGGGGCATAGATAATGCTTTAGAAATGTTTTTCCCTCTCTGACTTTCACAGCGGAGCCAGGCCTCGTGATTTGAAACTAGTTTGCCAGAACACTCATCACTAAACCTCTGAAGTTCCAGGGTTTTGATGTGAAGTGCCTTTAGGTGGATTTGAGTTAGGCTGGCTGAGGGTCTGCAGCAGATTCAGTGGATTTTTGTCCTCCTCCTGAATATCCTTGGGAAGTCCAGCGTTATTAGAAAATAGAATTAATTTGTTGCAGAATTTGCCAGGTTCCCACTATTCTCTTGACTTTACTGGAGAGATGGTATGAATCTATGCCTTAAAAGTCACTAATGGCAGAAGGGCCATCTCTCTGGTTGATGTGTGGGTGACTGCTAACTGAATGTCACCCACATGCCAATCAGAAAGAAAATAGATCAGGGAAATGGGGCAAACGTTTACATCTTGCACACACAGTGTCAGCAGGTTCTGTAACTTTATCCTGTAGAAACATCTGCCTCTTTCCCCGCTCAGCTTGTAAAAGCATGCGGCCTTGGTACACCAAGTATTTCTACAAAATCTCTTTTATGTCTGTAGTGCTGTTAGTGTGGCCATTAATTCTTGTCAACGCAGCTCATCCTTCATTTTGGGTGTTGTTATTTCTTAAACTCTGCAGGGCCACCCTAGTAACTTGCACCATATCATGGCTACCAACGTGCAGATGTCTATCATCAGAAGCAGCGCTCCTGGGCCTCCCCTGCACATCGGGGCTTCTCACCTACCCCGAGGTAAGCTCTAGCTGTGCCAGCCCTGCCTCCTGCTCACAGCCTCTCAGGGCAGGCGCATCGGGCCTCCCCCTCGCTGCTAAGGCAGCTAACACTTGAACTGCTAAAACTGCCAACATGAACCGGTGGCCTTTTCAGCGTTAGGTCGCCTTCAGCCACGTAGGGCAGGGCCGTGTGACAGCGTTGAAAATGCTGGCAGACACCAGCACATCTGTTATTCCAGCTGTTAAAACAGTGAGCACTTTCAAGACAAAATATCCACTGGTATAGACTGACCTGCCCTGCACGGTGTCGTGTAGGGTCTTGGTAGGAAGCGTCGTTCACCTGTGACAGTGACACCTGAGCAGTTGTGAGGCCTAGTCTTGTACGCACTTGTGACAGGATCTCTTGTGCACTTTTGTGCGTGGTAACGTAGCGTATTGTGTGCATTTGTTTGGAAAGGCTGGTGATGACTACAGCCTCTTGTCTCCCAGGGTTTTGGTGGCTACAGCTTATACACCAGGAGATCAGCCCCTTGAAAGAACCCTGTGCTCAATGCAGTCTGTCTGACTTCTGGCTGCAGTTTGACTTTAAAAAAAGCTTATGGGTTGGGTTTCCAGTTCAACTTTAAATTGATCTGAATTCAAAGTACCATTTATTTATTTTTTTTTCCATATTTGATCTTACTTGGTCACTCAAGAAAAATAAAGATCTAATCTTTTCCTAGAGCAGGTGGAAGGACTGTGCAGCTTTATTTGTAGTAGAAGTAAAATGTAGTTTTGTTCGCTTAATTTTTGTGTGACGGCTGCCACAAACTTTGTATTGTCACTTAGTGTGTGGTTTCTTTTTTTTTTGTTTTTTTAAATCCTCTTTTTATTCTCTCAGCTTGAATCTTACCTTTTGAGGGAATAATTTCAGTTAGGGACATCTAGAGAAGCTCTGCAGTCTAGTCCATCAAATGATTTCCAGGCTATTTGCCTTTGACAGCAATTTCTTTTGATCAGGAGGCAGCCAACGGTAGGCGAATTAACCGAAGTCCTCTGCTGTTGTAGCTTTAAAAGTTGGTTGGGGTGGGTTTTTTTGTTCTGTTGTTCTTCTACTGGACATGTATTTTTCTTCAGAGCTTCATGGGGTACAGGGAAATTATTGTTGGCATTAGGTGACTTATTTATGTATAAGCTCAGGGATCAAACTGTTTGATTTCTCCTGACTCAGAATAGAAAAAGATTGGGTTTGCAATATAAGGTTACTATAGGGGTGTAAGAAGTATCAATAAAACCAGTTTGTTTAACATAATACTTACCTTTCAACCACATAGTTTTGTGAACCTTATGTGTATCTGTTGCAAGCCTTACTTTTAAACCAATGTTATCTTAACTGACATGCATAGGAAATAAATTAAAACTGAAAAACATACCGGTTAATTGTCTCTGGTCATAACGGAGCCGTTGGGGTGCTTTGGTTGGTATTTTAACGTGCTTGCTCTGTTTCCCAGGGGCAGCGGCCGCTGCAGTGATGTCCAGTTCTAAAGTGACGACAGTCCTGAGGCCGGCCTCGCAGTTGCCCAACGCGGCCACGGCTCAGCCAGCGGTTCAGCACATCATCCACCAGCCCATCCAGGCAGGTAGCAGCCAGGCAGCTCTGCACAACGCCGCCCGCCCGCTCCCAGTGCTTCCTGCCACTGAACTTGTGATACGTAACCTGTGACCGTGTCTTTCCTGGGCTGAGGCTCAGTCAGCTCTCTGCCAGTTCTGTGTCTCGGGTACCAGTTTCCAGGAGCGAGTAGGGAAATAGCTGCATCACTCCTGTGGTTTTTTTATCTTTTGTGACCTTGGTGCCAGAAATGGGGTTTTTAAGTGTCTCCGAAGTGCTGAGAAACTGGGAAGAGGATTTAGTTTAGACACACTCAAGTTTTAAAGTGTGAAAGATCTGACACAACGTGCTCGTGTTGATTTATTCTTATGTAGAATAAAAGAAAACAAATCTCACTTTAATATGCTTCTGCGTATCTCCGCTTATACACATGTCTAAGGAGAAGATTGTAGATATCATCTCCCCACACTAGTGCTAGTGTTCAATGTGAGGATAAAGGGTTAAACACCTTTACTTTGTGCTTTGGGTTAGAATGCCGATGTCATCACCTTTGACTTCCTGCATGTACTTGGATCAGAGTTTCTGTTCTTTCTGAAGGGAGCTGACATTTGGGTTTTTTTCTTAAAGACCTTCAAGAGATCCAGTCTTGTTAACTTTGTTGGTTACTGATTCCTATGACATGCATGCTTTGAAACCCAGGACAGATGTGAATAGGAGCTTGCAGATCAAGTCAGAAAGACTGGAAATGTCTTAGGATGCCAAAACTTAGTGATTAGATGTAGAAAAACCAGTTTTAGCCAAGTAATTCCTAGTTATTATCTAAATAGCGGAATTTCTTTTCTGAATGTGTCTCTCTTGACTTGTTTTTACAGTCTCGTCCTCCCGTGACGACTTCAAGCACTATTCCTCCAGCTGTGGTGGCAACTGTCTCAGCCACACGAGCTCAGTCCCCTGTTATAACTACAACAGCAGCACACGCTACGGAATCAACCCTCAGGTAAAGACCCTTTGAAATCTATAGTGCCCCAACTTCTCAGAGGCTGCAGGAGGGGGAAGCATCTGTGAGCCGATGTTTCAGCTGGATGATGTTAATCATCTGGAGCTGACGATCAGCAATGCTAGCAATGCTTACACAGTGCAAGTGCTTTCAGTTCTGTGAATAAAAATTACTATAACCGTGAACCATTACTTTGAGAAAGAGTGAGCTTAATGAATCAATTGTGATCTGCTTCCTGGAAAGCAGAGTTTCTGTTGCAGGAACCTGTGGCTAATTCAGCCCATCTTTTCTATGAAGCCACAGTGGAAAAAATGATACATGAATGTTGAAAAGCATCCTTGAGAGAAAGTCTTCTTTATGAGCTGATAGGAGTTATAGATAAGTCTGCCCTCCTAGTTGGGTACTTACAGAAGACGGGGACAGAGCAATGTAGTTAAAGTAATAAACTTGACTGTGTATTTGATCGTGGAGTTGCTTCCAAAGTGACAGAGTCCAAGGCCTAATGTGTGTCCCCGTGTGTTATCTTTCCTGTCTAGTATCCTCGTGGTTATCTTCATAGCTGTTTCTCTTTCTCTCCAGCCGACCCACGCTGTCTATCCAGCAGCACCCGCCCTCGGCAGCTATTAGCATTCAGCGGCCTGCGCAGCCGAGGGATACGGCTACTCGCATCACACTACCCTCTCACCCAGCCATAGGAACACAGAAGCCACAGCTCCACACCATGGCTCAGGTAAACTCCAAGAAGGGGGGGAAAAAAAACCCACCCAACAAACGCTCTTGCTTCTTCTAGACATCTCTTTTGTTTCTTTCTTGAGCGGCAAGGTTAAATTTGGGAAAAGAGTTAGTATGAGGTTAGAAGTTCATGTTCTTTACAGCCCAGCATGATCCCATACTAAGTAAATATTTTAAACATGCTAGTTTTCACTTGAAGGTTTTCTTTTCTTTTCATAGAAAACCATTTTCAGTACTGGTACTCCAGTGGCAGCAGCAACAGTGGCACCTATTTTGGCAACAAATACGATTGCTTCAGCAACCACAGCTGGTGAGTATTCATGGTGTTAATGGGAGAGAGCTCTGGGGTGTGGGTTTTGTTGGGTTTTTTGTTGTTGTTTGTCCTTGAAGATGGGACCTGATCACCTTTGAGGAATTCTTTATTTATGGTAAAGACAGCATTTGGAAGTGCATGAGCAGACTTCGGGTGAGAAATCGCTGAGTTCTTTGGGGAGGTTTGTCTGGGTTGGGGTTTTCCCCCCTCTGTATTTGGCTATAGATACACTGGTGTGATAGGCCTCTGTAGAAAGATCTTCCATGGGTTTTTTTTTTTTCCCTCTAGGTTCTGTGTCTCACACCCAAGCGCCTACAAGCACCATTGTCACCATGACAATGCCCTCCCATTCTTCCCATGCTACAGCTGTCACGACCTCAAACATCCCAGTTGGTGAGTGATTTCAGTTTTAAGAAGAGCATGTAACTGATGCTTCCATTTTGTGTTTATGCTAGTAGTGTTGGTGCATATCAGCAAATTAAGGAGGGGAAGAAAATCAGTTCAAGCTGGGAGAAACCAGTTAACAGATCTGCTGTGGCATAGCTTTTTTTAATACCAGGAAGAAACTGATGTTCCAGGAGGAATAAGTAGTAAAATGGCTCATGAACTTACTCAATTGAATTTTTAGACAAACTTGGGCCTTTTGGCATTTCAGAACCCGCACTGTATATACTAGAAGGTGCAACTGCTTGGTGACAGAATATGGCTTTCATAGTTGATTTTTTAAGTTCCTTCCTGTGCTTTTTGAGGTATCAGCCTCGTCAAGGTGGTTACTGTGTTCATTAAGAGGTAAATGCACTGCGGTCTGAAGGTGGGAAACTTACTTGCTTAGATGTGCAATCTGCTGGAGATGTTTCCTACAGAACTGCATAAGTTTCCTTTTGCTCATCTCTCTCTTCCAGCTGACTTCCTTCTTGTTCTTTTGAAATCTTGTAATATCTTTCCCTGCCATAAATTTTCAAGGAGTGAAGTTGTATCTTGATGCATCAGTGTTTCCTGTAAAGCTTTTGTAGGTGTTTTCTTCCTTTTCTTGGCCTCTGTCAATGTATATCTCTGTCTGCCTTGATCTCATTTCCTTTGCTCTGTCAAGTTCTGCTTTGAAAACTTGGATAAAGAAGTTCTTGACAGCAGAAAAGATTCGGCTGATCCTAAGGAGAAGGAAAAAAAAAATTCATTTGAGCACTAGAGTAACTTAGTCTGTTAGCAAGTATCATTTATATATGCATTTATAACGTCCACTTATTCTGGTACAAATGGGTGAAAAATGCCTCATTTCCCTTGTTCTTTCTTCCTATTGAGGAAACCTGTGATCACTGGATAGGAAATCATCTGGGGATGGGGTGGTTTTTTTATTGGTGGGGGGCAAGGGAGGAGTATTGCCAGGAGAATTAATCTTGCTTTTCCAGCATCTGCTAACTTTTCCTTTGATTGTTAACTGATTACATGTTTGTCTTTATGCAGCTAAAGTGGTTCCTCAGCAAATCACACATACTTCTCCCCGGATTCAGTCTGATTACACAGCAGAGAGGAGTAATCTCATACCCCTCTCTAGTCACCGGGCATCACCAAACCCAGTAGCAATGGAAACCAGAAATGACAACAGGTAGGGAAATAATAGCTCTGGAAATGAGAGTGTGTGTTTTTGTGTGCCTTGCTGCTTTTCTAGGTTCTGAGATGCTGGAAATAATGTGTTTTAAAAATCCTGGGGTGGGGAGTGGGGGATTTGGTAGTTTTGAATGAATGATGATAGCTGAGATATTTGCTGGCTTATGACAGTTGGGATGATGAAACTCAGTGAGTGGCCCAAAGGCTGAAGATGAACAGTTGAAATGGTGTGTGTAATACTTGCTCTCTCTGATGCCCATAGGCAGTCGGTGCCTGTCCAGTTCCAGTATTTCTTACCAACGTACCCACCCTCTGCCTACCCTCTGACTGCGCACACCTATACCCCCATCACCAGCTCGGTGTCCACAATTCGCCAGTATCCAGGTGAGACAAGCTCTGGGGCAAGTGGGGTTCGACGCTTTGTTTGGTTGTTGGCTTATGCCTGAGCTTTAGCAGTGGGAGAAGCGAAGAGGCTTTTATGCCTGACTCTGACCATATGTCACAAAAAGTCTTCGACGACTTGTTAGCTGGGGGGAAGATTCATGGGTAGGGGGTATTGACCTACTTCAGAGACCTGCTAAATACAGGTAACAAGTTTTCTCAGGAGCTTCACGTTTGATATCCAAGGGTTTCCGTCTCTATAAGTTAAAGGTTTGGATTCCACAAATCAAAACAATTGAACTCCTCCAAACCAAACCAGTTCTTTGATGCCTCTTTATTCCCTAGTATTCTGAGAATCCCGTTTTCATCTCTTTCAGCATGAATGTGCGTGAATGAGAGAGAAACCTGAACCAAAAAATTAAATAGGGCAATTAACATGTTTGAACTGTTGCAATAACTTACGGAACTAAAAAATTATGTGTAACGCAAGCCCATGTAGTCAATCCAAACTTATGTCATTCTCTTTGCCAAAATTTGGAGCACTTTTACTGTACTGAGTGGTGTGGGACTGTTCTCTCTCGCATGGTAATCTCCACGATCCAAACCCTAGGGATTTGGATTTTCATGCAACATCTGTGTCTGCTGGCAGCACGTTACCCTTGAGCAGTGTAGAGGGAATGTGGAAGGACATGGAGGTGATAAAGGTTTGCTGAATGGGAGAGTACACGCAGGGGTGGATGAGTTACTGGGGCCTGCTCTTTCCATCACTGAAATTCCAGTGAAAAGTTGCAAGTCCTCACTGTAAGTCATGTCAGGATTTGAGGTGGGCCTCAGGATGATTAAAAGGGCCAAGTGAGCTTCCTGTGTACCTTCCTGCACTTTGGCTGAAGGTTTTAAAGGAGACTGTGCAGGTGAGCGGTGTCAGCAGCTGTGGTTAAAGAGTGGTTACAGAGCCCCTGATGGAATGTGACTGCAGACTGTCAGGACTTTGAGTTTTGGTAGCATATTGGGGTGATTGATAGTAGGCTAATGCTAATTTTTAAAAAAGCACATCTAGATGGTTCAGTAGGAGCTCACTGACAGAGACATGTTGCTTATTATATTGATTTGGTGCCTCAACTGAAGGTACTAATTATGGCAGTAACAGGTGACAACTCAAAGCAGAGGATGCAAGGTATAAGAAGGGATCACGGAATTGTTGGAGTTGGAAGGCACCTTCTAGAGATCATCCAGTCCAACTCCCCTGCCAAAGTAGGGTTGCCCAGAGCACATTACTCAGGACGGCATCCAGGCGGGTCGTGAAAATCTCCAGAGAAGGGGACTCCTCACCCTCCCTGGGCAGCTGTGCTGAGCGCAGCCAGGTGAGGGCTTAGGTAAAAGTGCAGAGGAGGCTTTTGAAAAGATCTTTGAGGTGAGGAGTGTTAATAGGGAGTTTTGAGGAAGGATTCTGGCTTTCCAAAGGGTGGTTGTGTTTATGCAGGATTTTGTTGGATAGAAAGTTCTGCTGCAACAAAAGTGGTTTGTGTAAGGTGTTCTACTAAGAGAATTAATGTGCCATAGTTTATGCAGAAGCCATTTTCAGGGACCCGGTGTCAGATTTTAGAGTTTGGACAGCTATTTTTAGAGTGTCTTTGTCAGCACAAGAACTTCATCGAAATCCTGTGACAATGACAAAACCAGCTGGTTCTGCGATGAGAGGGCTCTCCATTGTTAGCAAGCAGGTCCTTTGTTGGCAAATTCACACTTGCGTTCTGTGTGTGGCTGCAGAAATCGTGGTAACTGCCCTGTAAAGACTGGAAATCTGGAGATGCAGGAACTGCAGGTGGTCTGACAGCACTGGGAAATGCTGCCTGGGGGAAAATGTAACACGCCGTAGAATGGAGTTGGAAAGATGGAATCAGAGCTGCTTAGAGCTGTAAATTCGAACGAGTGAATTGAACTTCTTGGAACAGGTGCTTCATCGGGAACATTTTTCTGGCAGAAAAAGATTTTGAAGATTTCGTGTTCATTTTAGCTGCGGGATCCAGCCTGTAATTGCAGCCCCTGTTCTGAGTCGGATAAGATTGTACTCAGCTTCAGAACAGTTTGTCCACTTGTGCTAAGGAAAATTTCTCTTATATTGATGTGGCTGGGGAAGGGGGGTAAGGAAGCAAGCCCCGTTTTAAGGTATTTCTGCTTGAGTCTCTGCTTTCTCTGTCTGCTTTGGTACAGTCAAAGGTTTGGAGAGTTTCTTAATTGATGTAATGATAAGCTCTGCAGAAAGACTGTCTTTTCAAAAGAAATGGCTTAGGCTTCTGATTATTGTTTTTTTTTTTAAAAGCAGGGAAAATGCCAAGTGTTGGTACTTACAGGCTTTGTAAAATAAGATAGTGAGCAAAAATAGTGCACAAATTTCTAAGACTGGAAGCTGGGTACAAATGTAATTTCAGCCTAACTTTAAAAGTAGGGCTAAACTTCAACTTTTCTCTCGCTGCCATTGGAAATAGAAAATGGAGTGGAAGTAAACAGTAATGTTTCATTCTTCTGGCAGACAATCTGGCCACTCTCAAATTTACTAGTGCTCCAGCCAGGCTGGAAAACTTAATTTTTTCAAAGCAAAGTAGTTTTCAAAAGTAAATCTTTGAGCGAGGGGAAACCGAGGCCACCCACCGGGCAGGCGTGACGAGGTGTCTGTGTCGCTGCTCCCAGTTTCAGCCCAGGCACCCAACTCGGCCATCACGGCTCAGACTGGCGTCGGAGTGGCCTCCACCGTCCACCTCAACCCCATGCAGCTGATGACCGTGGATGCCTCCCACGCCCGTCACATCCAGGGCATCCAGCCGGCACCAATCAGCGCCCAGGGCATCCAGCCAGCACCAATCAGCGCCCAGGGCATCCAACCGGCACCAATCGGGACGCAAGGACTCCACCCCGCCGCACCAATCGGCACGCAGGGGCTGCAGCCAGCACCAATCAGCGCTCAGCAGCCGCAGGCCGACACCAAGACTTCAGGTAAGGGCAACCAGCCAAGTCCATGCCTTGGACCTCACCAGAGCAAATGAACTTCCACTCTACAAATTTGGCTTTTTTTTTTTTTGCTTTTACTCTGATTTTAATCGTGTTCTGGTTTCTCCGGAAACTGGTGGACACTAAATACACCCAAATGCATATTCTCCCAGCAAATATTTTTTTAGCTATTTCTTAGTTTATTTTTTAAGCCTACTGGGTGGAGTGTGTGGGTAGCTTCAGTGGAAAAGACTGGTAGTGCCTGAGCTTAAACAATTCAGTTTCCCACTGTGGGAAAAGTCATTTACAAGTAAACGATATTTTCCGAACTGTAGATGACAGTAGCAATTAAAATATGGTCAGGTACCTTCAGCAGTTGGTAACCTCATCTCAGACTGTGATAGAAACCATCTTTTGTTAAAAACGATTGGTCTGATGAAATCCCAACAACTTCCTGAAGAAATGGGATATGGCAACCCAGAGAAAAGTTGGCAGATGTATTGCGTGGTGACTTCCTGACTGTCTAAATGCTCTGCATCAGTTAGCTGGCCAAACAGGCTTTGGCAGAAGGTGAGAACATAAACATAGGTGATGGTGCTCACTTACAAGTGGCATGTGTTGCCACGTAGGCTCTACCGGGGTTGTATTCTGTTATCCCAGTTGTGTTGGTGGTCTCCCTAGCGATTTCTGCATTTTGTGTTTCTTCTGGAATAGACTATTTCCCTAGCAGCAGTTGTTAGGCAGTAGGTAGATTCCATCTTCCCTGCAGGAGGTTCAGTGATCAGATTGCTCGTAGCAAAGGTATTGCTTATGAACAAGTCTGAAAGCCCTGCAGATAAGTTGAGGGAGTCAAGGGAGCACAGACCAACCCGTGCTCTGCAGACACCTGCTTTCTCATCACGTTTCCTCAAGTAACTGCTGCTTTTTTCCTCTCTGTCCTTCTCTCTGCTATCTCCATGTCCATCCTTCCCAGCAGTAGTCTTGGCAGATGGAGCCACCATCGTAGCCAATCCTATTAGCAACACGTTCAACACGGCTTCGGCAGCAACTACGGTTGTGCAAACCCATAGCCAGAGTGCCAGTGCCAGTGCCCCCGCCCAGGGCTCTTCCCCACGCCCCAGCATCCTCCGCAAGAAACCAACCACAGATGGGTGAGTAGAACTGAAGATGACATGTAAGCAACACTTTGGTGCAATCTAGCCTGTCTAAAAAGGACTCGTTTCTGTGGAGATAAGTTCTAGCAGGTTCTTCAGTCGGCGGGGGCTGTGGGTAACCTGCTGACCTGTGATATGCACTGCTTTTCTTCCCCCAGGGTAGGGTATACTTTTCTCTTGCTGTCAGTAATGAAATGAGAAGAAGGACAGTTTGTGTCCTAGCTCTTGAAAGTGACCTTTTGAGGGAAAGTGGATTTGAGGCTTTCTTGCTTAGTGTAATGAAACCAAAGAGTTTATAATCTACTAAAATTAGAATTCCATGCTTTGTCTTCAGTGCTTTTCTTAGAAGAATATGTGGTTGAGTAGAAAGGATGGGATTAGTACCCTGCTGGGAAATCTGATTAGAAAAAAGGGAGGGAGTAACTTAAACTCTTAAAACATTTTATGTTGTCTGTCTGATTTTATTTTTTTTTTAAATGCCTGAATAAAGAGGCAAGAGAAGCTTTTGAATTAACAATGCATTTCCTGCAAACTAACGACTGAACATGTTTGGAACTAGTATCTCCTGTAAGACTAAAATTGTCTATTTTTTTTTATTTGGGTGGAAACCTTTTTTTAAGGCAGAGAAGCTGGAGACTGTAAAACTTAAACAGAAATTAAAGAAGCAGAGGCAGATCACTAAAAGAATGTTTCCATTTGAGAGGCTGATTATTTTGGGCAACAATTTGACTTCCAGCCCCACAGGAGACTGAATTTAGCCTCTAAAGTACTTTCTGTATTCAGCCCTGTGCTGCCCAACGCCACACAGGGCTTGAGGTCTTGGAGTCATGCTTTGACACAGTCAAGTCCACCTGAAGGAAGCAGATGCCTTTCGGAGCACAGTTTAGTTCCAGATGATCTGCTCAGTCTTGGAATGGTGGTGGAGGACAGTGGCCTGGCCGGACCTCCCCTTGTCTGCTATTGGAGCCTGGCAGCTCAATGAGATGCTCTGACTGGCAGGGTGAAAGTAAAGCTGGTGTTCTTGGGAGAAGTCCTAAATAGGGTTGAGACCAGGCCAGAGTAACTAATCTTTTATCTTAAAAGAAAATGGAACATAACATCTAATTTGAAAAGTAAAACGAGGCTCTCTGTAGCAAGTCAGTTATACTGAAGACAGTGCAAAGATACAGCTGTAACTCCTGTCCTGGTTTGGGCAAGAAAGGGTTGATTCCTTCGCTCTTGGAGGTGTTTGTCTTTGCATCAGGGAGGTGGGAACCTTATATGTGTCTGTCTCTCCCAGGCTGGCAGTCCGGAAAAGCTTAATTCCGCCTCAGCCACCTGAAGTAGCCAGCACACGTGTCGAGAGCACTATGCGAAGCACATCTGGATCACCAAGGCCTGCTGGGTAAGACTTTAGGAAACAACCAACTGCATCATAGTAATTTCATTATATTTTTTTTTATTTGTATTCTTTGGCTATTGGAGCGTTGTCCTTTCTTTTGGAAAACTTAATCTATTTTGAATTTGTCATTGTGATGACTTTGGACAGAGTTGACAGGTTCTGCTGCTGTGAAGCTGAGGCAGTAAAATAGCCTTTTAAAAGATGTGGTCATGAGCTTTCATTAGAAACAAATGAAAAAGCATCGTGAAGGATAGACCTTGAAACTTTTTTTCCATAATACTTAGAAATGAATGCTGAGGAATGGTAGATTGAGCTTCGACCCTGCTTCATTTGAGTTCACTGGCTTAACAGTTATAAAATCATAACCTGTAACCCATAGTGGGAGCTCTTGCAAATGGAGCATGGGGGGCAGTACGGCTTTGGGTCAAAGTACCTTTTGTTACTGTGCAGCGTGAAACTCTCTTGCTCCTTTTACAAGTATTTTGAAGTTACCTGGAATTAGCCATCAGATTTGCTTATTACAGCGTTTGGAAGAAAACAGCATCTATAATAAATACAAAGGATTAGAAAGGGAGTGGAGGAGGAAGTGTAACTGTGAGATGACACCTTCTCCTGTTGTTAAACACATCACTGAGCCAGGTGTTGCTCACGGGTGCAGGAAAAACTGGGTAGTCTGAACCCAGATGGGCTGGCTCACTCTGTGGCAGGTGGTCGTGGCTGAGATGCAGTTAACTTCAGTTTGTTCTGCTTTTTTTGTGTTACAGGGCCAAGCCAAAACCTGAAATCCATGTGTCCATGGCCACCCCAGTCACTGTGTCTATGGAGGCAGTATCTAATCAAGGCGGCGAGCAGCCCACCATTGCGGTCCCCCCCACCTCCCAGCAGCCCCCCTCTGCCATTCCAACAATCATCGCAGCAGCCAGTCCCACCTCCCAGCCTGCAGCAGCTCTCTCCACCATTCCAGGAGCTGTCCCGGCCGCTCCACCAACTTCTACCACCATTGTGGCGACACCCGCTCCTCCATCAACCATGAGCGGTGCCCTCTCAGCAGTGCTGGGTCCTGCGGTACCAGAGATAAAAATCAAAGAGGAGGTGGAGCCTATGGACATAATGCGACCAGTATCTGGTAGGTGGTAGTCAATCATCAGGTTGTTTCTTTTGTTGTTAAGACAGTGGAGAAATTAGGAGGATTTCAACACCCATCCCAAAAATGAAATTGCATCTCTTTCATGGTAGCACAGAACACCAGTCAAAGGCTTCCCCATCCCTTATTGACTCAAAGTTGTTCTTTGCCTTCTCCCTAATCTCCCATGACATCACATGTTACGGGGACTGCTTTGTTCATGTTCAAATGATCCAACTCTGAAAAGTCTGAGTGAATTCCTTCCTTAAAACGCACACGCTCAGCAGCGGCGTCAATATATTATGGATCAGTCTGGTTAATTTGAGTTTTCTCACAAATTCCACTGTTTAGGTCCAAGGGCTTTTCTTGTACGTCAAGAATTACTGCCTGGAGTCACTTCATAGGGCCCTTCTGTGATTCATGGATATTTTTCTTTAGAACTTTTTAAAATACTAATTATATTGCCTTACTTATCCAGCTTGGCCATAGTTCCTATCAAATGGTATGATCAGTAACATTCAGATCCTTATGGATCTCAGGTCGGGCACACACAGTGACAAAATGATACAAATGGTTCCCACATCCATGAGTATCAGAGTTCTGGTTTAGTTGTTGGTTTTATCCATCTCCTTAAAGCTGCATGTTTTCCTGTGATGGAAGAAGCTGCTTGCTTCAGGTGTCTCTGGAGCACAGGCAGATAGCATTCAGGTCTTTGGGGTTCTTCTGTCTCTTACTGGCAATGGTGGGTATGCCAAATTGTCAAGAGATCCTATCCCAGAACACTTTTGCTGTGGCATTAGTCACGGCTGATTGAGTTTTTCCCTCCAAATATCAAGGAGCGTTCCCTCAAGCCACCTGCCACTCTGCTGCCCGCCTTCAGGGTGTGCAGATTGGTGCAGAAACCTACTGACGTGACGCTGTTGACTCGGCAGTACAAGTAGCCCCTTGCAAGGAGAGGGCTGCAGTCCCGTTTGATTGCATATGACTCTCCTATTACAAGAGGAAAGGGACTTGCTCGCTACTGACTGTGATCCAGGCTGGCACGTGTACAAAGATCCCTGTTTTACAGTAAGACAGGACAGATGTTAGCATGGATTCCTTTTTGTAGCATTAAACTAACATAAGCTTTGAATGTGAAGGAGCCGAGGGACAGTTTTCTCTGCTTTCATTCTTTATACTTTTGTTTACAAGACGCTAAAGAACTTAGTGTATAGGCTTGTCCTAGCAATTGCTGCTGGCTTAATATCTGTCCTTCTACACACATGGAGCTGTAGTGCTCTTAAACTTCACTCTCCTCACAATGTGCTGAGACAGGAACTACTGTTGGAGGTAATGTTCAGACAACGTTCATGTGTTACCTTTACCCTGCTGATGGTTTGGGTTCTTTTCCTCTTTCCTCCTTCTCAGCAGTCCCTCCTTTGACTACAAGTACTGTGTCTCCGTCTTTGGCACTGCTGGCCAACAACCTTTCGATGCCTCCAAGTGATTTGCCACCTGGTGCCTCCCCGAGGAAGAAACCCCGTAAGCAGCAGCACGTCATTTCCACAGAGGAAGGGGATATGATGGAAACAAACAGCACCGATGATGAGAAATCCACTGCCAAAAGTTTGCTGGTGAAGGCAGAGAAGCGCAAGTCTCCTCCAAAGGAGTATATAGGTAATGTCATCTCTAATGTTTTGGGTTTTTTATCCTATTCGAATATCTTGATTTTTGCTTCCTTTTGTTTCTCAGAGAAGGTGCTCTGTCATTCTCCTGCTTTGAAAATATACAGAAACCAAGTATCTGTTTTTCAGCGCTTTCTGTATAGTCATATTCAGGGGAAATAACCCTTCTTGATAAAGTATTTTGTATGAGGCGTTGCTTACCAGTCCTCTACTGGAATTACTGTGTCATCCTCATCTCCCACTTTCACCTGTTTAATTAAATGAGGATAATAACACAGTTATCCCCCCATCTTTTTCTAGATGAAGAAGGTGTAAGATACGTCCCTGTGCGTCCAAGGCCACCTATCACATTGCTCCGTCATTATCGCAATCCTTGGAAAGCCGCTTACCACCACTTCCAGAGATACAGCGATGTCCGGGTGAAAGGTCAGTCTCTTTCTTACAGGTTGACAGTTTCGTTTGTCTGGGATGAGCCGTTTCAGCTGTACCTCCTGAGGGTGTCTTAGGAGCACTCAACTGGTGTTGATAAGCAATCCCACATAAAGGTTTGATTGCAATTTGGAAAACCAGGCTTGATGAAGTAATCTAGTGACTTCCTTTAGCTAGACATTGCCTAAATCTTTTGTGCTCTCAAGACAGGAGAAAAGAAGGGAATGATAGAGCTAGCTGTAATTCTGTAAAAGAAAAAAAAAAATCCTATAGTGATCAAGAAGTGTATTCACATACAAGTGACAGAAACTTAATAAAGAACGTAATCCTTCAATTACATTGATGAGCTGTGGTGATGTGCTGCAGATTAGTTTTCCAAGTTTCTTGCTATCTAACAAACTTGCCAGTTTAATCAAAGACATTCTTGACTTAGCATAACTAGTCTTGTTAACTAACAAATGGACTTTTAAAGATATTTTTTTTTTCTAATATGAGGAAAATAGAGATCGGATACTGGTTTTTAGGCTGTGTAGCTTGTATCCTAGAGTTATTAAGCAGACTGGGGTCTTGTGACTGTAAATACCTGAAGGAGGCAGTAGATTTGAGCGGTAGAGGATGGACCCTTTACATTTTCATGCAGGGTGTTTGAAACACTACATTCTTTAAATGGGAGAAAAAATGGGTTATAATGCCATTTTTCTGGAAATACAGATAGTGAGAGCAGTGGTCAGACACGCGGCAGATACGTAGCTGTTCTCCTGTTTGAATCAAAACGTTGCCCATCCTCATTCATTAAGATGTATGGAGAGCAGGATTTGGGTTAGCGTTTTTGTTAGAGAAGTGAAGCCTGGAAAACTCCCTGAAATTTGAATAACGTTTCTTTGTATTTCCCGGTGGCAGAAGAGAAGAAGGCTATGCTGCAGGAGATTGCCAATCAGAAGGGTGTATCCTGTCGTGCACAAGGGTGGAAGGTCCATCTCTGTGCGGCACAGCTGCTGCAACTGGTAGGTGAAGGGGGCTTGCCAGCTTCCTACAGCGTGGGGAAACGCGGAGTTGCGTAAGACAGGAGGATGTATTTACAAACTCAGTACATGCTCATCTGACAGTGGGAAACCGTAAAGGAGCTTGGTGTGTAGCGCCCAAAGGGAGTGGGACGTGCTTTCCCCTTTCTCAGGAATGTGGCGTTAAGTGGCTTGGAAACAAGAGTGTTGGTTTTGATCCAGACATAAGAGCTGATGTATTTTGTACAGATGATCAAAATTGGCAACTCCCTCCTGCTGATGCACAGGTCTGAAGAAGCGTCTGTTTGGGATGGTGCGGCTGATCTGAGGAGGCAGCACTGATCCACATTCCTGGATGCTTCTGTTTCAGGTTGGGGGTGAGGTAGGTGCTCTGCATTCTAGCACCAAACTCCCCAAAACCTCTGCATTCCTGGAATAGTATTGTGAGAAATAGGGGAAGCAGTTCTGGTTAGGATCCATGTTTGTTCAGAAGTGGAGCGATCCTGTAAATAGGATGTCAGTAAGAACGATAGTGCCACGCTCTACGTCAGAAGCTCCATCTTCTGAATTACTAACATGAGCAGCTGAGAGGGGAACAGAATTATCATCTTTTCTGTGTAGCTTTCTTAAAGCGGGCGAACGTTTTCTGGGCTAGCGGTGAGCCTTCTCATGGAGTGCTGATGTCTTTTAGACAAACCTGGAGCACGATGTGTATGAGAGACTGACCGCTCTGCAGGAGGGACTCATCCCTAAGAAAAAGGCAGCGACAGACGACGACTTGCATCGAATCAATGAACTGATACAGGTAGGTTCCTGTGGCCTCCCAACCCAGCAGAGCTCCTTTACCCTTAACTACAAAATACTCTACTGAGGTTAGTAAGAGATAAAGCTGGCTTTTTTTTTTTTTTTTAAAAAAAAACCCACATAGGTAGCTTCCCTGTGTTTCCAGTGCCATCAGTTACAAGTGATGGAAAACAGTACACAATTATTAGGAAAAGGTAGAGCGATCCTTTACGCCAGACGATCTGCTGTTAATGACGATGGTGTTTCATTTCAGGGGAATATGCAGAGGTGTAAACTTGTGATGGATCAAATCAACGAGGCTCGAGACTCCATGCTGAAGGTCTTGGATCACAAGGATCGTGTTTTGAAGCTTCTAAACAAGAATGGAACTGTCAAGAAAGTATCCAAATTAAAGCGAAAGGAGAAGGTGTGAAGCCGGAATAATGACTCTGGAAATGGAGAACTTGTACAGAATGGAGTTGAAGCTTTTTGTAGTTTGGGTTTATTTTTAAGCAGAGCATCTGAATAAAAAGGATGAGTTTAGGGAACAGATGGCAACAGATGGACATGTGAAGCCTGGTGACCTGAAGGGATTGTCACTGATCTGTCATAATGAACAAAGATTTCTCTCAGGCTCATCCCTTTTTAAAGTCTTTCCAGTCCCATTTGTTTAACCCTCCTGATGTGTCGGTGCCTAATAATTGGAACTAGTGATGCAATGTGTGGTGGACAGTACTCTCCTTCCGTTCTGCAGTTTAGGGGTAAATGTACACAAGGTGTGTTTACACCTGTAACGCGGGAGAAGATTCTGCAGGGGACACCAGGAGGGTGACAACACAGGTATCGACCCAGACAGCTGCCATGCTTCAAAGCATTGAAAATTACACCGCTTTCAGTTACCCCATTCAGTTCTTGTTCTTCTGACCTTCCAGTGTCTGAAGTAGCCTTCTCAAACCAGTGCCACTGCACTAGGAGATCTGCCACATTCAAAATCTCCAATGGCTCAGAAGTCCTAGCTGTCAAGTTAAAAAAAAAAAAAAAAAAAAACCAAAAAAAAAACCAAAAACAAAAAACCCAAACAAAAAAAAAGAAGAAAAAGGAAAAAAAAAAAAAGAAAAAAGCAGGGGGGGGAAATCATTTCAAAGTGATTTTTGTAGTGTCTGTGTGTGTGTGTCTATGTTGGTGCTCTGGGATACTTGTTTTGAAGTACCTCTTGCAAAAGAGGACTTCCTGTAGCTGGTGTAATGTTAATTGTATGTACCACATACATCCTGAAAACGTTAATAAAGGACTTGGAGGTTTTTGTATGTGAGCAGTTTTTATACCTTTATGCTACTGAAACTATTCAACCTAAAAACTCAAAAACAAGTTAAAGCCTTAAAAAAGAAGCCTTTTGAGGAGACGAAACAGAATGCAGGAAAGTAGTCAGCCCCTTGTGTGGCCGAGGGAAGGGTAACTTAATTCACAGTTCAGCTGCTAAAGATGCAATATGAATTGCTCCCCATGCACCTGTGGGTTTAACCCTAATTTGTTACAAAGGTTGCCAAATCAGTTCATTTTTAGCCGCCTCATCAGGAGACTTCAGTTTCATGAACTAATTCTGTTTCAAGAATACTTCTTTCTTTCATCCAGTTACAGGGCTGTGATCTTGATTTTATTCAGAACTGTGTTCTTTTCAGTAGTTACGTTCTAAAAAATGGTATTTAATTCCTTAGTTCTGATTTTTTTTAATTAGACAATGTCCATATTCACACTGTTGTGGGTTTTTTTTACACATGCAAAAATCCCAGACTTCAGATTTGTCTGGATGGCAGTCTCATTTTCATATTGGCTTGATTTTACTTTTTTAAAATAAAAACGTATTCATTGTAAGATACAATTCTAGTATTATGATATTGTAATTTTTTGTAATAGGAAAGTTACGATAATTATTTCCTAATTTCCTTGGCTAGAAGAACGAAAACATCAAAATATCCCTACAGTTTTACAAGCCCACAAAAAGCGTGTGTGTATGTCCATGTGTATGCTGAAACACAAGGGAGTCTGGCACAGCGCAAATAAAAATGCAAGAAGTAAGACACGAAAAGGTGGGAAGCAAATAAACTGCTGCTTGTCATCTTATATTTCTTGTGTGTCAGGAACAGAACATGCACAACTGGTCAAGTGTTTGTTTGCCATTGTCATGGTAACAAACCACTGACACCACCAGCATTCCCAGGTTCCTAAAGACCCTGCAAGAAGCTTGCTCCCATCCTAACGTTGCCTTTTGTAAGGCTGAGAACTGTTTAACAGTGTTGGCAAAGGGCTTTTGGATGAAATCAAAGGCATTACCAGCAAAGGGTGAGGTATTTTTTGGTGGGAAGGGAGGGAAAGATTCTTTTAAAGGACAGCAGAAGTTTAAAACTTGTTCTTAATCCTATCTTCTAAGCTATTCTCGTTTGATTCTTTGCAAAAACCATAGTAACCATAGTTTTCATAAGCTGGTATTCAAGGCTATAAACTAGACTAAAAGGATTGTGCTATTCCATAACCTTATTCTTAATAACATCAGTGTTGTCCTAGTACTGCAGAAACAGTATAGATTCCGTAGGAGAACATAAGAGCCACTACTATTCAATATTTATTCAACTCATGTTTTCTCACCGCTTTCTTATTCTTTATGCTTAGACAGGAATGATGTACAGAAATTCCACTTCATAATCCTAAAGAGTTACGCCAGTTTATTTGTCTCTTGAGGCTGAACGTGTAGTGTGCTTACACCGGTACCTCAACAACCTGTTCTTCGGCTAGCCTAAGTGTTTTGCTGGTGTTCTCAGAAGGAAATGAGGAAGTAGGGTGGTGGTTTGCTGCAGGGTCCCTCTATCACCTAACTCTGCTGTACACGGAGCTGGAACGCCTTGACTTTTACAGCAACCCTCATCCCAGAGGCTTAACTGCCCAAAACAGCCAGCTCTGAGAGAAGGCTCTCCTTTGAGAGATCCCCCAGAGCCTCTGTTTTTACAGCATGTCCTAGTGGAATAACTACTTTTCTGCAGTATTTCTGGTAAGGGTGGTTACTTAAAGGGTGGGTGTCAAGAGGATGGGGCCAGTCTTTTTTCAGTGGTGCCCAGGGACAGGACAAGAGGAAATGGGCACAAACTTGAACATAGGAAGTTCCATCTAAACATGAGGAGGAACTTCTTCACTTTGAGGGTGGCAGAGCCCTGGAAGAGGCTGCCCAGAGAGGTGGTGGAGTCTCCTCTGGAGACATTCCAAACCCGCCTGAACACGTTCCTGTGGGCCTACTCTGGCAGGGGGTTGGACTAGATGATCTCCAGAGGTCCCTTCCAACCCAATATCACTCTGTGACTGAGGTGCCCCAATGGGGCCGAGAAACAGCTAGGTTTTGTTCCAGCGTAGTTAAGACACTTGGCACGTGCTGCCAGAAACGCGTTTTACACCTCTAAAAGTAAATAAAATCTGCTCGGTGGCCAGAGCTGTTTTTCAAACCCACTGCGGCACGAGCGCCTGCCCGCCTTTCTAAACCGAAGGTTTTGCCCTCCTTCCCCGCCCGGCTGGGTGAGGGAACCCGCTGAGGGAGCCGTGTCGGTACCTTCCTTCCCGCGGCACCCTCGGCGGAACGGGCCTCCGAGCTTCTCCCCTCAGCGGGGAGCTCCCACCGGCGCCGGGCCGTGCTGAGGGCGGGCGGGAACCTGCCTTGGGCCTCCTCAGCCGTGAGGCGACAGCGGCGGGATGGAGCGGAAGTCTCCTGACTCTATGGTTCCGGG
>JAHREE010000036.1:1297628-1317891 GCA_033628505.1 Tringa tobata
CGGGGGGAGGGGGGGGGGGGGAGGGACGGACACACGGACGGTGAGGCCCGGTGCGGAGCCCGCATCTCCGGGGGTCCGCAGCCGCTGCTGAAGCGGGCGGTTCGGCGCAGGGGTCGCCCCCCGGGGCGGGGCGGGGGGGAGCCGGCCGAGGCCTCCCGCGGCGGGGAGCGGGGCCCGCGGCTGCGGCCGGGCAGGGCAGCCGCCTTTGTTAGGCCCCTGCTGCAGGGGAGGGTGGATGGAGGAGACCTCCTCTCTGCCCCCTGCCACGTCTCCGCCTCGAAATGAAGAGCTGTGGTTCCAAATTAATCATTATTTCCCACCCCCCCCCAAAATGTGACCGGCCTTCCGTGACAACTTGGAAGGGCTCCTCTGTCCCGGCAGCTTCACTGAGCCACAGCAGCATAACTTTTAACAGGCACTGAAAAAAAAGGACGTGTTTACTTTGTCAAAGTTATACTTTTCTTCTTCCTGTTCTTTTTTTTTTTTTTTTTTTTTTAAATTACAAAGGTAGAGATCAAAGGAAAAAGGCTAATTTCCATTAGGTCTTGTAAATTGCTCCTTATGCAGATTGTCTCTATAAAAGCCCCAGGTGAGGATTCCCAAGCAGAGTCAGCTCTGCAAGTGTAGGTGTTTTGTGTGGAGAGACGCGTCTCTCTGCGTCTCTCACACCAGTCCTGCTTCAGTTCAGGGTCCCACCACTCTTACCGTGGCTGAGGAAACTTCATGGATAAAGTTTCCACGGCATGCGTGTGCAGAGAAGGAAGGGAGTTGTCACACCATGAATTTCGGGGCACATCACACCCTCCAGTTCTGTGTATATGCTGTCAGTTCGGCCATAGGTTAAATTCTTGGAAGAGTTGGAGGGATGTTCTGGTGGGTGAAGAAGTAGCCTGGTACTCACAAGAGCTGAGTGGGACTTCCAGTTCTCCTTAGCGTTCTCTGTGACTTATGTCTGTGCTTTTAGCCCCATTTGACAGGTGGGAAACTGCTTTTTCCCTCCCTTTGTGTGTTTAGATCCCGTGGCCATGATGGTATTAAACTTATTTAAGTGCCCACCATTGATGCGTGGTACTTGCCTGTCATCTTTCTTCATTTTTGTTCGCACAGGCTTTCCTCCTCCTATTTGTTCCATCTTTCTTGTGATGCAAGAGCTACCATTCTTTCTGTGCAAGTGAAACACTGTTCTGGGGTTGTTTTTTGTTGTGTGTTTTTTTTTTTATACCATATCTGCTTCCTGCCATTACCGCTTCCCTCTGCTCAGACTGTGCTGCATCTTCAGCTCTTCCTCTCCTGCATATCCTGACTATACCCCCGACACGTTTCCGTAGGAGTGCTATTGATGTATTCTAATCCCAGACAGTAAATGCAGATTCTTGTTCTTGGGGTCTGGAAAATAACCGGTGGTTTAGAAAAATGGTGGTTGGGTGCTTGCAGCTTCTCTTTGTGTCTTGCTGAGGCCAGCGCTGAGTCAAGGGCAGCACCCCTGGGAGCCTGACCCTGAAGGTGTCATGAGGAGTTGTTGTCGCTCTGCTGTTGAGAAAGGGGAAGGGAAATGCACTTGTGGTTTTTAAGTAGCTGTTTGCCATCAGTGCAGGCATTGACCGAGGGCAAACAGGTGATCTGGAGAAAGTAGCAGATGGGGTATATCCATATTCCAAAGTCTTTTTGTCCTTTTTTCTTCTGTTCTCCCTCAGTTTCATTCCCTTTATGGGAAGATTTGTTATGGTTTTGGGTTTTTTTTTTGTGATGAGGTGCCTGTTACAGTGTTCACTACACCTCACCAATAACTTTAAAAGTGTGATTTCATGTGTCATGTACGCATTCTTTCAATTTATGTGTAAAAACACCCATTCCATTTACTGAACTGGTTTTAGTTCTGTACTTAGTTGCACATTGCAAGGATTTTCTTCCTTTTTTTTTTTCTCATAAACAAAAGCAAACCTCTCTGACACCTTGGCAGAAGCAAGGAAGCAGCTGTTGGTTTTTCACCTATAACTGTTTTGTGTGTTGTTTTTTTTTTTTTTCCTTCCCCTTGCCAGGGTTCTGCAGTGCTCCAGGCGGCGAGTTTTGAAGCAGGATGGGAAAAAGACGCTGTGTTCCTCCACTTGAGCCCAAGCTGGCAGCTGGCTGTTGTGGGGTAAAGAAGCCCAAGTTGTCTGGGAGTGGAACACACAGTCATGGGAATCAGGCCACAACCGTACCGGGCTCCAGTTCAGGTCCTCTTCAGAACCACCAGCATGCAGACGGGAATAATGGAAGGGAGAACGTATCTGACTTGACTTTGGGCCCAGGAAATTCCCCGATTACTCGAATGAATCCGACTTCAGGAGCTCTGAGCCCGCTTACTCGGCCCAATGGAACTGCCAACAGCACCAAGAACCTGGTGGTGACAGCGGAGATGTGCTGCTACTGCTTTGATGTACTCTACTGTCATCTCTATGGGTTCCCTCAGCCACGACTTCCTCGATTTACCAATGACCCCTAGTGAGTAAATCCACGTGCGGGAGGAAAGCTGAGAGACCAGCATCGAGAGCTGTGGTTTGGTTGGGGAGGGATGAAGGGTTTCCTCTGGGGAACAGGAAAAATGGTGTGCAGGGAGGAAGGGGGGCGTTCTGCTGCTTGCCTCATCTACCAGAAACAAAAAAAATGGCACGCTGTAAGTACACCAAAGAGTAAAAACGTTCTGTTATGTTTGTTGGTGGAGATGAGCGGAGCTTTGAAGAGTGGCCTTCAAGGGAGAACATGTTTAGCTCTACAGAAGGAGAGGTAGGCAAAATATGAGGAAGAGTAGTGCTTCTTCAGCTCACAGTCTGATGTGTTGTGTGAGACATTATATATTTTACTGAGGAGTGGAAACCCACTTCATGATAATGTCCTGTTAAAGTTTGTTCCCTTCTTTGTAAATAGATTCCTCTGCCAAAAAATTAACTGCACTGTGCCTCCTCTCCCGTAAAATTCTACTGAAAGAATGAGTGAAGCTGAAATTAGAGTTTTCAGAAAAGAGTAAAATAACGTCATTAATTTGAAGAGGATCCTGCTTCTAATGTCAGGCCCTAACTTGGTGAAGGGACAAGGGGAGAGGTTTCCTTCTGCGAAGCAAGTGGAAGGGAATCAAGAAGTTGAAACAAGTTCCCGGCTCATCCTCTAACAAGTGCTGACCTGGGGAGAATTGGACAAGTGCACTCACAAGGGTGTTCAGTTGTCCCAAATTAATGGGTTTGGCAGGGAGGGGAACCAAAAATTTGCCTGTTGTGGAACTGAAAAACTGTGTTATGGAGATAGTGCTAGTTGGGCAATATGGGGAGAAATGGAGAGTTAACTTTTTCAAGGACGATACCAAGGTTACGAAGAAAGGAGGTGTGTGTGAGAAGCAGTGAGGAGAAGGATTTATGAAGTTATTTCGCTTTGGTGAGATTTAGCTAATGTTTTTCTGAAGGTTGAATGTGTGGGTGTGGAAATGTTAATGTTGTTAAAGTGTTTGGTGGAAGAATTATATGTGAAAGATCAATGACAGATACACCTTCTGACACTCCTCCGGGGGCCACCTCCGGAACAACAGATGAAATAAAAAGTTGTTGACATCCTTAATTTAAGTTAATGAATTTTGGATTGATGTAAAGGAACAATGGCTTAAACAGGTCAAGGACTCTTTCCGTGTATTGAATGTCTCCCCATCTTATTGGCTGTCAGTGTAGATGTAGGTTGTGCATCCATGCAGTTATTATCTGAGCAGGATTATGGATACATGTTCTGAATGCTACCGCAGACTAAGCTGTTTAATATTGTAAATACAAGCGAGCGGAGAAATACTCTGGATTAGAATATAGAATAGTTCCAGGGACTCCCTAAACGGAAATATTTCCGTTGTTGTTTTTCACACCTAAGTAGGCTCCTTTTAGAAAATGATACATTGGTCTGCTTATTATTTCATCACTTGAAAAGCAAAGGGTTTTTTTTTGTTATTGTTACATTCTTAAGTCAGTAAGAGAGATTATTATATACAGATTCATTATTTTGGTGTTGAAGGAGATTTCTAGCTGGATTTTGTTGTTGTTTCTGTTGACTAGTTTCAAAAAAGGCACTCTTTAGGGAATCTCAGCTGTTGGAATTTTATGCCCAAATTTGAAAATTAAAAAAAAAAAAAAAATCATACTCTGGGCGTTTCTGTGGTGATAATTGGAAAGTCTTTTAGATTAGCACTCCAAAGCAAAACTAGTTCCTGGCTTATCTTCTCCCCTGGGCAAATGCCTACCTGAATTTTCTTGTGTTTTCAGCATTTATGCTGTTGCTTCTAGCAAATAGTTGTATGTACCCCAGGGCCAAACATGAGGTTTGCTCTCTTGTAGAGCAGCAGACGGGGATGATCTGTCACACTTGAGATAATAACATAATGAATTTCAAGCCAAATGTTATCAAACGTAAGAGTAAGCAAAGTGAAAATAGGTAAATAATTTGCATTGTGTTCATTTGTAACACAATTGATATTGACGTAAGCGATCTTTGAAGAAAACAAAGGTATATTCTAGAAGTCTGGACAGACAGAAAAAGAGACTGTGGATGGAAGAAATAGAAAGATGCACAGGATTGTCCCAGCCTGTTTCTCAGGTAACAGATCTTTTCGATTGGTGCTGAACCCCAACGTAAAGATAGAAGTAGTCGTGAAGGTCAGGGTTCTGCACAAACAGGGTAATAACATAAAAGTTACAGGGTTATGACTTGGAAACCACCATGAATTCTAATTACCAGCTTGAGAGGGTATGTACATAAGCAACAATCTTGATGGGAATTAAGGAGCTGGTAGATACTTCTGGAGTCAGAGAACCTTACGTACATGTTAGCAATGACGTTCACAAATCAATGTAGAGAAAGTGGCATTGCAAGACTCGTAGTGATGTCTGAATTAACATGGTAAATGAAGAAAATATCCCCTTTGCTTTTCAGGTTATTGAAAAAATTACAATTTTGAACCCGGATGACATGTAAATATTTAATTGGTTACTCCTTCCACATTTGTACTTCAGTCTTTGATTTTTTTAATGGTGGGTGTTACAAACTGGTACTAAAACTACACCGTGCAAGTTTCTACTTGCCACACAAGTGAGATAAGATACTGGCATCGTAAAATCTGTACGGAGACAGGTTTTTTTTTTTTCCTAGTCCAGTTAAGTTCTGATTTGAACAAAATACATTTTGCTATTTCAAAACTCCTTTTGTAGTTGCGATTGGAGAAGCTAGTTTTCAGTTGCTTAAATTCCGCTCTCCTCAGCTTAGCAAACTCTCATCAAACACACCGTAAGTAGGATGTTGTGGCCGGGGGCGAAATGGTTGCCATAATCTGCTCAGGATACGACTGCAAAGTGCCGGTAAGCGCTCGTGGGTGAACATGGGCAAAAGATTGTCGGGACTTTTCTCAGTACATCTGGGAAATACACTTTTCGGGGAGGAGCTATGGAACAATTGACGTATTGTCAGCTGCACCTGCAGTTTGCTAAATGCGTTTATTCGTCAGATGCAGGAACATCATCTTTTCTACAGTGAAAAACTTTGTAATGGTGAAATGTTTTATACTTATACAAAATCATATCTTTTTTTTTAATGCCTCAGTTGTTAGGGCCACAATGAAAAATTGTTTAAAATGTGGTTTAAGATATTTTAAAATATGACAGCCTTCTGAATGTAATTATCCTGTCCTTTCTAGTAATATCTCTTCTATTATAGATGCAGAAAGCTGTGTCACAGCTCAATGGAAACATCTTTTTGGTTTTTGGTTTTTTTTGGAAGGGGAAAGAGGTGAATTGGAAATGTGAACCTGTAATTTGAATTGAAGAAGAGAAGGAACTTACTTAGATTTGTATTCTGTCAGCGATGCTTTTCATTTTCTCCCTTCCCTTTTCTGTTTGGGGTGAGTGTCATGTGGGCTAAGTAATGGTTTCAAAACTTTAATTAGATTAAGCTAAATTTCCACTGAGCTTGTGACAGTAATGTTTCTCAGAAATCTCCTTTGCAAATTTAGTATCTTTTTTTTTTGGTAAGCTTTCTAATGTATTTTCTTACGCTCTTGTTTCTGTTTTCTGTTTCAACATATGGTAGCTAGATTAAAATGTAGAGGAACGGTATCCTGAAAGTGCCTTGAAGTGTAGTTGGAAAACTAGAACAGTAAATCCTCTGTCTTGGTCAAGCAACCATAAGGTGGCTGATGGTTGTGGAAGAATGTTTCCACTTCCTCTGTAGGCAAAGTACTCCGCAATTATCACTTAAAGGCTATTTGCTATTTTGGGTATTACTCATGCAATTGGTCACAGCTGGTAACTAGATCCTGAGTGGTGGATTTATGCTGTGATAGAGTTTTTTAATTCCATTGTCGCTTTGAGGAACATCACTGGGTGTTGCTTTATTACTGCATTTTAAATTATGTTCTATCTACTTAGACATAAAAAGCTGTGTTGCCTGTATTTATGAAGTCATCCACACTCCATGCTGGTTTTGTTGTCTGAACAGAATCTCTTAGTATTTTTTGTAATGTTTGTTGCAAAGATATATTGCTTACAAGAGCTTCAAGAGTTTGAGGAAAGTGTCTGAGCTCTGTTGTAGAAATCAGTTATTCTGTCTTCGTGTTTTAGAACTCCTGTCTATGTTTATCTCAGAGAATTACTTTAACACTGCATGTTTTCTATCATATTACTTACCCTTGAAAGTTCAACAGAAATCCACAAATGGATGTTTGGAATCACTAACGACTAACTTTCTCATCTGTGCTTGGGTTCAAAGCAATTCAGTGCTCTGTAATCTGAAGAAGTAAGATCATTCATCCTGGTTTTATAATTAGATTGGCATCAGCAGCTGCCTTGCAGAATTTTCCAGATGTTCAGGCGTTGTTCTAAAGCTGCAGCCACCACTGTCCTTTTTTTTTTTTTTTACTGTTTCTCTCTACAGCTGTTTGTAATTTCACTCACTTCTGTAGAAGTGAACTTTTTGCATTTAATATTCAGTCATCTTTACTGATTTACATCTTCATAGTAGTTCTTAACTTCTTGGTTTTTGAGGCTTAATCGTGGCTTCTAGTTTAACAGATTGAAATGAGCATGCTGAATTTAAGAATCTAGTGTTATGCCTGTAAATGCACGGTAGTAGATAGCATGAGGAAATGGAAATCCATGTGATGTTTGAGTAGGAACAATACAGTGATTTTGGTATGTGTTCAACAGGGGAGAATCTGTGTAAATATAAATCGAATGTAAGGTAAGCGAAAGATGTGAACGTAAACTGTTTGAGCACCAGGGTTGGACCCAGAAGTCAGATCCTCATGGAAATAACAAGAAGAAAAAAACCCTAGGCTTACTTTTTATCCTTTTGAAAGAAAAGAAAAGCTTTTATCGCAAACCTGAATTATAGATGATTTGTGGAATGCTTGGGGATCTTTCAGGTTCGATGGTACTATAAATAAGTAATCTTATTTGCTTCACCTATATTAATTTAGATATGGGTTGTCACGTAAACTAGTAGATGCTACTAAATGAAGCCATTACTTTCAGAGGTAATCAGTGGGGTGAAATAACCATATCGCTCGTTAGCTGACAGTGCAGTCTGGCCAGGAAGGTGTATGTGGAGAGCTCACAGAGTACTGGTGGAGAGAAAGGAGTGTGCTGAAAAGGTGGGGGGAGATGTTGAGTTTTGCATTTGGGTGGGTGTGGGTTTTTATTATTGCTAGGTAGCAGGTGAGAAAACATGCCCGTTGGGGTTTATTAGAGGGAGAGAAAGCAAGTGCACGCATACGTGCTTTTCTACACCTTGTTGGTCTCCCCTTAGCACACAGATATCTCTAGAGGCTAGAGTATTTCTCTTTTTTCCCTTTTCAGTCCACTCTTTGTGACGTGGAAGACGGGGCGAGACAAGCGGCTTCGTGGCTGCATCGGGACCTTTTCAGCCATGAATCTTCACTCAGGACTCAGGGAATACACATTAACCAGGTAATTATGTTGAACATGAAATAAATCTGAAATTAGTTTCCTTTGCTGAAGATCTATAAGGATTCAAGGTTAAGGTGTTGGATCGACATAGTTCAATTTAATATGCTTCACAATAATATAAACCTGAGAAAGGTATGATAGTTAGGGTGAGGTAATATATCAGGATTTAGTGGAATATCTTTGCAGCAGGTGAAGTTTGGTTCATGTTTTAAGGCTAATGTCAAATCTGTCTTGCATACTGACAGTTTTGAGCACAGAATTTCTCTTAAGCTGCAGTAAGTGGAGGACAGCGTCAGGAAGCTTTGCACTAGTATTTGCCTAATACAGTTCATTAGATGAGGAAGAGATGCAAATCGCTTTCTCTGCAGTAGCAAAGGGGAACACGTTTCACTGAGGCATAATCAAAAAGGGAATAATTGAGCGTCTGACACTTTAATTTGATGCTTGTATTGGGCAATATATCTTCTCTTCCCTTCAGTGCACTTAAGGACAGCCGATTTCCCCCCCTGACCCGCGAGGAGCTGCCCAAACTCTTCTGCTCTGTCTCCCTCCTCACTAACTTTGAGGATGCCAGTGACTACCTGGACTGGGAGGTGAGAACAGGTGCATTTGGAACTCTGCATCACTCTCTCGTTCCGTTCGGGTTCGGGTTAGTACATGGTGATGTGTCTCTTTTGTTACAGGGGTGTTACGGGTATTGAAACTGGGAATAGAAGAAACGGGGCTGGAAAACTAGAAGGGAGGAAGAGGATGGGCTAGCAATATGCGTTTGGTGGGGGGGGTGGTGTCCAAATGAGAATAAGAGAGACATGAAAGTGTTTTATGGATTTGGCCCAATAGGAGATGGGTGTAAATACGTAAAAACCTGGGAAGTATTTTGATGCTGTGAATAGAAACTGGGAATAAGAAGTAGTTAAGGCTGAAGGTATTAATAATTTTTAGGAGCTTGTACATGGAAGTATACTTAGTTTATTAGACAGATTAAACAGACTTTGTGGTTGGGCTATTTTAGGCATGATTCTTGTGTAGAGATCTTGTCTTTCTTGCCCAACATAAGAGGTGGAAAACAGTTAGACTTCTGACAAGACTTACTTCAGGAGAGGTGGCAGGGAGGCTGGTTAGACTTGTCTGGCAGAGGTGGCAGAGGTCCTCTATGCTGCAAAGAGAGCTTCCTGTGAGACCTGCCTGGCAAGGACAGAGAGTGGGGAAGAGAATGTCCTTGTCCAGGCGAAAGCCAAACTGGCCAGAGAGAGAGATACACAGTGTTGTGGGAATGACAACTCGATCATGGACTCAGTGCCAGCAAACACCTCTTATTTGGCTGTTCATTTCCATCTATAGGTTGGGATCCATGGGATCAGAATAGAGTTCATCAATGAGAAAGGTGTCAAACGCACAGCCACGTATTTACCTGAGGTTGCTAAGGAACAAGGTGGGTTTGAGATGGCAGCCAAACACGTCAATACATTGTTTCACAGAATTGAGTAACAAAAATCTATGGATTTTGGGTTTGGATTGCAATGCTATGCTCGTAGTAGTGCCATGGAGCCACCAGGTTAAATCTGAATAACTGACACCTGATACAGCTGGTGCTGGGTTTTCATCTGGCCTTTCTCTCATCCCACATCTGTGCACAGCTGTGTCTTAGTGTAAAAATGTTTTAGGGCTTAAGAAATAGAGGCTCTCAAAGTATGGATCTTCCAGCTTCATTCAGCGTTGCATCTTTCCTCTTCTATGTTTCTCCCACCAACTAGGATAACTGCAGGCTGCACAGCACCAACAGGAGAGTCCCTTTCCTCCTCATTCTTGCTAAAGTAGCGTCCTCCAGATGAGGGCAGGAAACAGGCCCCCTCTGGAGCACACTTCCCACTCAAATATAGTAGCGGTCACCATGGTAACTGCTCAAAATATTGCCTCCTTTCCTCCACCTAGCAGAGTGGAGTGGTCGCATCTTCCTGGCTCTGGGGCAAAAGACTAAGGTAGGAATTTTAACTCTGATCTCTCACATAGCAGTGCACTGTGCTATCACTAGAGCATCAGGTTGATCCCAATTTGTCTATGTAAAGAGCTAAGTATTATCCGATTTTAAGGCTTGGGGAGCTAAACTTGAGTGGCATCTGATAAAACAGTTTGGGGTCCCTGCAACAGAAGCAAGGCACAGACCTTGATAAGAAGAGAGGCCATATGGAAAATGGAATTACTGTTTTGCAGACCAGTTCCAGTATGAGTTACAAGGGGTTGGCATGTGCAGTGTGTGCATAAGACCATGTACATCCTGTTCAACACTGGTGTTTCTAAAGTTCTTAAGTTTCCTGTTTAGTTGTTTGCTTTTCTAGAGGTCTTTTAATGCATTTCATATCTTTTTGAGACATCATTTTTATATAGAAAAATTTCCCTTGCTTCTATTTTTCAATAGACTGGGATCAGATCCAGACCATAGACTCCTTACTCAGGAAAGGTGGCTTTAAGGCTCCGATAACCAATGATTTTAGGAAAACGATTAAACTCACCAGGTATGTAGATACATTTGTCATCTTTTAATTTTACTTTATCGTGTTATGTGGGTAATTTGAAGAATTTGTACGTGATGTAAGTCTTCACACCTCTTTCAGATGAGAGCTGTAGTCTGAAAGACAAAATCATAAGTGCTGTGTGTTAGGCATATAATGTATATGGAATGAAGCGCAATATGTTCAGTCGTGCAGGATTGAGGTTAGCGTTTTCTAAGAGAAGTGTCACTGGTTTTAATATTGTCATCCACATGAAAGGCCAAAAGAAGTAGGACTTTTGAAAGTTGAAAAGCTTGATTTTTTTGTATCTTTGCAATGGGCTTCCTTTTCTCAGTGTGCTCATCTGTGTGTGGTGTAGCTATTTGGAGGTGACAGCTGCCTTAAAACCAAACCACACTCAAATTAGGCTGGTTTTCAGAATTTGCTTGCTTTTCTATACCCCCAGCTGTCCTATTGGTTTCAGCTCCCTTTATGTTAGTAAAAATTGGGACATTCTCATTTTGTATAGAAACGCTAATTTATCAGGTCATTCCTTACCTCTAGAGAAATGAGGTAGGTATGCAGGGTTGTTTTTTTTAACAAGAGAGGACAAGATGAAGGTTTTCATTAAAATCTGGTGTAACACGGACTTAGTGCAATTCACCACCACTTTGAAGCTCTCTGTTGTGCAGTGTGCTTTAGAAGCACCTGGAAATCTCTGGTCTCTCAGAAGGGACTTCACATTTTGTGAATTCTCATTGTACAACGTGGACTAAGCGACATATATGCTGTAATAAACATACCTTTACCCAGCTCTCCATCATTTTCTTTCACTAGCTTTTTAAATGTAAAGATAACCACAAAAGTAAATAACAGTGAAATACTGGTTATTTAGTCTCGGAAAATGAGTCTTCGAGCAAACTTTTCATGGCCTTTTTTTTCCACAGCAAGTGAATAAAAAGAATATAAATTGATCATTAGTTTCCTTTGGAAAACTCCTTCAGGAGTCCCCTTAATTATGATTGCCTTGAATAGGGGTCAATTTTGGGGACCTTGAAGCTAATTCAAGCTTAGATGGGTTATTCAGACAACTGCCTGAGGCAATATCAAAGCAGTTTATGAAGTTAGCGGATTCCTCTTGGTCGTTATTGGCCGTGAGCTAAAAGGGGATCTGGGATGAGTGTTTATGTTATTTATTTATTTTTCTTACGTTGTTCCCGTAGGTACCGCAGTGAGAAGGTGACAATCAGTTATGCAGAATACATGGCTTCCCGTCAGCATTGTTTCCAGAATGGCACTCTTCATGCCCCCCCCCTCTACAATCATTACTCCTGACACACGGCTGCATGACCAGTCCCACTCCCCAGTTGCTGCCAACGGCTACGACATCATTGGGGCAGATGCCTCCTCTTCCTGGTCCAGTTACTTCTATTACTGCACCATTTTATGATGCTAGCTTCCGTTGCCAAGTCTGCCTTCCAGCTGACCTGGGGGAGGATGAAAGCATGACAGAACTTCAGGGGCCCAAGCCTTATCTCAGCCTTCCCTCCAAACGGGGGTTCAGTTGGATTGGGGCTCCATGCCTACGAACTGTCGTGAGGTGCAGAAGACCTCTAGGAGTGAAAGCGTCGCTTCGGACCGCTCTGTTCTTGTGCGTTACCGACACTCTGGAAAGTTGAGTTGTTCATTATGGAAGCCCCCCCAGATCAAGTAGGAGCATTCCCCTGGCAGCCTGGGCAACGGAGTCCAACAAAACATTTTTTAGGTTCTTTTTAATTTTTTTTAACCTCTGGTATCTGTTGTGTACCAAGAGCTGATTGCAGTCCCCACACATCACAGGCGGACATTATGATATTGGGGAGGGTTGAACATCTGGATAGCACCCCATCCTCATGGACAGAAAACACTTAAAAGACGTGAGAAACCTTTGGATGGTATTGCAGATGAATCCATTATTTAAAGAAACCCTAGAAGGCTTTAATTATCAGATCCCACTGTAGGATGGATTCTCTAGGAATCCTCCTGGTTTACAGTTTTCTGGGTTTTTAGACAGCGCTTTGTAACGTAGCCTGCTATGAAATAGAACACTGTTACTCCTGTAAGAGAGCAACGTGCTGTGTATGTGAGGGACAAGGTACTTGATTTTCCCTGGACAGTCTCCTCTGTTACGACCAAGTCTTGTGTCCAAACGTTTGTAATGGAGCCTGACTGGATTAGGGATGGGGAGGGATTTGCAGGGCATTGACTGTAGTCATACAAGTGAGACTAGTGGCTGAAATGTGTTTAACTTAAGCTAACAGTCTTGGGGACCTTCCTTTTGATAGGACAGACACTTTCTCTGGTGTGACTATCAATCTTGAGAACTGTTGAATTTTCCAGTTTGTAGCAGGGCTGTGGAATAGAGCTGTATGGTTTCACTGGTGTGTTAATAGTAACAGTCGTTACCACATCAAGGCAATGAGTGGAGAAACCTGTGTTACCCAAACTGTGTGAAACTCAGGTGCATTCTGTATTTCTTCTCTTATCGTTGATGATTACAAGAGATACTCTCAATCCAGGAGGAAGATAAGTCACCCGGTTGTTATTCTGCTCATCATTGAGGGATGTCATAAACTCTAAATTATGACAATCTCTCAATGAGGTCACTAGACTTCAAAATATAATTTTGGGGTTTTGGCTTTGTTTTGTTTTCCAAGTTTCAGAAGGGTCAACAATGATCAGGAAGGAAAATACAAGTGCATAGCAGAGTAACGGCTACTCGGTTGCGTATATCTGTAAAGTCTGCTTGCGTGTGGTAATGATGGCTTTTAAAATTGGCTGATGTTTCAAGCCTGAAATTCTCTCCTGGCGTGGCAGGGAGTAGGGCTGGTCGAAAGCTCAGAACTACACGTTGCTGCTCCTTCTGGTCCTTGAGAAGCGAACTGACTGCTGGAGGAGAGAGATGTGAGGGAGAGGAGGGGGTCCTATTCTGGATAATGGTGCAATATTGACCCGGCTTTCCTCCTGTACTGGGTCATTCTTACAAATTGCCACTTGTCCCTTGTGACATTGTTGAGAAGCAATTGAAGATCGAGGGATTGTTTCACAATTTCCTGCTGCTGAGAATAAATCACTCTTGTTACAAACTGGAGTGGTTTGAAATTACTCTCCGAGATGCCGTGTAGTGATGGGGGAGGATGGGGTCAGCTCTGGACATACCATTCACCTTTTCAGCTGTCAAACAGTATGATACATAGGGCTACACTCATTACTGTTCAAGTGTTCTATGTTAGAATTTGATTTCTAAAAGGTTAAAAAAAAAAAGAAAGCAAAAAAAATGGTGCTAAAACTTCACCCCTGAGCACGCTCAGTGAGACTGGTCATGCAGGCATATAGTGCCAGGCTTTTCAACAATATTGTTTCTTTTTCAAATGTTTGCCCTGTTCTGTGTCTTCAACAGTGTATAGTGTTTTCCTGATTTCCTTTTATTTGAATAGGGGATGACTAAGGGGTGGGGTGGGGAGGGTTAGCTGTCATTTTTAAAGAACAGAATTTTAGGATTGAGTGACTCAGTTGGTTTAAGCCTGAAGTGGGATAGATGGTTTGGGACTGGGGAAGCCTTATCCTCTCCCACTTCCATTTCCCCACTCAGACTGTTTAAAAAAAAATAAAAAATAAACAAACAAAAATGCCTCTAAAATATGTACTGTGTTCTTGTCTTGTTGCAGTGAGAAGAGAAGCTAGCAAATCAGAAACACTGGTCTGCTGCCTAAGAAACAGGCCCTCTCAGCTTTAGCCCCATAAGGGTCCAGCTATAAAATCAGTTGCAAAGTGTGTCAATAGTTAAGTTAGCTCAGAAAAATGTATGACAAGGACAGGTGGTCTCAGGAAATAATCCCGTTTCTAGATCATTACATGGCAGCTATGCATAAGGATGAAAGAGGTGAACCGAAAACAAAACCATACCTTTGAGTTGCCTCAAGAGGGAGGTGACCAAATTCAATGGGCAATTGATTCAAGAATTTCTGTGTTTACTTGGCTGGGACAGCAAGTTAGAACTACTCCTTCTCAAAGCAGCTGTTACCTGGTTTGATCTGGTTTAACTCATCCTTAGAAGCAAGTGCCTTTTGGTCTAGAAGGGCTTATTCTCATGACAACCACAACTGAGAAATAATCTCACTGCAGTTATGAATTGTCTTTGTTTTACAGTAACTACAGGAGAATGTCTTTGATCACTGGAGTCTGTCAGTGCTGGAATGTTTCCACTGTGAGGTTCTTAGATTTGGTTTTTTCTTTCCATAATGTTCAACAGTCAATCTCAACTGAGGTCATTTCAGTTTGGGAAGGTTTTATGGTCAAAATATCACATATCTACACTTTATCAGAACAAAGAAAAAAAAATCTGTAAGAAAATCTAAGAGTTCATTTTAACCTTTGCACAGAATAATTTGTTTTCATCGTACAGAATAATTTGTTTTCATCGTACATTAACAACATCTGCAATCTTCACTGACTATTAGTGCTGTTTTCTGTTTGTATTCTGGAAACTACATGTTGTTTTGTTGGGGTTTTTTGGTTAATTTATTTCCTTAAAGCAGGAGACCTCTTTTGACCTTCAGTGCAGAGATGTCAGACCAATTCTTTGTATTACACTTGGTTGCCTCCTACCTATATAATAACTTCTGAGTGTAAATAATTGAACTCTATCCTCTAATGAAGTATTGTAGAGAATAAATCATAATGGATAAAGATTATTTGTCCTGTCCTCTTTATATGCTTTCTCATGCCTTTCTGAGGGATAAGATGAAATCTTTCTCATCGAACAATGTACTACATGTACAAATACCAAACCTCTAAATTACATTAAACGTTCAGAACCAGGGAGATTGCCAGAATGGGATGACAGCTGTCTGGAAGCACAGAAATAGTCAAGACAGGCTCACTAGAAGGAAGTGAGGAAAAATAGTAGGAAAATCAAAAACAAAGACTAAATATGTTTCATTAATAACAGTACAGCAAAGTATCTTTGTATCCTGAAATAATGTTTGCTTGACAAAAACTCTCTATTAGTTGTCATGATGGTGAAATATATAAAGCACATACAGAATTCCGTACCCTACTGAATTTGTAAATCTGGCTTAAACTACCAAAATTGTTCTTTGGTTTCTTTGTCTTTTAAAATGCACTAATGAAACTTACTAGTTTATCTGTAAACTGTTTATCTGTACTTCACAGGTTGTAGTCTTCAGGTGATTTTAAAATGTTACTTCAGGAAAAAGAAACACACCTCCTTCTAGATGCTTACTAAATATTTTAAAATTTGCTTTGGAACAGGATCAGTTGATTTGTATAATAGTTCTGATGTACATACCTCTGGCATAAATGTTTTTTTCCATACACTTGCAGGTTATTGTTCACTTTTTATTTATGGCAGATGTATAGTTAAAGATCCTATATTTCCTGTTTGTGGTTCTTGGGAAGGGCAGCCCTGGATATCAATGAAGAACAGGTATAAGACCCTGCAAAAAAAACCCCAACCAAACCAAGGGGGAGGGTTTTGACTTAAGTATGCCTGAGAAACTCAGTAACTTCAGTATAACTACAAAGCAAACACCTATTTTCAGAAAATACGCTTCCGGTACTAGTAAAGCTGAAAAATAAATTCCCTATGGGATATGAGGAGTGGCTACCATGATTTCCGGGTGACTCCTTGTAAATTCTGAAGTCAACCATAAAACTAGCATCCACTCTTGTGATGTGCCCAGGTAAGTTATCAAGTATATTCTCAGCTGCTTAGTTGGCTAGCATACATAAAAACTTGTGTATTTTTATGGCATATTTTTTTCCTTACTTGAATTATTTGGTGTCAGGCATAAAAATCTTTGTCTGGTATCTTTAATCAGAGGGTCTGGCATGTGTGTTGCTTTCTGTAACTGCAGTAACACTCAGCAGCTCACAATGAAGATGAGGCCAGGTAGAAGGGTGTACATAAGACTGCACACTGAAATAGTTCAATCCAGGCTAAGTGTAAACTAGGATAATTCTCCAGAAAATACTTGCTTCTGTTTTTACTTCTGTTGGAAATAAGAATGAATTAGTCATTTAGCACTCCCTACTAAAAACAAATTGCAGACATGTTAGGAGAAATCTCTACAAGATACTTTCAATGAAGAATACTTGAGCATTTTTATTCTAAACATGCCAAAAAATTTTTTTTTTGATAAATTTATAAGGTAACTAGTTGTGATTGAGAAATGCTACTTCCTGAGGATAAAAATTAAAACCAAAACACTTTCCCACGTGACTCACTAAATAAATGTTTATACTGACCTATGTATTATGAGGATTGCTCTAGAATGGAATTGTAGTACCTTGAGCAGTACAATAGAAAAGTTCCTAAACTGTTTTTGCTACAATCTGGGAAAAAATGACCTGTGAGTATGTTTGACGAAAACTCCAAACTCATTCCCAAAACACAGAAAGGCCAGACAACTATTGTTACCGTGTTACTTAAAACAAGTATGTAAATCTACAAATAGACCAATATCCAGATTATTGAACCATTTTTTCCCTTATAGTCAGCTAGACTGCTCTTATAATCAGATGAATTCTGACATAAACTATATATTTTAAATCAGGTTGATAATATGTTTAGATGTCATTATATATGTATTTTAAAACTTAGCAGCTCATGCAAGTTTTGCACTTAGAGGCTTATTATCACTTTATTAATGGGTATTACTATATATTGCTCATATATTTTCACTCAATATTGTTTTGGATATATAATTTTAAATTGAGTAAAAATAAAGATAAAATGGTATAAAAACCTAAACTTGAAGAGTTACACTCTATAAGATCACAGATGAAAAAGGTTTGCCTTGTGCAATAATGGCTATTATGGCACATGGTATTCTGAGCAAGTGGTGTTGTATCACCCTATTTGACCTATTCCTGTAACATGCTAGAAATGTTGATGATAATGAAAACAGATTAAGGTTTCAATAACCTAATCTTACCACTTTTAATCCATCAAATCATTTTCAATTCTTTTTAAATTAGGAGTTTTGACACTCCACTCAAAATACATAGTAACTGCTAGAAAGCTTAAAAACTGCTAGGAAGATTACATTTCTTCTGCTGGCGAATTAAAAGGAAAGCATATCACAAAGTATGGTTATATTAATAATACAACACGTTTGTTATTACCTCTTTCTATGTTTTATTACACAGAGGTATTTAGCTAAGTTTTGGTTGGGTTTTTTTTTTTTAAGATCTGTGTTGGTGCACTTCGTTGTGGGTCTGTTTTTAAATTATGGCAGTGGAGAAATTACCAAAGAAATTGTCTAACAATCCACGACCTAATTACACATGTCCAGCAAGGGTTGATACTTTTTGCCCTGGACTATGAAATAGTAGAGGCTCTGTTCACGATAAATTAGATTTGGCTGACTCTTGTCTTTTTAATTAGTTCATTTTAGGATATGACCAGTAAATACGCCTGAAACTTCCTGTAGTCATTCACTTTAATCTATCTCATCTTCTTTTTTCATGCACATTTTCCAATTGAATTGGTAAATGCCGGAGCAGTCATTATTAGCGAGGAAGAAGCCAGTGCATTTTAAAAATAACAAAGGAAAAGCCAGGTACTCTGCTATGTTTGGTTTGTTGCTGTAGCTGAACAGTATTTATTGTGGTTTTATAAGTGCATTTTTAAAATTCTTTAAAATTCAGAAATTCTCTTACTTCTTTCTTATGAGACCTTAACCAAAGCCATCAGTGACAATGAACTTTATCTTTCATGATAGCCTCTTTAGATGTACCTATAAGCTCTTGCAAGTATCTGGCTTTCTCTTAATTGTTTTAGTTTGTGTATACTTAAGTAGATGAGATCCTTGGGGAGAAACAAAAGTTAAATTAATAACTTAAACCTCTGCAAGCTACCTCCTGCTCTGCGAATCATGATGTTCTGAGTAGATGGGTTATTTGAGAAGCCATCGGGATACGAAGTGATTTTAAAGGCTTCTCTCATCAATCTGTCACGTATTTCCTTGTTTTCTTGTAAACCTAATTGAAGTTGTTTAATTTGCCAGATGTTGTCTCAGATATTTTCAGTCCATCTTCCTGAGTGTCCTGCTTGTACCACTTCAGAAATTAGTTTTCAATCAATTTCTCTGCCATGCTTGTTTATCCAGGTAACAAATGTTAAAGGAGCTGTGATTTGACCCCTTCATATTCTTAGTTTATTCTGGATGCATTCCTTTTCCTGGAATGTGGGAGAGGATTCACCTAGGTACAGATGCAAGTTCGTGAGAACCGGTGTGGTTTCATCATAAATCCTCCAACAGTCTATTTTTGCCTTTCCTTAAGGGGACAGGATAACACAGTAAAGTCTGATAAGATGATTACTTTAAGAGTCTTAGGCTGGTTAGGCACTTACATGTGAGCTCTCTGGAGGAAATATGACTCTGTAAATTATTTTGCTGGCAGCCTTCCCATGATGTAGCATCAAGAGGACTATAATAATTTTCAGCCTGCTTAGGACTTTCAGGGGGGGGTCTACAGATTCCGTCGGGATAGCCTGGAAAAGCAACCCCCCTTTCAAAGTGGGTCATTACTGGTATCGACACTCCTCCCTCACAAACTGAGGTATAATAATCACAGTGAGCTAGACAGAAATTCTGGTACAGTTTAGAGCTTTCCTAATGTCTGCCGCCTAGCCGGAGGACGCTCTGGTGGCAACACGGAGTAGGCCGCAGCTCCCTGATCCGCTGCTGGAGTGAAGCCAGAGGGGGCGAAGACGCGTCTGCCGCCTCACTGCCCCCCGGTGCTGCTGTGCCGACCCCGGTGAGGGCGGAACGGCGCAGGTTTGAGCCCTGGGGTTGTCTCCTAAAGCCGAGGGACGCTCCGTCCCTCCCGCCTCCTGTCAGCGGCGGGGCCGAGGCGGCGCCGCGTTTCCGGCCGGTGGGGGCTTCCGCTGCCGGCGGCTGAGGCGATGGCGGCGGGCGGCAGCGACCCGCGGGCGGCGGACGTGGAGGAGGACGCCTCGCAGCTCGTCTTCCCCAAAGGTGGGCGCCGGGGGGACCGGGCGGTGGTTGGAGGCCTCCCCTCAGTGGAGCTCTCCCCTCAGTGTTGGCGGCCGCCGCCTCTGAGGGAAGGAGCTCTCAGCGCGGCCCCGGCCGCCTCTCAGGGAAGGAGCTCTCCCCTCAGCGCGCCTCTGAGGGAAGGAGCTCTCCCCCCCACCGGCCACAGACACACCGGGAACCGAGCCCCGGCTGTTTAAAACGTGGGATGATACACGGTTTGTGTATGTTTAAGGACGCCGTGATTGCTAAGGTACGGCTGTTCCTATGTGGAGCACTACGTGTGCACAGGAATAATAATTAAAAATAAAATTCACGTCAGGTTATGGTGAAAAAAAAATCTTGGTTTTTGATATAACCGTTACTTTTTCATTGATTTTTCTTAACATTAAGGTACTGCGGCATTTTAGGAAACAGGCTGTCCAGGGCCTGACTTGTAACTAGGGACGCTAACACTCGTGTATTTTTTTTTCAGAAAACTATTCAGTATAAATTCCAGAGCTGTATTAATTCCTCAGAGCTGTCCTGAAAGAGGGAGGGGGTGGGAGGGTGGGAAAGAGGAGGGGAGGAGGTGGATATTGCCACATTTTTTTACAAAAAGCATAGTCCTGAACGACTGCATTTTGGGTATTTTTACATTAAAATCTATAGCCTAACCCATCTTCAGCCCAAGTTGCTTTACCGCTCCATGCAAACTTTTTTCTGATAGTAAAATTTTAGAGGGTCAGTTCACCTTTCAAGTAAA
>JAHREE010000036.1:1322305-1398707 GCA_033628505.1 Tringa tobata
GGCGCTGGGAAGGGAGGGGGCCATCTGCCCGCGCCGCTGAGCGTGGTGACGTGAGGTGCGTGCGCCGCCCGGTCGCTGGTGGGGGAAGGAAGATGGCGGCCGGCCGCGGCGGGGGCTCGTGAGGCGGCGGCTTCCGGGGCCGGCGGGACGGGGCGTAGTGGCGAAGCGACAGGGCGCGGAGTCGGGGTACGAGAGAGCGGCGGGACGGTGAGTACGGTTCGGTGCTGGGGCGCTGGTGGGGCGGGCACGGGGGTGAGCAGGCTGGGAAGTGTGGCTGCCTCCGCCATTTTTAGGCCGCGGCCCAGAAGCCGTGTGGCCGGGGCCGGGAAGAGGTTGAGTCCCGGCGCGGCCCGCCAACGGCGGGGGGTGGGTGCGGCTGTGAGGTGCCGCGGGGCTTCCCGGGCTGGGGCGTCCGCAGGAGCGCGGGGTACAGGCCCGTCCGCGGGATGAGGTGAGCGCAGGGCCCGGCTCCGCCGCGCTGGGCCCACGGGATGGGGTGTGCTGGAGTGCTGAGGTGGTGGCCAGAGCTAGGACTGAGAGCAGGCAGATGATCCCCTTTCCTGCCTGCTGCACAGTTGTCTGGTGGTGGCCTCGCCCGAGACTCTTATCTCTGTCTTTTTCTATTTTTTTTTTTTCTGTTTTACAATATTGTTATTTTCTCTGCCTTGGATTTGAGCAGAGATCGGGTTGTGACTGCTAAAGATACGGCTCGGGAAGCCCTGACCATTATGGGTAGATACAGCCATGTGCAGCAGGCTTTCGCTTGTTCTGGAAGAGTGGATGAACCTAATGATGATAGGGTGGCACATTCCACTGGTAGAGACTTGCTAGTCTACCATTATTACATGGGTAGCAAACCTAGGTGACCTGTTAAATCTGAATAAATACTTCAGCATTTCTTGGTTAGAAAGAAGTGATTAAATTTCTTGTCTCCTTGAAGATAGATGTTATTTGTCTCTTGCTGACTGTTAACCGCTTTATTATGCGTAGATAGCTGTATAGCTTCAGATACAGTATTTTGAAATATTGTTACACGTTTGAGCACATCTGTGTGTTTTACAAAAGTTGTCATAGGTAAGTAGCTCTGTTCTGTACTGGTTTTGTACCTTGTTATATCCTTAATTGTAATTTGTGAGTAGTATTTGGGAATCTGCCTTCCTATGTAGACATTAGTCCCTCATCCTTCTCCTTGCAAGAGATTCTTATCCCTTTATACTTTTCCTAACTCAAATTATTTTATCCTTCTTTTAAGAAAGGTAGCACTACATGCATATTTGTCAGAAAGTTATAGTATGCAAACAACTTTGTGTCAAAACATTTTGGGGTTCCCTCTTCCTGAATTATTAACTAAATTGACCTTTACTTCCCAACAGTTTGCTGTAATAGTCTGCTATCATCTTTAGTATAAGACTATATAACCATAAAACATATTTGAAAGTCTGGTTCTTAACATCTTGTTCAGTTGTGTTGTAGTATTTTTAATGGGGAGATTGGAGAATGTAGTTAAAGGACTTCTCATTTGAACACTCTCAGCATGGTAAGAAAAATTTGGCATGTTTTAGATTGCTTTGCTCTTAGGATTTTTGGAGTTCTCTGCTCAACTGCTCTACAATCTAGAAGGTAAGATTTACATGACCATCCTGCCTTTGTTTGAGAAGTGGATGGAACTATCAGATAATATTAAGAGCATCAATTTTGAGAAATAAGTAGTGTAGGACAGGGAGAAAAACAAATCTCCTTGAGCTGCAGAGAATGTTAGGTGCTAGTAAGTAGTGTACATTTAGTACTCCTAGTTGCTGAAACCTTTTAAATTAAATGTCAGTCACTATAAACAGTTAAAGTCCTTTAGTGTTGCCTGAAGTGTTGGTCCTCTGTTGAATCCTTGCAGCAGAAAACATTAGACTGTTGGGACCATTGGAACTGAAAATTTCTCATCAGTTTTGGATTGTTCTTAGCAGCAGAGGTGGCTAGTACAGGAAGTAGTAACACAGTGATCCCTAAATTGCACTTGAAATAGAGGTTCTAGAAATACCACCTTTGGCTGCAGCAAAAAGAGGCATTGATCTGAGGAGGCGATGAGAAATCTGCTGGAGATGAGAACAAAAAAGAAGCTGTCTTGGTTGTCTGCCTCACCTGAAAAAAAAAATATTGTGGAGAAGACTTTTGCTTGAGTAGGGATATGAAAGGAGTGCAGTTTAACTTTTTGCTGAGGTGGTTCCATGTAAAATATTTCACTTTTTGCATCTGCTAGCCATGGTGTTGATATCTAGGGAATTTTCATAGTTGGTTCACTAACACTGGAAATTAAAATAATTTTAGCCTTGCCCAGGTGTTACTCTAGCTTATAATTTAGAAAAATACTCATGTCTTTATGCAGGAAAGTTGTAAAAACAAGCTGAAAGCTATCAGTAGTGTGTTTGTGAATGTTACAAAACTTCTTTATTTGCTGTATTTTCATTCTGGATACTGTATTTTTTACTTATTGAAAGTTTTATACAAAGTAAAAATACAGATATGCAGGTTTGGATGGTATAGTTAATGAAGAAATGTCATGCTCAGTTAAAATGAGCATTGTTAGAGCTTAATGGTGGAGAGGAGATACGGTAGAGAGCTTTCAAAAGACTAAAAATTTAAAATAACCTTGGTTTTCTTCTTTTATAGAAAATATCTGAAAGTAAGAGCAGATAGGTAGAGTTTTTGATAGCTGAATAGTTCTTCGGTGCTTGTATTTTTTTATTATTCATTTTGCTTCAATTTAGGGCATCCATGATCCCATATTTTTAAAATGGTGCTAAACTTACCAGCAGTTCTTGTTGGCTAGTATTTTAAAAACCTGCTCAGGCTTTAATAGAATGTCATTTCTGGTTTAACCAGCTCTCTGTGTTCAGGCGGGGTGTACCAACTGTTCTGTTGTGAAACTGGAAATGTGATAGTAAGTATGTATTTGCCAGGAAAGAAAGTTAGTTTCTCTTATGTTGTGCAATATTACTTTTGATAAAACGTTTAGTATAAAGACAGTGCATGTACAGTGATGTGAAATGCTGGTTAAAACTGTTCCTTGGCTTGGGGCAATGTGGATTACAGTTTATGGTGGGAAAAGGTAGGGCCTGGATGCATTATAGCATGGTAGAACCCTGTGTTTGTGTGGAGGTTGTAATTAGGAAAGTAGCTGAGTATTCCACCCCTTCATTGTTTGCTTATTTTATAAGGTTTTATTTCAAGCTGCTTTGCCATGGCTAAAGAAGATTTAAAAAAGGAAAAAAAAGGCACCAAAAACCTAACCCAAAAAGAAACATGCAAGCTGCAGTACTTCATAATAGCTTAAGCACAAGTCAGAACATACTAATTTAAATCTGCTACTGACTTGATACTTTCCCTCGAGCCATTATTCTTTTTCAGTACAGTTCCTTCTTGTTTGCTTAGAGTGGTCACAGTTATGATTTGAAAGGCATTCTCTGAATGTTGAGGGATACTAGAGACCAAATAATTTTACACTTTGAAACTCAGCTAACTGGTATTGTTCCTGATTTACATCAGCACCAAATTATAAAATGGAAGAAGCATGATTCTGTGTAGCAAGAATGGTCGTGATAAACAGATCCAAATTTATCTAGGAAAATATGTACTTGGTTTTCACTTGAGGGGGGGAAATAAACAAACCCTCTTCATTAAGATACCTTGTTGAACAGAAAGAGTAAATGCCAACTTCTAGAATATGAGATAATCTTTAATGCTGAAAATCGATATAAATATACTTTAAGGACTGAAAAATGTACCAAGTGTATTAATAGTGAATTGTACTGAGAAAGTTACAATGAAGTTTTATCAGGAATTGGGAGTTCTGTTCTAAGCAGTTTCATGAGCTGTTGCTTTTATCACAATTTCCCTCAGCTGTAGGAAGAAAAGACTTGTTTTACAGTAGTAAACTTTGCTGTTGATGAACCCTGATAAAACTTCTGTGTTGTATACAGTTACATGGTGATGTTCTATACATATATAGAATGTAAGAAGTATAAGCAGTTTTTCACATTCTTCAGACAAATGAAACATCTCTTCCACTCTGGGTGCTTAGGTACCAAAACAAGTAACCGTGGGGCATTTTTTTCCTATACTAAACTCCTAAAAAAGGAGATAGAAGTTTATCTTCAATTTCATTTTTCATGTAAATAGGATTTTTTTTCCCATGCACTGTTGATATCCCAATGCTTCTAATTTTCTGTTTACTCTTAATTAGTTAATTTTGATACGAAGAACAACAACATGCTTGTTATGAGCTTGTTGCTGTTATTTAATCAGTCTTCACCATAATGAAATGTGCTGGTTCAAAGAAATAAATCACATTAACTTTTGAAGCTTTGAAAATGTTATCAGTGGAGTTGTGAACTTGATGTAACCTAGAATTTTTAGTTCTTTTAAATAATTAAAATCATCATATTCTGCTGCCTGTCTTCTCTTGGGACTAGAGTCCATAAAATTGTGCAGGCAGCTGTACAGGGGGGCTCTTTCTGTGAGCAGAAATACCATGTGTGTTTGTTTTTAATCTGGCTCAGTTTTCTGGTTTGGGCTGTGTCTTGGAAACACTAGTTTTGGAACCTGTGAGGGGTAGGGAAAGAGGAGGTGACGGGAACTACCTGTGTCTGCCATAGCGTTGCCTTATGCTGCACCGAGTGACTCTAACCACATGTTGAGAGGCAGTATGCTCTGTGCTTAGATAATATAGCAGATATATTGGCTCTTTATAAAATACATCCCTAACTGTTTAAGGTCATCTTTATTTAGTAGTGAGTTTTAACTTAAAGCAATTGATTGTGAAGCTTGAATTTAGATTGCTCGTAGTTGCCCACCTGTAACTTTACCCAAAAGTGGGAAGCCCTGAGTTGAAAAGTGTACCAGGATCAGCCAAAAGTAGCTTTGCAACTAGAAATATAGATGTATTGACACTGATAAGTTCTGTATATTACTGTTTTATGTACTTCAAGATGAGCACACAGATACTTGAAATAATCCAGGTTTCTTGACTTTTTAAAATAATTTTTCCAATTCCAAAAGAATATATTAATGGTCCTTTTTTTAAAGGGAGGCCAGAGCCTAGGTAACAAGGAGTCTAGTATTTTATGGGTTTGGTGTAGTTTTCATGTTTATAATGAAGTTTTGGCAATAGAGTGATTGGTGTTTTACCATGGGTATATGAGTATTCATCTGCAAATTTGAGTCTGGGAGGAGCTGCTTTGAGCTCGACAAGTAGCGCCACATCTTCAGCCTGGAGAAGTCTCTGGGGAGACCTTATAGCAGCCTTCCAGTACCTAAAGAGGGCTTATAAGAAAGATAAGAAACTTTTTAGCAGGGCCTGTTGCGATAGAAGGGGTAATGGTTTTAAACTAAAAGAGGGTACATTTAGACTAAATATAAGGAAGAAATTTTTTACAATGAGGGTGGTGAAACACCGAATCAGGTTTCCAAGAGAGGTTGTAGATGCCCCATCCCTGAAAACATTTAAGGTCAGGTTGGATGGGGCTCTGAGCAACCTGATGTAGTTAAAGATGTCCCTGCTTATTGCAGGGGGGTTGGACTAGATGACCTTTTAAGGTCCCTTCCAACCCAGACTATTCTGTGCTTCTATGATTTTGGGTTTTTTCTCCTGTATCAGTCAAGGCATTCCTGGAGCTCCACAGTAAGTTGACTGAGAAACTGCTCTGGGTTGTGACTAACATTAGCAAAAAGGGGATCTTAACACAGAGCAGTTTTAGGTGGGTGGTCAGTGTGGTCACCAGATCTTCATGTTGGTTTAAAGGAGGGGTAATACAGGACAGGAACACAGAATCAGGGTCAAGGCAGGACTGCTTTTTTTTTTATGTCAGCAGTTTTAGGTTGGGTTTGGGTCATTAGAGAACTTGATCTCAGCAGTCCTCTTCACACAATGCTGAAGTTCACTCAGTAGCTATCGCTGCAGTTAAATTGTGTGATGAACATGATGAGCAGTCACGCTTCCTAACATTGTCTTCCTTCCCCCAACCCCAGTAAAAATCATCAGTTAACTTTGAAAATGTCTTTCTCCCTAGCGGGGCATGTTTGTAAGCAAACCATCATGCTTACTTGCAGAGAATAGTGAAATTTTATTATCATATCACCAGAAAAATTATAGATTGCTCAAATTTGCAGGGAGGAGGACTGCAGGCTGAGTAAGTGTTGATATAGTATGTTCATTCTGTGATGTTTGTGCTCTTCCTAAATTTTGCAGTTTGCAGTTAAATTCGTAATTAACTCAATCATGAAAGCATGTTTTGCAATCTTTTTCTACTGGTGGATGCAAATATTTTGGTCTCCTCAGCAAATTTAAGCCTAATATTAGAAATAGATAATCTGTTTATTTAATATCTTTTGTAGACTCTTGACTAATATACTAAACCACAGCTGCCAGCTCAAAATACTGACCTAGAACTGTTGACTGAAGTGCTGCTTTTGCCAAGAAAGCTTGCTGATACTCTCAAGGAAGGCGGTGTGAAGTAGGAAAGAAATGCCAAGGGATTTTAGACCTTTGGAGAACTTAGTTCTCAAAACTGAAGCTCTCTGGTGACATGTACTCCTACTCAATTGTCATTCCCATGGGGAGCTTGACTCTTCCTGTAGTTGGGGAAAATCTTATACTGAACCCTGGTTCTGAATTTCCTTTACTGAAAAATATATTGGTAGAGAGGAACAGAACTAAATGGTAAATGTGAAGGCTTTTTAGTGAAGAAGCTTGAATGTGGTCGTTGAGCAGTGTATATATATCTTCATAATTGTATATAGGCATTTGTGTGGCTTGTAATTGAGGAGGAAAGGCCAGAGAACTTATTCCTGCAAGAGTTACTGTGTGATTCCAGTCAAAGGAAGTATATGTCTAATTAATTTTCAGTTGTGTGAGCCAGGGGTATATACATCAACCATCAGTTTAGAAAGCGTTCTAGTATTGAAAGCTCTTTTCTATAGAGGAATTTCTACATTGACTATGTTTTAAAATAGGCGTGTTTGTTGACAAAACTTTTAGAACTTTTTGAGTAATATTATGTAGACTTTTAAACACTCAAAGGTTACAATTGCAATAGTGATCACAGTTTTTTTCCTATTGTAAGTTTGTTCCTCATCGGATAAGAGAGTTTTTAGCCTAACCAGTAGCAAACAGGGATTGTGCACTCATCTTCCATGCAAAAGTGTGGCAAAAGAGTAGTTTACATATACACTAGACTTCTAAATCTTAACTGGAGCAAATATTGAGAAGCTACACTTTTGAATTCTGTCATTACTCACATAAATAATCTACAGTCAGAACTTTACTTGATCAAACGAATTTAGAGATACTGTTTTCTTTGTTTCCATAATTTAGGGGGTGTTTGGTTGTTTGATGGGGTTTGCTTTTGTTGGCTTGTTTTGTTTTTTAAACTCTGATTCACCAGTAAGTCAATAATGGGGAGCATTGTTAATGTATGCATGGTTTACATTTCTCTAGCAGAGTCCATAAGGCTTATTTAGTGGCATTGTGTGATTTGATAAAGTTTGAATTTTCTCTCCAATTCCGCTACTCTGGCTTAAGGGTGTCTCTATGTTAGCTATGTCGGGGCATAGCAACTGTAGGTATTAATTTGCATCTTTTGCTATAAACATAGTTTCTAATTTAACTGCTTGAAAAAAAAATGAGGTTTGGTGGGGATTAAAAAACAAATCTCTGCCTTGGATAAATCTTTCTGTGTGCATCTGCTACATCTTTTTATCAAAAAAGAATCAAAATCCTTGAGGAAAAAAAATCATCTTGGATATTGCTAGGAAAATACTGGGGTGTAGTATGTTACATGGCATTTATTCTATAGTGTGTCTGTAAAAGTGTTTAGTATCTTCATTTATTGAATACATGAAGTATGTAAATAATCTTGATAGGTCCAGAAGATGGAGGCTCTGTCACACAAAGCCTCTGCTTCTGGGCGTGACTTAGCCAGGGTATAGACGTGGGTTTTACAGTGGCTTTTACCATTAAAATATGCAATTAGAATAAAAAGTTATTTTGTCTTGAAGCGTTCTACTTCAAATCTCTTTGTGGAGGGGGAAGTAGAAGGAGAATTTTTGAAACATGGTTAATAACTACTGAAAAACATTGGGTTTAGTTGTGGGGGTTATTTTTACCTTCTTAGACTTCTCTCATTACATAGAGAATTGTTTTTTCATATGATCCCATGTGACAGCACTATTTCCCCTCCTCCTCCTCTCTGTAAGTTCCCTTTACAGACTTCAGTTTCTTAATTATGGAAACTTAAGATGCTATTCTACGTTTATTTGGCCCAGAAACTGGTATGGCAAATGGCATTACTTTGTTAGTGATACCTGGGCCAGTCTTCTAAGGGGAAGAAAAAAAAAAGTCACAAAGTAGAGATTTTCTGATTTTGTTAATTCTTCACTTTTGGTACTTGCAACGTCTGCTTTTACATAAGTCGCAAGATTTCTGGATATGTTTCTTAAGCATTCAATAGATAAAAGTTATGAAAGGTGAATCTTTATAACAAATTACAACTCTTTATTAATTACCAAGTCTGACTAAAAAGACTTTGATATGTTCTTGTCAGCACTGAATTTGCAACTTTTAGAGATTCAGGTACTCAACTTAGTTTACTGTATTAAAATATGTATTTCTGTTCCATAGTGTGAAGAGAACGAAGCTGTTAGATTGTGTGGACTTTCTTTGCTCTATCATCAGAATCTCAGTAGATTGTTTCTGAAACAAAGAAGCTGGTTGCTGTGTTTCCCTACTTAAGTTTAGTCCTGCCAACTGCTATAGTCCTTCTAGTCCTTTTCCTTTCCACTGATAATAAAGTTCCCTGAAGACTTTTTTTTGGTAGGATTTCTTGCCACTCTGGCTTCCCTAACTCCTGCTGTTTGTGTGTTTTTTACGAATGAGGGGTTGAGTCTTTTAAGGACTTGTCTCCTGCCAGAAGCCACGTATATAAAAATGAAAGTAAAATGGCCACGCTTCTTCTATATAGTTCCTAAATAATGATTTGTCTCTAGTGTTCAGTAAAGTTCCAGTTCAGTCATAAGTGAGCTGAGGAGGAAAGATGACTGTAGTCTGGTGATTTGGGGTTTATGTACCTAAACAGTAGCACTAGAGTGACCTAGATACGCTTGAGGAATGGGTCAGTGGAAACCCCCTGAGGTGCGGAGGTCTCCATGTGCAGGCGTAGCCTCATGGATTTATACCAGCTGTGAAGAGACTGGCTGAATAGCAGTCTCACTGAAGAGGGTCAGAGAGTTATAGTGAACACCAAGTTGAATGTGAACCAACAATATGATCTCATAAATAAGAACAACTGCATATTGGGTGAAACTAGGAGTATCCCAAGCAGATTCAGCTGTGATTTCTCCCCACACACGCTAAGACTAGTGTGAGTTCCACAGGTCCTGATAGAATTGTATCTTGATATTTAGGATTAGTGAGCACGAGAGGCCTCTTTTGCTTTTAAACTGCTTTTATTTTCTTGGGTGTGGGGTTTTTGGGGGGGTTTGTGGTGGTGTGTTTTGGAGTGTGTGTGTTTTTTTTTTTTTGTATTTGTCATCCTCTATGTTATGTGTTTTGTTTCCTGACACAACGGTAGCTCCAAGGTAAGGCAGTGTCAGTCATGACTTCAGCATGAAAACCAAGCTGGATGTATTTCAGCCAGTTAAGGTGAATAGCTGTTATCGTTGTGATTCATGTTAGCAAAAGACTGGGTTGATTATAAACTGAATGCAGGTCTTGACAAATGCTAAGCAGGAGTCAAGATGAAGGAATATACTGGTAATTTAGAGAGAGAATGGATACTGTTTCATTAAATATTTATTAAAATACCGTAAGTAAATTTTAACTTCAAGCAAAACTGTCAGAATCGTGGCAGCAGACCAAATCCTGTGCATCTTCTAACTGAGGTTTAGGTGCAGTCTGCCAAACATCTTCTAAGTAATTGGTTGCTTCCATGTTTGTTTCGAAGTAGACTTCAAGGAACTTGCTGTACAAGTTGCTTTTGTGAGGTGCAGAAGGGGAATTGTTCAAGGCTGGTTTACTTGTGGCCAAAGTGGTGAAGCAGGACCTGCCTCTCGAGTCTTGTGAACTAAAGTATTTTGACTTTTTTGTGATGTACATAAGCACCTGTTTTCTGTAAAAAATGTCTGCTTTGGAATGAGTCAAGTGTTTTGTTTGACTGTAAAATGAGGAATGTTTGAGGTTTGTTTAATTATTAGGTATTTGTTTAGCACTAGAAATAAATTTGAAGACATGTTAAACGTGTGTGTAACTTAGGTGCAGCTAAGCAGATTCAGCTGTTGAAGATTGTCCCCAGGCTCTGTAACCTGAGACGACAGAGGGGCTGTTTGAAGTTTTTTTTTCCCTGATAGCCCCTTCTCCCTTGGGCTTTTAGATGTCTTCATTTGTCTGTGTGCTTTCGCTACTATTTCAGAGTGTGTTTGTGTGTGAAACTTCAAAGGCAAAGGGCTTTTGTCAGTTAAATATCAGCACTTCTGCTCTTCCTGTAGATAATAAACCCTTTGAATCAAAACCTGCGTCAAAGTAATCACAGTTTTCCAGGTCTTGATCACTGTACGGTGAAGATGGTTGTTTTCTTGATAGATATGTTAGAAATGTTACATGTTCTATCCTTTCAGACTATGTATCATGCGTGCTGCATATGTGTTTGGTTTGTGTTAAATATCCAACGTTTAAACTTCATGGTGAAAGGGGGCATAATGGAAGTACAGAACTGAAGTTAAAGAGGGGAAAACATACTTTGCGTCTTTAGGTCCTTGATCGTGCAAGTGTAGTAGATTCAGGGCTGTCTATGAGTCAAAAATCTTTGAAGTGTCTCCAAAGAAGAGGAGGTCATTGAACCTTTTGGGCAGAGTAGTTTATTTTACTTAGCCAATGATTAAAATAAGTATCTGTTTCTGTGTTTTTGGTGAAGATGTAGGGGATTTCCCCCTTGCCTCCCATTTTCTATTAGACTAGAATGACTGGAACGGGGAAAACTGCCACATCCTTTTCCCTCCTCTGTGCATAGTCAGAATTTAAAACACACCTCTAGGAAAGTTTTGTTCACAAATAGAACACGCTAGAGAGTGGATGCTAATGTATGTTGGGAGTACAGCAATAGAGCCCTGAGGAAATCTGCTTGCTGCAGAGAGCAGGAATGTTGCTTAATAGCAGTCTTGTATAATACAGGTCAGTATTTTAAGGTTGGGGGCAGCCTTGGCTGCAGTGATCATGAAAATACAGAGTTCAGGATTGCGGGTAGTATGTGCAAAATAACAAGTAGGATTGAAACTTTGTATTTCAGGAGGGCTAACTTCGACCACTTCAAGAAACTGCTTGGACAAATCTCATGGGTTAGAGCTCTGGAAAGTAGGGGGCCTCAAGAGAGCTGGATGATATTCAAATACCGCTTTCTCCAAGCTCAGGATCGATGCATCCCTGAGAGCAAAAAATCAGGCAAGGGAAGCAGGAGGCCTCTGTGGTTGAGCAGGGAGCTCTGAAAAAGCTCAAATGGAAGAAGGAAGTTTACACTGCTGGAGAGGGTACAGCAGAGGGCTACAAAGGTGATTAGGGGCTGGAATATCTCTCTTAAAGGAAAGGCTGAGGGACTTGGGTCTTTTTAGTCTGGAGAAGACTGAGGGGGGATCTGATCAATGCCTATAAATACTTAAAGGGTGGGTGTCAAGAGGATGGGGCCAGTCGTTTTTCAGTGGTGCCCAGGGACAGGACAAGAGGAAACGGGCACAAACTTGAACATAGGAAGTTCTATCTAAACATGAGGAGGAACTTTCCTGTGAGGGTGGCAGAGCCCTGGAAGAGGCTGCCCATAGAGGTGGTGAAGTCTCCATCTCTGGAGACATTCCAAACCTGCCTGGACACGTTCCTGTGCAACCTGCTATAGGTGGACCTGCTCAGGCAGGGGGTTGGACTAGATGATCTCCTTTCCAACCCCATATCATTCTGTGATTATTGTCTTGAGTTTTGTGATTTGGTGTATTACAGCCCTCCAGCACCTGTGTTTAATGAAGGAGTCTATTTTTAGCTTGTAAGAATGGTCTTATTTTTCTTAGGTTTAAACTCACTATACTCCTGCCTACATGTCTTCTAGAAAATTTCTGGTGATCTGCATATAAAAATGCAGAAAACTATATGTTATTGCTGTGCTGTATGTAACTCAAAAGTGGGAACAAGATATTTAATACTCAAGGAACAACAACCTTAAGCTTTTCGCCCCCCCCTACTGTTGTAAGGTTTTTTTGTTTGCTTTTGACAAAAAATCTCTCATGACCACAGGACTAAGTTGGAGAACTTTGCACTTCATTATTGCGTCTCATTGACCCTTCCAAACTTTATTTATCAGTGCGGTATGTGCTGTTTCTACTAAAAGTGATGTTCTGTTAACTCAGTTTCAAGTCAAGACAAGCCACAGAGTGCCTCACACTTAGACTTGAGGTGATCTTGTAAATACGATGAAATGTTTTTCCAATACAATGGGAAATCGAAACACAAAGCAATTCAAAGAATTGGTCAAATTACTATATTCTGCACCAGATCAGCAAATCAGCATAACTTTTTAATAATTTTTCTCTGTTTTCAGAATGGAATTGTCTAATGTACTGTGAAGGAAACTTGCGATCAGTCTTTTTCTTCAGAAAAATGGTGACATCTGCATAGAGTCAGAAGCAAATTCACCTCTGCTGTTAGAGTTTAGTTCAGTGGCAGACACGCAAATCTAGTTTCAGTGGATTTCAAGGGCATCTTCAGAAAAATGTGGTGGAAGCTTTCTGCTCCTACTGCTGGTTTTATGGCGGTTTTAGTAATGGGAGTTTTTAATATTTGTGGATTTTGAGTATATCTACTTCAGTGAATGAAGCGGGGGAGATATAGAAACAGTGATTCAAAACTAATCTTTTCCTCACGTTCATTTCCTGTTTAAAAGAGGAATTATTTTGGGAATGACTAATTTAGTTTCAAATATTAGGAAGACCATTTACTTAAGATTGCATGGTTTGCAAAAGCGAAGAATCCTTTCTCTGTGTAACCCCCTACCTAGTCATTTTATGCTTTCAAGAAATGCCTGTGAGTCTAAGTGTTTTTCACTCTTTTCAGCCCTTAACCAGGACGTCAGGCTTTATCTGTGTGTAACAGAGAAATTATGTGTGCACATGCATATTTGTTTATTTTTTTTTTTTTCTAAAACATGAAAAAAATACTGAAGATGGCAAAAATAGAACATTTTGTGCCTGGAATATATCCTTCCACATAATTCTTTTGCACTGGGAAGAGGTACAGTTCCCAGGTAAGGAAAAAGGCTGGATGATGAGACGAAGAAAGAGCTTTCCTGAAAATAGTGTGAATATTTCAGGAAGGAGAAGCTATGGAAGCATCTGCTGCTGGTGTCCAGAGCAGAGGTGCGTGTTCTTCCAAAGGATGAAAGAAAGGAGAAATTTTTTTCGAATTCAGTGTTGCTACTTTGTAAAAGAAGGAAAGGAGTAACATTAAATTTCATTTTGTCTATTTTTTTGTTTGTTTCCCTTTCCTCAGAAGAGGTGTGTTTATTCAGGTGTGCTTACAGATTACTTAATTTACAAATTGAAAAAATGCATTGGCACATTTTTTCGCAGGTGACTATTTACAATCGGATTTTTGAATTTACAGAAATGTTACTTATTACCTTATAGATGTAAAGATGCTTGTCTCATCAAAGAGAGATGGTGTTTGCTACTGATATATTGAACAATAAACTTGTTATACTAACTTTGCATTGTGGTGTTCTTACCTTCTGCTTCTGCCTCAGAAAGCTGAGGGTTGTTTTTTTTTTCATTGAATGTCCTGAGCCATGTTTTGGACTCCTGTGTGCTATTGCAATGCAAATAATTACTACCAATTTTCACTGTTTCTGTTACACTGTAAAAGTGCTTGCTTTAAAGCCTACGCATGCTTTGTTTAACTGTTTAATACGTATTTAAAGGAGGAATATGCAGATACACTCAGGAAATTTTTATTGCCTCTTTTCCTTTGTGGGTTTAGCCATTACAGGTGGCTGTCTTTGAAGCTGCAGCATGTTTTATTGCAGCGGGCAGCATAAGGTTTGCAGAGTAACTGGCTGCTGGCACCTCTCAGGACAATAGCCCTTCTCTTCTACCATTTAGAAACATACTTTTCTTTTGACGGATTCAGGTTATTACTTACTGTACTGCACCCAAGTTGCTTTCACTTCAGTGAAAAACAGCTATTAAATAGGCAAGCATGTTTTACTTACCAGTTATTGCACTTCATTGATAATGATCTTTACTTTTTGGGTAAACCATATAAAATGTGTCAAGTTTATATGTAAATCAGATTTTTTTTTTCTTTTAATATTGAACTATCTGTAAGAAGTGATGAATTTAATATAAGCCATGAGTCTCTCTTTGTTTCCAAACTTTACTTGATAAAAACAGTATAAAGGGATGCTTTGGGGTTTGGTTTTTTTTATTTTATTTTGAGTAGTCGAATTTGGTTTATTTTGATTTAGTGAAGTTGTGCGTGAATTGCTTTGATTGCATGATTTTGGGCAGCAGAGACCAAATCTGTCAGTTTTCAAAACTTACTGCTGCATTCATTTTGATATTAAAGAAACAGACATACCCAAATAAGATGTTAAAGTAACATTGTTACTAAGTGAAATGCTAGTGTTATCTTTATAGCCTTATTTGAGTACATGACCTAAGTGATAAACATTTTCTGTAATGGTCTAATATTGTATGCGACTTTTAACTTGTTTTAAAAAGCAAAGAAACTCCACAAATCCATCTGTCTTGTGACACCATGTTGCCCTGGGTATATGGTCATCCTTTTTTTTTTTTTTTTTTTTCGTTTTTAACTCTGTTTTATGGCCATGTCTGTCTGATCGCTCGATAGCATTAATAAATCTGCCATCCTTATGGCACTATTAGGAACAAATAAAAAGCTTGCTGTGTTGCAAGTGGATTTGTTGTCAGTTAAGGAACAGTGATGGACATCTTGAGTTCTATCGCAAGGTCCTTGACTTCTGTTGTGCAGTTTCTTCTGCCTGAGCCTCAATTAAATCTGTTTTAGTGCCTTTTTCTTTTTTTGCCTGTGTCTATTTGTCAGGTTTCTCATTCGCTCTCTTGTGACTAACCTTGCTCCTTAGTTAGTGGGTTTGCTTTTATAGTTACTTCTACTCTTACTGTGTTTCTTCTAACTTGTCTTTGGGTTTTTTTGTTCATCTGGTCCCATTCCTGCCTTCAGTTTCATGTCAGATGTGCCTTCATTTATTCCCCAATAGGATTGCGTTTTCTAGGCTTTCTTTTGTCATCCTAGCTGAAAGGTAGGCCCAGTTACTTACCTTCCAGGGTTTCTGGATGGTGTTATCTTTGCACACTGAATTCACTATATATTCTCTGTATATCCCTAAATGTGCAAAAGCTAATCAGCTTTGAAGGGCTATTTGTGGGAACAGAAAGGGGGAAACTGACAGTCATCTCTCTGAAAAGTCATGTTTCTGTTGCAAACAATGAGGATGCATGAAAGAATGGCATACAAAAAATTCACGGTTCAAATTGTGATAAAAGTATAATGAACTAGAAGAGAGTAGCAGTTAATTGGTATCATTACTATCCAAGAAACAATAAAGGAAGATCTGACCTATGCTTGATGTTGGAAAAAATCCTGCTGTTGCTTTTAATCCTGTGCATTAAGGAAAAATCACATAAAATCCCCCCAAATTGGTACTTTGCTTAAAATAGGAAATTGGATGTTACTACTCTGGATTACAGATTGTCCTCTAATACTTGTTTCTATATTTCTACTTCCTTCCCCAGTACAGCAGGAGCTTTAACTAGAGACACACTGAATTGCGACGCTTTTTCAGCTGGTACAAAAGATGTAGAGGAGAACCTTTTGAGGTTTATGCCAACAAAAGACAGAGTAGGATACTGATAACTTAAATGTTAAATGGGTATATTTGACTGACTGGAGTAGAGCTCTTTGGAAGTAAATGCTCCAGTTTCATCTTATAACTGAATCTATACCCTTTATTTCTAAAGCTTCATTGTTTGGAAACTTCCCTCAGTGTGTATATACACACCTCTATATGCACATGCACACACTCGCCTTATATTTTTGTGTGTATATATATGATTGCAAACAGGACTTGGGCATAAGTATATTATGTTAATAAAAGCATGATATTTCAGGCCTTATTAGAAGAAAGTGGTCATGAGCGGCTGGGTAACCAAAAATCTTTTTCCAAAGTTTAACTGCAAGTAGGAGGCTTGCTGTGACAGAGGCAGTGAAGTTGGAGAAACAGCTTAGAACAGGAATGGAACATAAACCTGTTATTTTCATTGTCATGTCATTGTAGTTGACATGTCACATACTGTCTTGTCATAATCATAAACTGGGAAGGGTCTGTAGGCATGAAGAGGGGTAATTAAAATGTTTATGTCTCTTGTTATCTTTTAAACAGTTGTTCTTGCCGATACTGATTGTATATTAAATATTTTTAAGTGCTTGTGATAGTTTTTAGTATTTCCAATCTAAATTGATCCATATCATAGCAAATGCATTATTTACCTATGTTTATAACTGAAAAACTTTCTTCAGGAGATTTTATTATCCGAAAGATGAGAGTAAAAGATGAATTAACTTGTTGCTTGGAATGTTTCTCTAAAAAGGCTTTTTAATGTAATGTTTTCTTGCAAATACATTTGATTGATGTCTTTTTGGAAGCCCCAGCGTATGCCTTTGTCTGTATTCTTGGCCAGAGTTCTGGAAATGTATTTTTGCACTGTCTGGAAGAGAGTACAGATGTGTGGCTCTGAAAAAAACATCATCTTCCCTCTGGTTTCAAGCGCTAGTTGGTAGAGAGGTATATATCTTTAGATTTGAGAGAGATTAGTATTGGAAATTTTCTCCTTTTTTTTTTTTTTCCCCCTGAGTAATGCATAAACTTTAAAACTACATTTTAAAACTTCATTAATGGACTTGTATGCTTAATGCCAGCTTGCTTGTTCTGTTTGGAGAAGCTGCTGTCTCTCTTTTGATATAAACCCACTAGTATCCTTTTAATTTTCCCCTTGAGAATTTACATCTGAAACTTTCTGTACAACAGTTGTCTACCTTCTGATGAGCTGGAAGAGAATCTGAGGTGATGTTAGGGGTGCTTGACATACTTCCTGCATGACAAAGCTTTGATACCTCTTTCTTGTTTCAGATGAGTTTAATGTAGTAATTGTGTTGTTACAGGGGTGTTAGGGATGTGACAGTATTGGCAGGGATGGGGTCTTGTTAGACCACCTGGTATTGGGCACCTTTCAGGCAAATGAGCCTTTCAGCCACAGGATGTTTATTTGAAAGCCTGTCTCTCTTTCCAGTTACACCAGTTGGTCTCATAAAAGATACTGCTCCTGTCAAACATGCTATTTTAGTTTAGACTTGTTTGTCTTGGAGAATAGTTATAATGGCTCTAGTTCGTTTTTTCCCCTTGCATGTTAGCCTTAGTGGTGTAGGTAACAGCCAGGTGTCAGAGATGGCTTCTTTTCTAGCTGGCCTGGGACACTTTCAGTGGAAAGGAGTGTGTGACTTCCAGGTTTGCAAAGCCCATGAAGGTTAATCTTTGCCCTGTGCCAACAAACTGCCTGATATTTAAAACAACCTGCTCCTTGTAGTTATAAAGAGCCTCTTAAGGAAAATCAAACTATGCACTGCTTTTAAACCCTCTTTTATGTCTAGCATTTCTATCTTAGTTTTATTTTGCTGTTTAAAAAAATGGAAGCATATTTTACTTATTTGGATCAAAAAAGCAAGATAAAATTTTAAGACTGACAGTTGAAATAGCTTTCCAAATCTTTCAAATTGAGGATATGAGTACTTTAACTAAATAGGAAAATACATTCCTGAATTTATAAACAGATTATTTCAACTTTTTTTTTTAAATCTACCAGGTTTATTTCTTTTTTTTTTTATTAAATCCACTTTCAGTCTGTGTAAACACTTTAGTCGTTATGCAAAGGAGGGTTTCTCAGCCTTTTTGCATTCCCTTGATGACAGTGCCAGTTCATTTTGATTTAAAATTGTTGTCAGGCTACGAGTTCAGGATAGGGCAGGAGTACAAGTTGAACATTAAGTTTGAGCTTTCACTGGTTCAGAGTGTGTCACTGCTTAGTCTGAAGTTAGTGTATACTATAAAGACAGCGTATATTGTAGTTTTCAGCTATGGAGAGGTTGCTGCAGTTGATCTCATTATTTAAGGATTTTATAGACTGGAAGATTAGATTTTAGACTCATTTCCCTCTGTCAGAAAAAAAATAATCTGAATATTGAAATTTTTTCCCTGCCCCTCACGTTTTCTTAACGTTCTCAGTGGGAGTTGTTGGGGGAAGTTATGTTCAGTTATGTTTATCAAATCTTGATAAATATGTAATACATTTATTTTGTGATAATGGAATTGAAAGTAGTACCTACTGGTAAAATGTGATCTGTGGTGTATTTACTATAAGTTATGTAAAGGGAATGTAATTTTATTTACAAGTCCTAGAATAAGGTTTTGAGGCAGCCCTTTAATTTTTTTTTTTTCCTTGACAATAGTTTAATTTGTAACTGATGTGGTATTTCCTGTTGTGTATTGAGTCTGAAATATCATCTTCTGTTGAAGCGTCTTACCGTTTCTTGCATTCACTTACACTGTTTTTACTGAGGACATTTTTTCCCCACGTGGTTCTAGTTGGTAAAGTAAACTATCGTGATCTGTTTCAATACAAATTCATGTTAATGTTAGTGTTATGTGGTACAGGGGAAGAATAATAATTCTTCAGGAACCTACAGATATTTCTTCCTAATAAACACTGCTTTATGTAGTTGTTACTCATCCTTGTAAACCTAAATTAATAGAGATACTAATATGGGATTTTTGTCATGATTATGTAGTAACCTAGTGTTTCACTCTTTGCTGTCTTTCAGAAACGAGATAGCCATGGCCACAGAAATTGGCTCCCCGCCCCGATTTTTCCATATGCCGAGGTTCCAGCACCAGGCGCCTCGGCAGTTGTTCTACAAAAGACCTGATTTTGCACAGCAGCAAGCAATGCAACAGCTTACTTTCGATGGAAAGCGAATGAGAAAAGCTGTGAACCGAAAGACCATAGACTACAATCCCTCTGTAATTAAATATTTGGAGGTTAGTTAATTTTCTGGGTTTTGTTGGAAAAACTTTTTTTTTTTCCTTTCCTGAAACTTGTGATTGTGCTTTTCAGTCTCCATAGAGCAGTCTGGAAGGCTTGGGGGATCTGCTTCTGCGTTTTCAAACTAAGTGATAATGCTTGTAAATTTGGTATAGTATGAATACAAGGGGGTTTGGTCCTTGGTAATAAAACTGCACGTATACACAGCTGATTTTGTACTTTGTGTAAACACCTATTTTTATATTCTGTCTTGGAATTCCACTTTGGAGCACAATTGTCTGTCTTGTGTGATGTTCTGACTTCTCAGAGGACATAACTCAATATAAATAATGTTATTGTTCTTATTTTTGCTTTGAAATAGAAATTTCCTGAAATAGGAGATAAACCATTACCTTTTCCTCTCCAAAACCAGGGCACCATAAAAATGTTGTTTCATCATTAACACTGCACCTGTGTGCTGTGGTCTCTTAAAATCCTTTTCTGTACACTTAATAGATATAGAACAACTTTAATGAAGTTTCATATTTCTGTGAAAGTGCTAATTTGGCTTTCCTGAAGGGGTGGTATTAATTTCTTAAGAAGTAGAATTTTATGATCAGAAGGTACTGTGCAAGTACTGGATATTAATTCAGAAGCAGTACAATCAGATCGGTAAATACAGAAATCAGTGGGATCTCAGCAGCAACATTGCAAAAACATGATGAAATGAATTCCGTCTGCTGTGGCCAGTGCACGTGCTCACAGGTGTCAATGTTTGGAAGGTTTTCCTAATAACGGATTTAAGTTACCTTCTAAGATCTGTTTAAACACGAAACATTTAAAACACATACTTCAGGAATGCCTCAAAAAAGATTCTGTTAGAAGTGGACTAGCTCTAAAAAAAATAATTTTATTAGTTCAGGACCATTTTTACTGTGGTTGAAATAAGAATCATCAAACTTCTGTTTATTAAAACAAAACAAAAAAAAATAATCAGTTCTGTATGTTTTGGTTGCTTACACAAAATTAGGATATACCAGAATTCCATTTCAGGCCTGGCCTTAATGCTAGTGATTTAATTTGATGTGGTTCTATTATTAAAAAAAAAGAGAGAAAAATGGTTTATATGTAATTTGCTGCTGGCTTAAGACATTCTACCAAACTGGGAGTGTTTTACCTAGAATTGTAGCTTACGTTTCTGATATGTATACAGATACAGATTGGTAAAGTCTATAGCACGAAGTTGTGTTTGACAGCTCACAAAATTTCACTAATTGAAGGCACTTTTCTCTGGATCTTCTGAGTTTTATCCATTTGAATGCATTGTTATCTTTATGCTTCAGCCGCAGAAGCTTCCTTTCTAGCTGATGTCACTGTGTGGGATTTTGTTGAGAGTTCATCAACACGGCTCCTGGTGGTGTAAATGCTTATTCTGAAAGTAAAGCTTTTGAAATCATTGAAGGTGCTTCTTGCAGAGAACCTATTTCCCTGGGCAGCAGAGTACCACTTGCCTTTGTTACAATAATGTCGCTTATTACATAGAATTGCTCCTTTCATACTGTTCAGCTGCAATTTTAAATGAGCTGCTTTAGTCTGACAAAATTAAGACTTTAAACATTCTGAATCTTTTTTTCTTGAGCTGTATAAATTCTACAGGTTTCCTGAGACCAAAGTCTTTTAACTGAATTTAGAATAATCTTTGGAGTGGTTTGGAATTTCCCAAACAGGCTGTCAATGTGTTATTTGCTTACTGTTGTTTACCAATAAAGCCTAGTGGTTGTATGAACTGGGAGCTGTTTTCTTCTTTCCAGAATAGAGTATGGCAGAGAGACCAGCGAGATATGCGAGCAATCCAGCCTGATGCAGGATATTATAATGATGTAAGTAAAATCTCGCTATTCCCTGATGAAGTTCTGGGGATAAAATTTGTTTAGAAAATTGGAGGGATTCTGCCTGTCAGCTGAGGTTATCTTTTTGTCCACAAGAGGCCTTAAAGACATGAAGGGTGTCTTCACTTTACATTATCTTGTTCTGTTGGAATCCATGTCCACAAAGAGAACTTGAAATTGGATAGACTTTTAATTTTTGGACGTAAGAATTCATAATGCACTGAGCTTGCAAAGCTGCTCTTGAAGATGCTGGTTCTGGATGTTTGATAGGGTAAATCATGCAGACTTGAACATTTCTACCGACTGATAATATCTCTGCAAATGAAAAACTTGCTTTCCTGGAAACAGGTGTTCAGAATGGATGCTTTTCTTGCAGTTTCTGGTTAGGAATGTCAATACTAAATCTTTTGTTTCTTCTCTCGTAGTTGGTTCCTCCTATAGGAATGTTGAACAACCCTATGAATGCTGTAACAACAAAATTTGTTCGGACATCTACTAATAAAGTAAAATGCCCAGTGTTTGTTGTCAGGGTGAGTATAGTGTTGGGTTTCCTTAGTTGTATTGTCTTAATTTAAATTAGAGGGATATTCTTAGCTGAAGAAAGAAACAAGATAACAGTTAAAGCACTTCCAAATTAAACTAGATGTAGAATATATGGACTACTTCTGTGTCTAATCTTTCTCTGGACAGTTTCAGGAAGTTAAATGGTAAAGATGGTAAAGTCAATACAAAGTAATTTTTTAGTCTCAGAGCTTGAGATATACTCCCCACCCTTTTTTGTTTTTTCATTTGGGGGGGCTAAGAGATCTTGACACAGGAAGAAAAGGCAATTTGGTGTCTGTGCTGTTTGGCTCTTGTAGCATGTTTTAACAACTTTTCCGCAGTGTCAGCAGTATTGTTTAGTATGGATATTGTGTTCTAGAAATGTATTGGTGCCAATAAGCTGTTTCTTTTCTACAACTATTTATTTTTTTAATTGCTTTTACAGTGGGCTTTGTCCTCTTTTTCCAAAAGTCAAAAGCACTCTGGCACAATTCTGCATTTTTGTCTATCTTGCATTCTCTAAATAGTCAGTTCTGCAGATTCCCTGAAAGAAGCTTACAATTTATTGGGAGGATTGTGAATAAATACTTGAATGTTACGTTTGCACAGTTTAGTTAATTTTTTTCTTTTGCAGTGGACTCCTGAGGGGAGACGCTTGGTCACTGGTGCATCTAGTGGAGAGTTCACTTTATGGAATGGACTGACTTTCAATTTTGAAACGATATTGCAGGTAAACTCATCAAGATTTCTCTGTATTTCCTTGAGGTCCTGGAGCATGTTTTAGGAACACATCTTCACCCTGCTCATCATGGGTCTGTGGTCTAAGTGCGGTAATTGGAGCCTTAGAGGTCTTTTATTTTTTATGTTGCTCATGTCACACTGTGGCTATAGGCAATTCATTTATTGCTTCTCATTTCATCGCCATATGCTGTACTAGCTGTTCTTAAGAACATACTGTGAGTATTTGTAATAATAAAGAAACACTTTGGAAGCAAAATGCAAATACTCTTCATTTATTATTTAGAAGAGCATTGTATACAGAGTAAAGGAATTTTTTTTCCCCATCATAACATCTTGAATCGAACTAGATCATCATTGGTTTCATTTCTTTGTTGCAGCTGTTAAGTAGGAACTTTACTAACTTTTGTGTTTGTGTGAGTCAGATAGTATTTGAACATGTTTGCTAGAAGTTTTGTTTCTGAATTTACAGGCTCACGACAGCCCTGTAAGGGCTATGACTTGGTCACACAATGATATGTGGATGCTGACAGCAGACCACGGGGGATATGTGAAATACTGGCAGTCCAACATGAACAACGTCAAGATGTTCCAGGCACATAAGGAGGCGATTAGAGAGGCCAGGTTTATACACAATATACCATTTTCTGTAGTACCTATTGCCATGATTAGACTGTTCTCTAAGTGTATTCTGGGTGCAGAAATGCATGGGTTCTGTCAGATTCTGGGAAACTTCCTGCACCACATAAACACAATATTTTCTTTTGTTTCCACATTCTCACCGTTTTGCTGGCACCTTTCTGAATTAGTATTGTCCCAGTATCCGCCTCTGCAATATGTTAGAGATGTATTTGTCTGCCGCATTTTGCACTGGTATTCTTTTCATTTTTATATGGTGACAATGTGTATCAGTTATACCTTTTTATACGCACTGTGTAAGACAACAATTTCATTCCAAATAAAGAATTCAGTCTTTAATAATCTAACTGAATAAAATATAAAGCCTTCAGAAATAAAACACCTGCATAGTTCTCACAAAATAATAAAACACTAAATAAAGTGAAGAACTGCTTGGCTTGGTGAAGCCAAGACTTCCAGTAATACTAAATACCCACGCAGACTGCCACATACAGAAGTCTAATGTTAATACTGAATGGGTTCATCAAGCTTGAAACTGTAAGCAAGCCATTGAAAAGAAGACTATAGGATATTCTCCTGGTTCAGTGTTGATGCCTCAGTTGTGCAAATGTCTATTTATATAAAAAATGGAATCTAAAGTGATACTATCAGTAAGATGTAAATGAAGGATGTTTCTAAAGCAAACCTGCATATAATCTTTAGTAAGATATGGAAATGTTTTTAAAGTAAGCCTGAAGAGAAGCTGCAGATCCAAAATGAAGCTAAAGCAGTTAGCTTCACTTCGGGTTCAGGTGCTGGCCCTTGGTGATAATGGTTCACTGCCACAAAACCACTTTCCACTAAAGTCACCATTTTTCTTTGGTAGGGTGCAGCATTTTCTGCCAGAGTTTGGTTATGAAAAGTGCTTACATTGGATTCAGTTACTGTCTGACTATCATGGCCATACACTGAATTTCTCTACTATTTTAAGCCCTTTCCTAATCATAAAGATCTAGGGTTTCACCAGGGCTCCCTCATGGTCTTTCACTGTACCAGAAAGGAAGTGAGTGCTTGTCAGTTGCTGGAGATGTTCTCTAATCACATGGCTAAATAACTGCTTGCTTTTCCAGTGACTTTCATCAAGCGATATTGACTGCTCAATCTTGAAGCTTCTTCTGTGTCTGTAGGATTCTTTTCATGGTGTTGGTGGGGTGTAATAAGAGGGGTTTTTTCCAAATTACTTTTACAATAAGTGGTATACTTGCTTTATGTACAATTTTTTCAGCAGTTAATCCAACTAGCATTTTCCTGTGACCAGCTTTCCCTTATTTTTGCTTCTCTGCTGCAAAGCACGTGTGGCTGAAGAGGAGTTTTTTCCTAAGAACTGTTCTCCTGTCCTTCTACACAGTGTCACTTTCTTATGGTATTGCCAAACATGAAAATCTAGGGTGACAGTTACCAAATCATATTGATGTTGCTTCTCATCCTGCAGAGAAGGCGCTACTATGTGCAGTCATAGGTAGGAAGGTGCTTAGAATAAATTCTGGATTTTTTTCCTCATTTGACAAGGGACTGCAATGTGATAGTAATCCTATGCTAAATTCATGTCTTGTGATGAAGTGTCATTTGGCAGGCACTGGTATTCACTTTAAAGTCCCTATGTTCAAAATGCATCCTTCAGTGTATAACACATTACAGTATAATTTTGCCCTGTCTGAGAAGCACAGATAATCTGTTAAATGCTGACTTCTTTCCCCTGCTGTGTGTCTTCATGTAACAGTTTCTCACCCACGGATAATAAATTTGCTACATGCTCTGACGACGGCACTGTTAGAATCTGGGACTTTCTACGTTGCCATGAGGAGAGAATTCTTCGAGGTATGTGTAATAAAAGTACTGATTGGGGTATTTCAGGAGGGGGAAAACCTTTTTTTTTTTTTTTTTAAACTAGGTGTTCACAGTACAGAAGTATCAGCTTGTCTACATTTTTGTATTACATCCCTGTCTTAAATCCTCCAAACAAATTTTTGTTTGGCTGCTGCAATAGGTGCCTTACAATATTCAGATAGGCTGCAGTTCACAATGGCGTTACCCTGTTTAATGTCCCCGTAAGCTCTAAACAATGGAGGTGGATACAAGGACATTATTTCTACTGCTAATGTTGGTAGAAACTGCCGTTTCTGCATCAGGAATACATTCATCTTTCTCCAAAGCTTTACTTCAGAACACGCATCTTCATGCAGAGGATTCCATTCTTTTCACAGGAGTGCCTTCCATTCTGATTTCTTCAGAGGCAAGGTAGATACTTTTTCTTGGTGCTTAAGAAGAGAGCATTTAGGTAGAGAAAAGAAGTAAATTTAGATCACATCATGCATAGCACACGCAAATAACGCTAGCTTCAGTTCAACAGCTGTCTGTCCACCATCTGTGTCTGCTGACTTCTGATGCCTTTCCACTGGCTTTGTTGAGCTTTCTCCTTCTCTTGTTGCAGTCTTACTGAGCAATAACAGTAGTGTCTGACAACTATTCCTTTCTTGCAGAATATATCAAAGGTACATAATTTAATAGAAGAATGTATTATAGAGTGCTGTGAGACTGGGGGTTGTAGGCATGCAGATAAACTGCAAAGAAGGGATGCAATAAAACCACAGAATTTCAGTTTTAGGTGCGTGAGCTTGTTCAGTGCTTTCCTAAACTAAGGATTTTTCTTCTTTAAAATCATGCTTCCAGCTTGAACCTGCATAATGTATTTTATGAAGTAGAGTTCTCCGTGCTTCTCTTGACTCTTAAGCTCTCTTCTTGTTTTATTAATGTACTACTTTGAAAAGGCATTGGACTCCAGCAATTCCTGCAATGATGATATTAGAACAGAATCTGTGCATAGACATTATGGTAGATGTGTTCTTTGCAGGAGCTGGCAAGCAAATTTCCAGGCTCTTTCATTTACACCTATTACTCTGGAAAGACAAAACAGGTTTAGGGCTCTTTTGCTTCATGTTTCACAAGAGAAATTCTGAACTAAAAAAGTTCTGTGCCCTTCTTCAGGTTTGAACTAACTGCTCATTTAAACTGTGGAGGAAATAGGGATTTCCTCCATGCAGAGTTGTCAAGATTGTAAAAATCCCTCCAGTTCTTCTACATTCTTTTAACGGTCTGCATAAAGTAGGAGTAAAGCACTTAATTTAGGTCATAAAGAACAGAACTTGCATTACATCTTCTGTTACCTTGCATACTTGAACATTGGGGTAATGACTATAACTCAAATAGAATTGTTTTAATTTCTTATAGTTTATACATCTTAATATACACTTCTTAGTTTGCAAAATAGCTCTATAAAGAATACCGTCTGTTTATATGATGTACCCACAACACACCTCATCTTTTATCGAAGCTGGAAATAATTTGGGCACTTTACATCTCTGGTTAAAATTCGACAGGGCAGATTATTCCTCATTTCTGCTGGTAGATAAGAAAAAAAAAAAAGCAAAACAACCAACCAAAACAAACCTCAAACAAAAACAAAAAAAAACCACCAAAAAGTCCCCCACAACAAAACAAAAATAATACCTGAATGTTGGGGGTGGGAGGATGTTTCTGCGAAACATGCAAGTTTGATTTGGTTTTGGTCCCTAGCACTATGGTTAAATATGGTCAGAGGACATATTTGAAAGAGCTGTGTGGATAACAGGTAGCTTTCTTGGTGGAAAATACAAGCTTTCATTTTGTTATTTGGAGTTTTGAGCTTATGGCTTTAGGAAACTGACCTTCAGCTTTTTGCTTCTTCACATGCATTCTGCTTTTGCATATTTAAGAGTGTGACCTGTAAAACTTTCCTTAATACAGTCATAAATATTCATGCCATTGCCATTCCAAAATTAGTCATCTGTAATTTAAAAGGCTGGTGGCACTTCATTAAAAATATATTTCATTATGTACAAAAAGTGTTTGGATCAAATGCCATGCTAAGGAATGGGTTTTATTTCCTCCTTTGACAAACCATGCTTCAGCTCTTCTGGCTAATATTGGTGCTGTGAAGTTGAAGGGATTCTAAAGTGTGGTTTAGAACCAAAGTTTCACTTAGTCGGTTAAGGTATTCTTCAGGTTATCACACTGAATTATTAAAATAAAATGAAATGATCAATTTACAGTCAGATGTGTTCATAAAGAACATTATCACTCCCTGGCATACAATATCAATGTGTCGTTATTCCTACTGATTTTTCAGTAACAAGGAATATATATTTTTAAAAAAAGACTTGAGGACATTAGTGCTAAGGAATGCTTTGAAAGCAATTCTGTAAGGAACACTAAAAGTACTGGAATAAGCTTTGATATAGAAAGGACAAATTTCTACAGACTCGTTACAGATGCTTTTATTTCTATTATTTGATTAAATGGTTCCCTTTGAACTGGTCTGAAGGAAACAATTCTAGTCTTACCTTTCAAAGGGGATTGGAAAAACCAATTGAAAGTGGTAAATCACATAGGATTTCTTATGGTTTTGTCAGAGTTTTTTCAGCTGTCTACAGTAGGCTACAAAATTTCTTCAGTAGTTAAGGCCATGAATAAGTGTGCTGCATGAGAAATACTTACTAACTGTGCCCAGCTTCCTTTTAATTTGTCAAAATGAAAATAAACAGGACACCCTGTTTTGTTCTTCATACATAATGCCAGAAGTTCTGGATCTTTTTTCCTTCAATCTGGCTTGGAGTTCCTTTGTTTTTCACTGATTCATGTTACTTTGTTGCTGCTCTACCATCCTGATTTTCCAGGGCATAGTAGGTGGAGTTTGGGTGTATTGTTAGAAAGATGTGCAGATTTATCAGGCTCCTTTTTAATATCGTAAAGAAATAAATAGGAATTAAAATCTTCCAATTTCTGGGGGATTCGTCTTCAAGTGAATTATCTTGGAAGAACTTGGTGGGGGAAATGGCATTGTCGTAGTCACTTATTTGCTTGCTTCCCCTCAGCCCAGTTACTGTCTGCCTCTTCTCATGAAGTGGAGGTGCTGTACTCCTAATTCTCCACTGGTAGTGTTTGCCTAAAAAATGTTAATTTCTGTAATGTTACCATGTTGATCACGATAACCAGCACAGTTTGGTGGACTTGCTAAAATACACTGCTAGGAATCAAACTGATGTTAAAAGAAATGTTTGTTTAAAATGACAAGACATGGAGAACAGTCTATAGCACTGTGGTGTTTTCATGTCAATAATCAGTTATTCTGAAAGTCATTTCCAATAATGGCATTTATAACAAAACACTATCAGGTCTTTAGTCTAAACAGCTGGAGTGAAGTTAATGCCAGGATTCATGTAAACAGTCTCCATTTCTATAAGAATGTACACACTGATAGCTCTTAATAATGCTAATTACATCTAGTGAAAACTGTATGCAATAAAAAAGCTTGACGTTGCTTTATTTCTATCGAGAAATTAATGTTACTGATGATTTGACTGGTGGCTATTAATTTTCGGGTGTTGAGTCTGTGCTGATTTGTCTCTGAGAACATTTCGAGTAGATCGTTACTAGACACGTGATTTCTTAATTATTCCCAGCATGAAATCATAGGTTAGGAGGCTGCAAGGACATCTCAATGTTCTCAGTTCCACTGTCCTTCCTTCTCCTTCTTTTGGGTCACACACACTCAATCCAGTAGAAATGTGTGTCCGGGAGGACTCTAAAGTTTCCATTCTGAAGTCTAGATGAGCTGTATGTTCCCAGGATTTCAAAGGTTTCCTGGCTTAAACGGGTCTTTTGGGGAGGCTGACTCTACCCAGCTTTCTGAAGGATGGTAACTCAGGACTTGATAAGATACTTTGTAGCTAAGTTTTTCTATTTTCTGGCTGTAAAATAAGTAATATGTTAAATGATCTTCCAGCCAACATAGTACATGTGGCAAAAGATTTTTCTTATCCAAACTTGAACAATTAGAAGTAATCAGGATTCCTTTACATTCTGGCTGAATTTAAAATTTGCAATTTGTAACAACATGTAATTTCTTGCTCATACATGATTTACTCTAAGGGAATTCTTTTGCCTGTCATTGTTCTGCCTGAAATTTCCTGCTCAGGCATCATACCGCCAGTGCAAAAACTCATCACCTACAAAATAACATGTATGAGTGTACATCTGTGCAGAAGTCACAGTAATCACTGTAAACTTACTTTCTGTCTGCTCACAAGTTCTGAAAAAGTGTTTCCACAGTCATACTGAAATAACTGCAGAATTTTGTATTTATTTCTCCTACTCAGTTTTTTTGATCTTCATTAGCGAATAAAATACCGTGAAGCATCTTTAGTCATTTGAAGTGCAGTGTGAACACTGCACTTTCTGCCTGAAAGTGAAGGATCCCTTCAAAGTTTTTGACATCCACTTCCTCTGTCAAATAGCAAATCCTGTACTTAAATTCAGAGATAAAGTGTTCAATGGTGCTGCTTTGTGCTGTTAGGATTTCAGGTATATCTGATATGTCTTTTAGTCTAATGATACATCCCTGCATGAATGAAGACTAGAAGGATTTTTCCTCAGAACACTAACATGAGGTGAGATGAGCCCTGCCTGATGTAGGCATCAATCTAGAGAAGGCAAGTCCTTGAATTTTTGAACTTAAAAATATGAGCCGTTTTGAAATATTAGTATTGAATCAGTTAAATATCTTTGGTATGTTTTAGTATGGCAGCTTATGTTGCAGGTTTCTGATCTTCATGAATCTTCATTGCCAAAGCAAAATTTGGGATGAGAGAGGGATAAGTTGCAGCTAAGTCTTTTGAGGTAGAGCTGAGCTCTGAACGGGTGTGCATCAAACATTTCATGTATTTTAGACACAAGAAATGTCAGGGAACTGGCTGACTGGGATGTTAATAGTGAATCCCTGAGGGCTTTTTTGTTGTCACAAACAGCAGGGATCACTTGCACAGTCGGTGATGCTGGAGCCCTTTTGTTCTCCTCCTGTTCTCCGCAGTCCTGTGTGCACTGCGCCAGCCCTGATGCTGCTGCTTTGGGGTTGCAGGCACGGAGGACTCTGCACTGCCTCCTTCACTTTTTCATCTCATTAGGGAACCTCTCTGTTGCCTTTGTGAGATTAAGAGATAGAAATACTATGTACAATTTCTGTCTTCATAAATGGAAGTTATCACGCAAAATACATTTTCCTAGTATCGTTCTCTACTGATTTTCCAAAGTTGAGTAACACCAAGGACTTGGAGTGTGAATATGTATTCCTGAGTCCATAGATATCCTCAGTCATTGCTGCTTACTGGGGTGATGGCTATAACCTATGCTAGATGGGAAGAATCCAATATCTTCTTGCTTGAGGCTGCTAATGTTCAGGTATTGTCTAGCAACTCCGTTTTATTCCTGAATATGACCTTCAAGGCTATAGGGTCTTGGTTTTCTCTATATAAGAAGCTTTATTAGAGGTAGACTTGTTAAAATACCCAATTCTCTTTGTGTTAAATATAAAAATCCACCTGAAAGTTGAGAAAAGCTTTCTGCTGTGTCAACTTAAAACAAGTGTCTATTTGTGTAGTGTTCTGGATTGGACAAAAACTTTATTGTGAACAACTATACTTGGGGTCTTTGCCTTCTGTAATTAAAAGGTGGTGATTAGGAGGTAGCTTCCTGATGCTAGGAAAGTTAGAGAATATTGCAGATGGCTCTTGGAACTGGTTGCATCTGATATGCCTGAAAGCATTTGTTTTATATTGCACTTCAGTTCTGAGTAACATTAAAGTACAACACAGTAAGTCTCAGAGTTCTGATTCTTATCTAGAATCTAGTGTTTTAAAAATACTGAAAAGTTAATGACTAAGAACATACAGAATTCTCAAAGAATGAATGAAAGAGATGGTGAGAAATGAGCAACAGCACCGTGCCCTAAAAAAAAAAAAAAAGTTGTACTGGACACTTCTGTCAACACTTTTCATGAGATGAGAATGAAGAGGCTCTTGGTGTGAGGATGAGTTTATTTCAGATTCAACTTTGAAATCTCTTTTCCTTCCTGAAAACTATCCTGAAGCTGAAAGTTATGTAATCTCTCGTGTTGAGTCCAAGGGCAAATTTTACACTAAAAGGGCTAATGCTTGTAACAAATACGTTTTGTTAATCTTGGAAGAATATTGAGATATCCAAGTGTTTCACAGGATAGCCCTTAGTGCTGCTGAAAACATGATACTTCCTTAAGAAGTTTTATGATTCCATCATTAGGATTTTTTGCACCTGCTTTCTTTTGTGTGTTTGATAACAGCATGGGGTAGATAAATACTGAACTAGATGAAACCTTCTTTTTTTTTTTTTACTGTTCGTTAGCGTAAATAGGTGGTGAGAACTTTACTGTCACCTGTTGTGACTACATACAGAAGTAAACATAACATGGCACGATACTCTGCATAGTGGTCACGATTTCACCTGAAGTGAGAACGAGTGATGCAGCAGTGAGCTTTGTCCTCGAGCCCTGCTCGTCATTGTGGAGAAGGAATAACACTATTTTAAGTGTATTACATTGATACTAATGAAAAAAAGTCCTGAACTACAGGGGCATTTAGATACTGATGCGAAGCTGGTACCAGTCTGTCTGTCTTTGCACAAATGTAATTGCTGAAAAGGGTGGAGGCTGTTTGCATTAAGGATGGTGGCTTCCTGGTATCTACTCACCGGTATTTGTCTTATCAAAGGTTCTCAACAGAAACAAAATCATCTGGAGTTAGTCCTGTGCAAGTTGTGTCACTAACTCATCTTCTACTCATAAAATCTTATGCAGATAAAGACTCAGAATTGGACACTTAAATTATTTTTTTTATGGACTCCTTCATCTGCCGTACCATTTCCTACTAGAGTGTAACTACAGAAATACGCTATTTCAGAATAAATTGTAGGAGTCTTCAAAAAACAAAACCACAATTCCCTGGTGAAAATAATCCATCAGGCCTTAGAAACTTTCCTTACAGGCTTCTTGACTCCACTTTTCTTTTGTGTGTGGATTAAATGGACCACTTTTTTTTTTCCTGTTTCTCTTTTCATATTCTGTAGTTACAGCCTTTGCAAAGCATTTGGTGTTTTCTTTTGCATCATTTCAATTCTGCATACTCAGATTATTTCCTATTGCAGTAAATTTAGTGATATTCTGCTTTCAGAAGTGAGACAGTTTGCTTCAAGTTTTATCATATGAATAACATGGCAGTTCTCATACTTAACATTACACATTCCTATGGAGGGCCAGGCACTGAGAGATGGGGATATAGCAATGTTTTCCCTAAAATATGATGGTATTTTTTTCTTGCTTCCTTACCTACCTGGCCTCAGGTTCTCATGATAAAGCTAGTCCTGCTCATCACACGTTGCCTTTGTAGGAAGACACAGAGTCTAAAGAGAAAAGGGATTGTGCTGAAACAGGATCGTACAGTAGACCGGGAGAAAGGGATAAATAAGAATCCTGAAAAATGGGTGAAAGGTGGCTGGAAATGAGGATAGCAAACGGGAGGAAAGTGTGGAGGTTGTGTCAGTATGAAAAAATGTAATAAAACAACAGCTGGTGTAATGATTGAAAAAAGACAGTGGCAGCGTGAGCCAGAAGATGAGGATGAAGTGGTGGAGACGAACAGAAGTGATGCCTCTGGCGTTGTGGGCATAAATTAGGGCAGACTCAGTTGCCGGAGCAGCCAGAGAAGAGGCTGGGGTTTTATGGCTGAATGACACACTCAGACACAAGCGGATGGTATATAATGTACCACGAGTCTGTGTGTGTGTGTATATATATACTACAGTGTGCCTATGGAAATGTGTTATAACAGTACCCATATACATACACCTTTTTTTTTCCCCCTGATCTCCTTTAAATTTTATGTTCCATGTCATGACTCTTAGAGACTCAAGTTGATGAGTTAGAGTAAGGAACACATTCTGTATCCATTCGGAAGATGAGTATGGACTGCTATTTTAGTGAGCAAATTCTACCATCATTCCTAATGTAACTAGGAAAAGCTGTCTCTACCACTTGATTAAAAATCCTTGTGTTTTATATTAGTCCCTAAGAAGTAATGTGGATCTCTTCTCTTCCCCCCTTCAAGTTTTGTCAATTTTATAACTCTAAAACTGAAATATCTAATAGTTGGTCTTCAGACGTAAGGCTAGCTCTGCACTCTGTCAATTGAGAATATCATCAAGGCACATACATGGTGCGTGCCTCTGCAAAAAGCAGTTGATTAGATTAAGTATGCAAGCATGTAATCAACGTTAATTTTCAAAGTACAGTGCCAGAACTTTCCAAGAAACTGAGATTCATTTTAGAGTGAAAATACAAAGCTATCATTTAAATGTTCCTACAGATAAAGGCTTTTTGTTGAAAACAAAACACTTCAAGTAAAGTAACTGTCTTGGAAGTTTCATAAATTCATGTTTCATAGAGGAAAGTATTTTTACAGGTTTTGTGAAGAAAAAGAAAAGGGCTGTTAAGTGTCTTAGTTTCAAAGAAGCAGAGCTGTAAGCATCAGGAGTCCAGCTAGGTAGGAGAAAACTACAACTTTTCAAAATGTTTTTTCTCTTCTAAAAAGTTTCACAGACTAAGTTTAACATTTCCTCCATCCCAGGCAGTTTGGATTACTACTTCTCGTTATTATCTCAGTGGAAGCATTTGATATTTCTAGTTCTGCAAGATGTTATTTTAATACATTACACAATCTGTCAAGTTCTGGCTTGCCTTCAACAATTTAAAACAGGAGTTAGTTATATATCTTTTTTTAAAAAGATGCAGTTTTTTCTTAATATTAGTCACATTGTGTATAAATTGATTTTGCTCCAATAAAGATATGTAGGTAGGTAGAATTATTCCAGATACAGCTATAGCCGCGTAAAGAAGTGGTTGAATCGCTTCAGTATAATTTTCTGTTGTAGACAAGAACTGCGAGTATCTGGCATATACTGTTTCTGAAGACAGAAAGTTGTCTTTAACTGGTTTTGACCATTCATAGAAATTGCGTGTGTACCTTTTTGCTCTCCAGAGTACTTTTAGAGGGAACTTACCATGGCTGTTTAGGTATGAGCCTGACATGAGAAACTGAAAATTAACTGTAACAGGACTAGAATAGGTGCTTCTACCAAGTCCCCAAGATCTCAGAGAGTAAACTTAAAACTCCCGTCCAAAAAAAGCTGAGGAATATGTTCCCTTGGCTGCTTTGAATTGGGAAAAACAATATCTTTTGGTCGAAAGCCAGCCCATCTTTCTGATGTGTCCTGACAAGTGCATATTTTCTACCATATCTGCAATAGCTTTTTTCTTTGCCTTTTTATTTAGAATGATAGACCATTAAAATACTTTAAATAGTATATTAAAATCTTATTTTTTTTAAACTTCTATCACTTTAAAGAATCTTCCCCTATAAAAAAAAGAGTCATAATGCCTGATAAATTAGATTAACTGTAGCTATTCTAGCTAGCCCTCAAATGAAGAGTAGGATGAATTGATGACAAAATGTAGCTCAGGATCCAGTCTTTTATTACTATTATTATATGTTAGGGAAAATAAAGTCTAAATATTTATACAGTAATACATTTGAACTTCTCCTTATAGCTGACTTCTTTCTTTCTTCTCCAAGATAATCCTATTCTGTTTTATTTTTCTATATGTGTTAAGATTTCAGGAAGGAGTAGCTCTGATAAGTATTTACTGTCCTCAGATTGAGAATTTGCATAATGAGACTTCGACATTCTTCCTTGCTTAACACAAGGCCTAATGCTCATTGAGAACTGTTTTTCATCAAAAGTTAAGGTTCTTCCTGGCTTTAAAAATGATCAGCACACTTAAAGATTAAAAAAAATCTGAGTATTTTATTTCAGTTCAATGAAGACCTTAATCCGCATGGCCCTCCGCTCATTCTGTGGTAGAAACTTGTCCTGAGATGGGGCATAGAGTTTCAGATGAAGGGAGAACATTTTCCTTTGAAACAAGAATTTTCATGATTCTTTAATATTTGGAGATACATAGCACCAATTGATGCATAAATGGTGTTTACAGGTAAGTAATTTCCCACTTAAGTACAAGTCTAATGGGAATTCCCTGAAGTTTGAGTTCAGACTCACTTGGTGTTCCAGGTATGTGGCCATTAGAAAAATAAGTATTCCAGTAAAGTTACCAGTTCTCGGAAAGTAAATACTTGAGTTTACCTCTCCTCTAGTCCAGTGGAAAATACATTTAAAATGCCATTTTTACTGGGGAGATGGAGGGTCACATTTTCAGGCTTGATTTTTTTTTAGCTGTTCTCTTACTAGTGTTGTGGAACAGCGTGAGAGTTTTTCTTAATATTAGATATTGTGCAGTCTCTCTTCTTGGAGTTTTTCAAAATAAAACTGGATTAAACCCATGAGCAACCTGGCCTGACCCAGGGCTTTGAGCAGGAGGTTGAACAAAAGACTCCCGAGGTTCCTTCCACCCTGACTTACCCTGGGATTTTATGATACTAAATTCCCCTGTTTTGCCAATGGGGAAACAAAGAAACAAAAAATCCTAGTGATTTAATTTTTAGTTATCTTCAGCTGTACACTAGCATATATGACATAAGGAACTGACCTTCAAAAGCCTGTATCAAAAATTCATTGTTTCTTTCAGTATGTTTTTTTTACAGCTTTTAATGTGCCTGAGGAAATGCACACTATCTATTTGAATTGGAAAGATTTCTTAATGTTTAGTGGAACTTTATTCCGAGCTGGTCATTCCATAGTCATTAATAGTTTGTTCAACTTAATAATTAATGAAATTTCAGTATTGCTTAGGGTCCTCCTACAACCAATGAAAGCTTGTTGTAAATAAGATGGAAGATGTGATAGTGTCCGGTCGGCGTCTTTGAGGCTCCTCCTGATTGTGTAATAACTGAGGTAAAAATATGTTTATAGATACATATATGCAATTGTAATGTATGCGTATGTAGTTTCAGCCAGTCTCTATAAGGATTGCAGCCTTTATAGTGGTACTCAGGGGAATATTTCATGGACTTTTAATATTAGTTTTAAAAAAAGCTAATTTTAAAATTAGTTATTTCTTGTTTGTGTCAAAATTATGCAGTCCTGAAATAGATTGTGAAGGCAGTGTTATAAAGCTCCAAAGCACTCCCACAATTAAAATAGATTGAAAATATTTGCTTTAAAATAAAAAAAAAAATAGGTAACTGCTTTACTCCCTAAACTGGAGCAACCTTGATTTGCCCGTCTGCTTGTCATTACTGTTCTTGAAAGTGCATTTCTTTAGATCCTGTTTTTAAGTTCTCCAGAGGAGCCATAATAGACCTGGTGTGGTTGCAAACATCAGCCTTTTTGTCTAAATGAAATGGGTGTTTAGAGTAAATTATTTTTTCTTCGAAGCAAAAGCTGGTCAGTGTTGTTGATGCCCACACCTATCCCAGGTCTTGACTAAAACCAAATTATTTAATTAATTTTCAAGTTTTAGCATAATAACAGAAGACTTCATAGTATTGAATATAATCTTGAGACTGCAATTATCTTAAATAAAATTAGAAGTTGCTTTGTCTTGAAACATGCTACTTATCAAGCACTTGAAAAGTCCAAGCCAGGACAAGAAAGGAATAACAACACATTTCCAAATCTGTAGACAAAACTCCCCCTTCTGAATTGTAATTAATCAGTGGTGAGGAACAGGGGCTCATGGAAAGCACTACCTGGCCAGCTGTCAACCAGACTTGTATTTACCGTAGGTACAGGATCTAAAAATTGTTAGCAAGAGGTCTGTTATCTGAAGGTGGGCTGAGTCTGCAGCTCGGTGTAGCACAGCCTGTCACTGCTGGCTCTTGGTGCCTGGGCGAGAAGATTCCTGCCTTTTCTTTACATCTCCCTTCTGCTCTTTCTTACCCATGCACAATTTGTAGGCTTAAATAAGGTTTTTAAGTAGACCAGCTGATATAGTTTGAAAAAAGGGGTTAGGGCTGGGATTTTTTTGTTTCGTTTTTTAAAAGCCACAGCAACCTGTCTTAAGGACACAAACTTGCTTATTTTAGGTCAGCTGATACAGTTGGGTAGTCATGTCTTTACCCTACAGATCTTGCTTTTATGCTCTTAAATCCTCAGACAGTTCCCTAGCAGGAACTTCACCTACTTAAAATGAGTGTATAAGGTGTTTTCTCTTTGGCCATACATATATTCTCAAAATCATTATTCTCTTGGCTAGTTTTCTAAATCTAGTCATTAGGAATTTTCATAATATTGACGAATATGGATTTCTGTGGATCACCGTTCTCCTTTTGGAAGTCCCTGTTCTGCAGAGACTTACAAGTAAGCATATGGTATTTAAGACTAGGAATGTAAAAATTCACTCAGACAATTCCTTTACTATATTAAATTGATTTATACTCTGGAGTTGTATTCTGGAGATCTTTGGGCAAAGGTGGGTTCTGTCTTTCGTGCTGTCTCCAACTTGTCAGGAATATCCTTTGCTTCCAGATGAATGAGGGTAAAAATGATCATTCCAATCACCTGCATAAGCACATTAGATTGGTAGTTTCTGTGGTATGTATTGCATTTGCTGACAAAACAGGACTTTTATACAAATGCAATCAGAACTTTTAATGCTAGCATGAAACTTTAGAATTTCTGTGTTCACATTATAAAACTGGAATGGTGGAGGCTTTATATAGTAGGTGCGAGCTTGCTGGCTGTTTTTGTAGTGATATAACTGCTGCTTCCTGTCTGAAAGAAAAAAAAAAATACCCTGCTTGCTCAAAGGCTTCTTCACGTGCTGCCTGCTCCTCTCCCACCCACCTCGCCATTTTCTTTTCCCTGCGTCATGGAATTCTTCGAGGAATATACAGTCTCTCTCCCCAAGAGCGCTTTTTAATGTACGTTTCAGTCTGCAGTTTCACCATGAGGATGTCTGGTAATAGTAAGTCTGGCCGTGGAAATCCTGGCGATGAAGCCTCTCTGTGTTCTGCTCAGTGGTTGAAGTTCCTTTAGTTTCTGCAGAACTGCCCTATCAGGTATTGTCACCGCACCACGTAGCAAACCATAGCACTTCACTGGAATTCCAAGGTTCTAAATAATGGTGTTTTGTTCCACAGACATTAATTTCTAGAAATACCAGTAGTTATTTTTAACCCATTGCAAAACATTTCATTGACCAAATCGGTAACTTCTGTTCCCATAGAATGTTGGTATTTTAATAAGTTTTTTTTAACTTTTTTTGCAAGATGTCAGAATGCAAGTAAGGAATAGGCATGAGATGGGTTTTCCTGAAAAATACTTGGAAGGATTTGTTTGAGCAGCAATTATCACAAGTATCTAACAAACATAGTCTAGTAGTGACATTTGAAAATGAACAGTTTGGGTAATTTTAATTAGAAATTAATTTGACTTTTAATTTGAAGTGCCGTATTAAAAATCTTAGAAATTATTGTTGCATTTACTAGATATTAAGAGTATCAGGATATTTTTACTGACATGTCTCCTCTTTGCCATCCTTGCACAGAAAGGGGGATGAGAGCTTAGGAGTGAAAAGTGAATTAATTTTCCAGTTTATTGCAGTCTGTGGCTCTTTGATGCTGGTTACTGTGGGTTGGACATCTGCATGGTAGCAACTGGTAACCCTGCTGACTTAGGTAACAAGTTCTACTGACCACATGTCGTCTGATAATTCTAGTTCCAATCAGTCTGAGTAATTATCTGGTAGTGAAAAGGTGGTAAACTGCCCTAATCAACTAGAAAATCTGTCCCTCACAAAAAAACAGAAGCTTCTCTTCATTCACTCAGTAGCAGAAAAGACTTTTCATAAAACTCTATGATGGATAAATCAGGCTTTTATTTAAAAGCTACAAGTTTTGGAAAAGTTTACTCATTTGTATGTGATAGCAGGAGTAAGGGGCTTTGCTGCTTATTTTGCCGTAGCTGTATCTCTCAGGCCTAGTTCATCTCACCATAGACGTCATGTGAAAGAACTTAAAACCCCTAGTGTTTCCTTTTCTGTGAAAGACGCGTTGATACAAAAGGCACAACCACCCTCATTGCTGTGCTGTCTTGAGGAGGTTAGGATCCTGCTGATGGGAGTGCAAACAATTAATATGCCCATGCTCTGATAGATGAAGAAGCCGTTGTTGTTAAAGCCAGGTTATTCTCAGCCTGCTGTCTCTCTCTCTCCAACGTAGCGCTTGTGTCGCAGTTGAGCATGTTCGTGACACATCAACGCTTGTAAAACCGCATCTTTTAGCAGCAGACAATTCACAAGGGAATATGTATTCTAAAAATAGAGACTAGCCTAATGAAGGTGTATTCTATGTACCAAAGTGATAACTGTATTTTAACTTGCACTGAAAATAAACTGTTGACATGGGATTATACCTCTTAAAGCTTCCTTTTTTTTATATTTTGTTAACTTTTTAAGGTTAAAAATGCGCTTTGCTCCCAAATACAGGGTTGCTGTTTTAACAAAAGTATTAAAAAATATGCATTTGGCAGAACTGTGACCTTGCATCATTTTGCCAACAAATACATTTTTGCATTTTTGGTTTCCTCAGTGGTTCCTTCAGTAGCGACGGCATGCTCTTACATAGCCCTTCATTTCTGAACCAGAAATGATGCCGTCTTCTTTCATGGAAGTCATCTTTTTTGGGTCTCTGCTTCTGTTACTATTTGAATGAGACTGTGCATGGGGATTAATCTATGCAAGCTGAGAGAGGAATTCACTACCTCTCCCGCAGTCACTGACCCAATTTATCAGTAATTTTATTTTACAGAAGATTTCCGAAGTCCAGCCTACTAGAAGAGAAATACTGCGGGTTTCCATTCCTCAGCTTAGCTATTTCTACGCAGCACAGACAGCACCGTCAAAGGTGTTTTATTGGAAGAGCACAGAGTGGTTCCACTCCAGGGTCAGGATAGCAGCCTCTTACTGGTGATGACTTACCCCACTGGTGATGACTTATCCCTCACTATTTTTGTGCCTCACCTACTTACTTTGTTCTTCCTGGTATTTTGCAAACATATGCCATTTTCCCAAAAGCACTGCTTTTTAGCTTCTGTCTCCTGTCTCTGTCATTTCATATATGGCCCCAGTTCACTGTTATCATGTGGACTGTTTCTACGTTTCTGAGACTGGAAAGATAGTTTATATGTTTCCTTTCTTTTGGTGCGTGTAAGATTAAAAAGCTGCCACAGAAAGAGTTGAGAGGAATCTAAAGATTCCTTAGGAAAGAGCTGCTTTCCGAGTCACACCTACCTAGTAAGCACTTGTTCTCTTATGCCTTTTATTTTACATTGATTTATCTAGTTGGCATTTTTCTTTTGTGGTGGTTTGAGCCCACGTTTTTTACGCAGCTGCAGATGATTTACACGATTGAAGTTTAGCAGGTATCTTTTATGGTGGTGTTATTTCATATAACAAATGCTCCAAAACATGGGGGGGGGGAAAAGGTCCCATAGATAACTTGTTTATATTTACAACTTTTATTTCCAGAATCATAAAAATTAAAATATATAGTATTAATATTACTGCTTCTCTGCTAGTCTTGTAACAAAGAAGACTTGAGTTAACCCAATACTGCAGGCAAGATTGTTGTTTCAGAAAAATGTACAAGATTTTTCTCAGCATTGCTGAAAAGATGGTTGGAATCGTTCTTTTTCTGCTGCACTTACAAATAGATGGACATTCTCTATCTTGGATTCTTTTGTCCATGTCATTTTGCTTTTTATGTATTTTCTAGAATTTTGGCTTTACGTATTTTGTATATACTTTTCTAAAGGTTTTTTTAAAAACTATATCACAGAGTTCAAAGTATTTCAGAGTAACTTTTTTTTTTCCTGGGAGTTTAAGGTTTTGGACTAACAGAGTTACTGTCTATCCTTTAATTGGAAAATTGGAAAATTTTCATTTTGAAATATTAGATAATGCTTCTAGTGCTAACACAGAGGGGTGTGCAATAACATCCAGGAGTTACTTGCTCCAGGTCTAGATGCGGCATTTGAATTGGAAGATTTTTCTGCTTCTAGGGAGAAAATTTTCCTGTTCTAATCACCATTTTTTGTCCCATTAAAGTTCTGCCTAATTAATGAGAACAGACACAGCAGTTATAATTGTCTTATGCTCTTCGGGTGCTTTCCTGCAAACCTCCGCATCGTTGCTTTATGCTTGTCTTGGAAATTGGTACCATGCAACTGAGCTCGTGTACCTGTAGAGTCAAATACAAATTGAGTCAGTGACTGCATCACCACACTTAAATGCCAGTACAATATTTCTATCTGGTGTGATCTTTTTTTTTTTTCATTCATTTAAAGTCAGCAGTGAAAAAATGTATCTGGTAGTCATTTCAAGAAGCACAGGGTTCACAGAAGTATTCCGTCTCTCTGTAAAATGGTGTGGTGGGGTCTGTTTAATTGTTGCATCCTCTATTCTGATCTTGAAAGAACAGACCCTTAAAATGTTGTCATAGGAAACCAGTTTCACACCTTGTTTTTTTTAGGTGTGTTATTTTCTCCCTGGCACTTAAAATCATATGCCGCTTCTTTTGTTCACATCTGCTCGTGATGTTAGTAAATGAATCTGAGAACAGCATTTCCCACGAGTTGTTACCAGCACTTTTTTTTTTTGCAGCCCCATTTAAATTGGTGCTGGGTCCCTTTGCCTTCCTTCTCGTAACCACGTATGTCGTCCCTTACATCTTCGCCATATTTTTTTTCCCCTTGTTTTGATATATCTGAGTTGTTTAAGTACACTTTGGATTGGTTTATCCCATTTCTTCCTGTTGACATCTCTTCCTTTCTTTGTTAGGTTTTATCGCACAAAATCCCTGGTAAGTTTTCAATGCCATCTTTTTCCTGTCTCTCTGTTTGATCGTGTGGGAAGAGCTGTACTATTTGATCCATTCATGTGCTTATGGAATTCAAAATGATACAGGGGGATGCATGGTATTTTAGAGAGCTTCACAGATATTTAAACAGCTACACTCTACAAAACAGTTGCTTAATAGGGAATTGAAACAGAAATAGGAAGTATTTGGTTTCCTCTGCATCAGTAGGGACTTCAGTACTATCTTTAAACCTGGGAGAGGAAAACATTTTCTTAAATTTCAGAATTAATAGGTGGCAGGAAAGAAGACTGAGTCTACACATGTGGTGGTGGTGATATAGGGAAGCACAGGGAAATTTGAAGTGAGACTGTGATAAAACATTCCTTGTTTTTGTCTCTCTCCTGAGCTCAGCTTTTCTTTGCTGCTTGATTGAAATGGAAGGTATTATCTCTCTTCTGTTTCTGTAGTACTATTCAAATCATTGTTTTGCGCCTGCATTTTAATTATGTCATTGTACTGAATTAATTTTTTTCACTTTTGCTGTGTTCCTTCTCATTAGCCCTGAGTTCACCACTAGATTAGACGTGTTTGTAAGCCGCCGTATGATATCGCATACTGTTTTTTCTGGTTTAGTTCATGGTACTCTGCTGCTTATTGTGTGTGTTTCTGTCTGTCCTCATAATTTACAGCCCTTTCGTATTTCAGTTGCTTGAAAGCTTATCCCTTGTGCTTGAGATGAACATTCTCCAGTCTGTTCAGCTTCCCCCCCGCACAGAGAGGGTAGTGCTTTGGAGCTTAGGCCAGTATCACCCACTCTGCTTTCTGCCACTTGTTCACTTGGGTAGACCTGCTGTTCCCTGGTTTGCTCAGTCTTGGGGGCTTTGTAAAATGCAAGGAACGAGTTTAATGGCCTCTATCCCCATATCCCTTCTTGGATCTCTCATTTGCTAATTGTCTGGAGTATTGACTGACACAAGTCTTTTCCTAGAGTCTGTACAAAGTTTGGTAAACTCTCTGTTGTTCACTCACTCCTCACCCAACTGCTATTCTGTTACCACTGAGAGCAGGTGCTCATGCAGTATTTGCCCTAGAACTAAAGGAAATAGTTTTCCTAACTTCTGTATACCTAAACTCATTATTTCTTTGCTTAAAATAGTAATGGGCTCATACTTACGGGATGTTCTGTATTAGTAAAGTGGCTATCAAAATTAGCTATGTGGGTTTTTTGGCTGGCAAGAAGGAAAATCAGTTTTCCTGTAAACTTGCTGTCCCTTAACGCGAGAATCTATCTGAACAAGTGTTGTTCTGTGACTGGCCACATGAACAGGGCTGTCTCTAGAAGTAATTTACTTGTCTGATAGAGAAAAGAGTTGATGGTACTTCTCCTCTCAATGGGATGTAAAAAAAAGTAGGATCCTGCCCTGTGGTCTTAGACATAAAAGCACATTGACACCTCTTCTTTCAATGAAGGAAGACCAGGTTGACTGAAAGATCTTGGTTGGGTGTTTTTATTAAGAGATTATTTATTAAAAGACTCTGGGTTGACTTGGGAGTAAGGGAATGTCAAGTTACATAGAAGTAAAAGACTTCTTGTAACTTCTTTTGCTGGGATTCACAACATTTTTTCTTAGGTTTTAGCAGAGAGTGCTGAGAGTGATGTCTGCTCCCATGGCCAGACATTGGTTTGAAATTTGGATTAACCTCTAAGCTGGGTATTTGGGCTATGCTTTTCTCTTGCAACAGCCATAATTACCAGCAGAACTTGTAATGAACATCAAACAGGGTGTTAAAGGGAATAAATACTGAAAATGATTAATGATGGTTACTCTTAGCTTTTCTGGAAGTATTTGTTTCTCTTCCCTGGGTTGGGAACTAAGTATTCTGACTCTACTGCTTACAGCCTTGACTGAAATCACCATCAGAGCACAGCGCTTCAAGCTTGAAGCTTGAACATTCCTTCTTTCCATTACTTATTGTAGTATTCAGTAAAAATAACAATTCACCTGGCTTGGCTTTGGGGCATGTTTCACATGGGTGTAACAGGAAAAGGCTTGACAAAAATCTGCAGGTGGAAAGGCTGAGGATTCTGACACCTTAATGGCAGTGAGTGAACACAGCAGTCAATGTTTTCAATAATTAGTGAATAAAATTAGTTTCTTAAGTATGTGCTTAAAAAAACCCTCAGTGAATCTACTATAGGATCTTAAAACTACATCGCTTACTAGAAGCTTCAGGCACCAGTTCTTAACACGTGCCCCACTTCGTTCTTGATTCATAAAATGTGTCTGTTCTGAGTGATCTGTATGTAAATAGTTACTTTTGAGATAACCTGTCATTGTGAGGCTTCAAGTTATTTGACATTTTAATTAGATTAATCTTTTTTTTTTTTTTTAAAAAAAGGTGATGTTACAGCCTGTGAACAGACTTTAAAACCCTGTTTTAGATCATGTTTGGAGGACTTGACTGGGAACACTTTTAATGTGAAAGCTCACACTTTTCAGGATATTTTGGGGGCCTTTTTTATTTTTACAAAAGAACCCCACCATACTGCCTAGGAATCTGATTCTGTACCCAGATATAAAGCCACAAATCCGTGGGAACTGCAAACTGCTGATTAACAAAATCACTAAGTTTCTCATCTTTTGATTCGCACTATTTCTTCCCTTGAAGAAGGTTGTTCTATTCCTGGACCCACAGCTCTTCTCTCCCCCTTTTGTAGGGCATTGGGTAGTAGTTGCCAGGCTGCATTGGGTGGGAGATCAGTCTCATCTGACGGCTTAAGACACTAAACACTCATTAGAGGAAGCTCAAGCTCTCGCAGATCCATTGACTCGTACCAAACACTTGAAAGGCAGGTGCCAGAAAACAAGCAATAGAAAATTGTGGGGCAGTTTCTCTCAGAGGGAGTGGGGTTTTTTTGGCTCCTGTCAGCTGTTGACGTTACAAAGCATGAGAATTTCTCTTAAAACTGCTGTTCATTTTTCATGTTTCTTGTACTACATTTATTTTTAATATAATTAAATGTAAACACTGTGGTAAATAAATCTTTTCTGTCAATGAAAAGCAAGTGTGTTGCTGCTTTCAAAGTAGGCTGGCTAATTTTTTAATAGAAAAGAACATCTAGTCCCAGCTACTTTACAGATAATGTAACCAGCAAAAAAAAATATATATATTCTACCTTTTGCAATTTAAAAAAGCCCCCTTAATTCTCTGATGAATGCCTGCAAACAAATTATAAGTAATACGCCACGAGAATTTTAATAGATAACTGGGCAAAGTAGAATCTAGCTGCTTTTCAGAAATAATTTAACTCTGATGAAAACCTGCTTTTGTATTTGAATTCAGCTGCCATTACTGCGAAGCACTAGCATATAGATATATTGAATGAGAAGGTGATGGACAGTTTCGATGTGGTATGTTTTCCCCTTTTACAGTTTCTGCTCTATTTTTCCTGTCGTTTCTCTTGAGCAAGCTCTGAGCTTCCTGATGGCTGTTTAAGATTAATAATGACTTTTTAATTAGAAATAATGACTCCTGTATTGCACTAAGCTTTATGCTGCATTTTAAAGCATCATCACACAGGTGAACTCTCTGTGGCAGAGATACACTTCATGCTATACATAGTTGAGGTTTTTTGGTTAAGTGCATAAAAATGGTGGTAAGTTAGAAAATATGGACACTGACTAAGGAAAATTAGTGAAAATATTAGAATATTTTTATATACTAAAATAACTTTGTATTGATAATTATCTGTGATCATTCTAGATCATGACTATGTCTTATGATTGGAAATTGTGAAACATGCATACTTAATTGACTTTCATATTGTTCTCATTTCTAAGAGAATGTCAAACAGCCCTTCGCCTCTTAGAGATGCTGGTCCTATTACTGGGCTGTTGCACAACCTGCTTTCAAACTTGTTTTGTCTCTGTATGTTTTAATACATATACAGGAAATAACCTGATTGGGTATAGGTAGTGCTAGTGCTCAAAAATAATTTCAGGAGTTAGGAAAAAGCAAATATGTTGAAAAGGAAAAGTGTCTCTGTAGTGTTTGTAAACTCTAGCGTGAACATACTCAATGATAAAACAACAAACAGCAAAATCTGAGACCACAAATCTAAAACAGTAGATATTTTCAGTTGTATAATTTTTTGCTTCTGTTCAAAGCAATGCCTTTCAGCTTTGGGAGTTGCTCAGCATTCTGCCTTCATTTCACTGAAGAATTTAACCGTTCGGTTTAAGCTTAACATGTGAGTAGTCCCATTAGTTAAAACTGAACCCTACCTGACCCAGTCCCACATATGCTGGGGCCCAGCTGGATTTCTTCCCCTTGCTGTAAGCCCTTACAGAAGATGTTGTCATTGAATTTCAACAGATGTAAAGAATTCTGACCACCACATTCCATTACTGGTAATTACATGTAATATAACAAGGGTTTTTCATGATTATTTTCAGTGCATGTGCTGTTATGTGAACTGTGCAAGCACACAACTAGCATTAACTTCAAACTGGCTTTTTGCTAGTGTTTGAGGCTTTTGTAGAATTCCAACTATTCACTGAGTGGTGTTGGGACTACCACATGCAAATTCTAAACTTAGTTATGGAAACACATTTTGGGGGCTGCTTACCCATTCTGGGTTATCTTGGGGAAAAATCACCTGGTTACACACGTTTCAAAAGTGTTTACTGAATTATTTTTTTTTACCACCTAATTTCACAGATAATTAAAACAAACTATCCTGTTACAACAGCTTTTGTCTGTGAAGAAAACTTAGTATAATTATAGAACTGTTAAAAAAAAAAAACACAACAAAATAGGATTTGTAAACAAAGCTTAATTGTGTCCCATTCTGCTGCTGCTTTAGAGGAATATTGATGATCTAGGAGACATTCCCTGGGGTGGGTTAAAACTCTAGCAGACTCTCTAGGTACCATGTTTAATAAACTAGCAGAGAGCTAGAAAGAGACAGTGAGCAAATAAAGGAAAATAAAACTTGAGTTTGAGACAGAGGTCTGGAAGTATGGTGAGAGGCATTGTTCTTAATCCACTGAAGAGTAAGAGGAGTTTTTTCCCTTAATTTCTTATTCACCAACCTCTCACGTTATGCTAAAATGCAAAGGGGTACTGTGTATCTGTAGAGGGAGGGTTTCTGTGGTGTTCCTTCTTGGGGTGGAGAATAGGAAGTGAAGGAGCCCATAGGAAAGCTTTCAAGAGGATTAGAGTTCACATGATGTGATAGGGCAAAGAGCGCTAAATTACTGGAATTAAAATATATTCTTACCCTTATTGCTAACCTGGTCGGCGTTATCAAAATAGTACCTAGGTTCTTGTAGATAATGAAGTATTCAGTTCCTAAGTGAGCTTTTCATAGGAGCAGGGAATTGCTAGGGGAATGGGTAACTATCTGATAACATTTTTAAAGTCTTCCATAAAAACGGAACAGGCAGAATAATCCAATTTGCTTAGCAGGCTGGAAGGAACTAATGAAATCTAAGGGAACTATGTAGAAAACTTAAAACATCTTTCCGCTAACATGGTTGTTTTCCATTATCTTTGACGTGCAGGTCCTTTTCTTATAATTCTTTTAGGGCATGGAGAACCTTAGCTTGAATGGCAGTAAGACCTGATGTCTCTTTGCAGATTCCTTGGAAATAGTCCCCTAGAAAGGGTTTGCTCTTCGGAGAGGTGTTCTGTTGTTTTGGGGATACAAATTACAGAAAGGTGAATGTTACTGTGTGGGGATGAAAAGGCTTCAAGTCTGACCAATTCAAGTGGAGGAAACACAGCTCTAATTACTCCCCATTTCAAACAGCATAAGAGAACCCTGTGTCTTAAAATAAAAAAAAAACAGCAAGCAAATAGACATCTCTAAATGAGAAGCAGTATTGTTGCAGTTAAATGATTATGTTCGTTCTTTAAAATATATATAGTTATAAATATCCATTTTCTTCGGAACGTAGAAGTTTAAAAAAGTACAAGAAGATGCCTTAAGAATGGCATCTCAGTATGTGTATATACATCCAAATAATTGCTGAGACACATCTGGAAATCCTACAGTACCATCTGTAAAATCCTCTTCTATTTTGTATGCCTTCAGAATGGGCCTCATTCCGAGGGGAAAGGATATGATAGGAAAAAAAGTGTAGCTAGACCAATAAATGTGAAAAAATATATATATTTGTTAGTTTATACACAGTTGCATTATAAAATGTATAGATAAGTTATAGACTGTAATAAAAAGACAATGATCTAAATCAACTTTTTCACTAAGTCATATATGCAGAAATTAGGGTAAGAGGGGAAAAAAAAAATCAAGTTCTTAATTTGTGTACTTTTCCAGACTTATGATGTGCTGGATTTGATCAAACGCTATTAGACATAATCTTCTTATAGCTTGTTGTGCATTTCACCAGCCAGTATTTCTGTTCAGTGTCTTTTAAAGAACAACCCTTCAGTTGGCTGGAAGCATTAACGATCAGTGTTCTAATTAACGGGGCTGTGACTACAGCTGCTAAGTTCAAAAATTTATTCAGTATATGAAAAGTATTATTAAAGAAATATTTTTGTATCTGAACATTTTAAAGAATCTACATATGCTTGTTTTTATTTTATTTTTTCTGCCAATTTTTAGAAGGTTAGAAAAAGTCGTAGTAAGTAAAACTGTCAAGCGTTAGCATATTGTTTTATGCTCAGATTGATAACTTGTGATTTTAAACTAGTTCACTTTATCAAAAATCTTTATCTTCAGTCTTTCACTTCAGTTTGTTTATAGGCCTTCCCATTGCTGTGACTTCTAAATAATTCACACATTTCAATTAATGTATCCATAAAGCATCTCTATAGGATGGGGAATGATAGAATATCTCTGCCTTTTACAGGCAGGGGCTCAGGGGGCAAGCATTGTTTGGAGAGGAATTCTTATCCTGGCTCTCCTTGGTTACAGAGACATACGTGCGATTGTTGAGCAAAAGCTGTTTAGAGTCAGCGAATAAGGAATGTGAACTACAGATATTTGCATGAATTAAGGTTTTCTGAGTGTGGTGCTTGGTGACAGGGGTTCTGTACCAGAGGAGAGACCGATTCCCAGGTTGTAACCTAGAACTAAGAACTGAAAACAACTACAAAGTAAGATCTACCAGGCTTTTTCTTGGAGTTTTATTTTAAATGTGTTTTCTGCATCATCAGTCTCATTGCAGATGGTAGTGTATATGTCTATTTGCAGAAAGAAGGAAAATCAATATACAGTGTCAATTGCTCCAGTTTAAAAAAGCAAGTTAAAAAAAAAAAAAGAAAAAAGGACTGATTTAGATGATGCTCTTCAGTTATCTTCAACTTGTGTAATTCTTCTGAGTTAGTTCATCCCTTGGAAATAGTTTATTTAAAGCATATTTGTTGTAGAAAAGAATTTCTCTCTCAAGAAAGCTTTATTGCATTAGGAACCTTTAGCTAAATATATATGTTGACCCCATTTAGCACAGAACTTTGTCTAAGAGTTGCCTCTCAAGGGCAGGAGAGATCATTTTGATGAGATTACAAAGGAGGAGGCTCCCAGTTTCCCCAGCTCTTGCTGTAGTCCAGGACACACTGGTTGAAAGATACCTCTCTGCAGGAAATACCAGTTCACCTATCCTTATAACGGTTATGTTTTTAAATATGATAAGTTTCTTCTGATCCCTATGGTCACTGATGATGGTCAAATGCCTGCTGATAAGTACCTAATGATTTATCCGCTCTGGTTATGAGTTCTGAGTGTGCTGGCATCTTTTACTACCTTTCAGCATTGTGATCTGGGGCTACTGGGTAGTGACTATCAAACCCTGAGAAGTTCTGAGAAGTCCACCAGTCCATTGCTGTTCCATCACCGTTGCTCCCTTTAGAAGACTTTTAGAGGTTGGATGCTTGGGTTGCTGTGTTGCAGAGTGTGGCTCTGAACTGGAACTGGGTTTCCCCCTCTGAGCCTTTTTTCTCTCAGGGTACATATTTGGACTGGTTTAGCTCAGGTTAGGTCTGGAAAGAAAAGCCTCCGTCAGGCCTTGCAGAGGATGAGCTGTCATGCAGGGAAGGCCTTTCACCAGCAGAACTCGTTTTCCAGGTGCAATCTTACCCACCAAACAGAGTAGCCTTTTGTCTCTCGGCGCTCTTCCCTTACTAATTGTCTTTATTCCAGGAGCAGCAAGGCCAATGTAATTCCCATCCATGTGGTTTGGGGATTTTTTATGGTTTTGCTGAGTTTTGGGGTTTTTTTTCATATTTATGATAGTACTCCAGTGTTCTAGCCTGAACATTTTCATACAGTTTGGCTGGTTATTAATTGTAACAGAACGTTTCTCTGTAGGGGCCTGTTGTCGCCCTTGAATTAAAATGCCCTCTCTTTCCCTGGGGGCTGCAGGATAACAAGTACCTACAGAAAGAATATCGTCAGCTGACAATCTGCGATGAATTGCCTTCCACTAGGGAGGGAGAGCCCTTTGTCTCTCACTGCTGGACCAGTCGTTCCTCCCAGGTAAACACTGGGATGGGAAGCTCAGCGTTCAGCTTCATGTGTTGGAGAGAGAGATTTAGTCAGAGCAAACACAGACCGACAGTGCTTTTCATTTCTCTCTGCGTCGGAAGAGCCAGAGAGGAGGGAAACAACAACATCCCAAAGTGCCCCTCCGTTGGTAGGACAGACACCGGAACGGTCACTTCTGAGCACGTTTATCTTCTTTGCAACCTGAGCATCCTGCTCGTCCCTGAGACCCCGTGTATCCCAAGGGCAATTCTCCCTGCTGTGGTTGGGGGAGGAGCAGCATTGGGTTCCTTCATCCATAATGGCAATCAGTGCTCATGGTTGTTCCCTGTGTATTTACCAAAGCTGTATTCATTTCTCCTTGGGTCAAGAATCTCTTCCCTGTCTGTCCTTTCCTCCAGAGCGGAGGGAAGTTGCACTTATTCGATGGAAAGAGTGATCTGTGTGTTAGCAGTTTGCTTTTATTTTAAGACACAAATATGTTGCCTATTCTAATTTGATTCTTCTGTGGCCTCAGGAAGAAATTTCAACTAATATTAATTTTTAATGTTCTGTCAAATTGAAGCCTACATTAAGACAGCTCATGCTGCTTGAAGTTATGTGTTCCACCACGTAGCAGAGCAGTGCTTGTGGGAGCTCTCTGACTTTGATGGGGAACCCTGTGTCTTTCGTGGAACACGCTACCATTCTTCCATACCATTTTATGACTTCTGTGCCTTTCTGTTGCAGACAGCCCTTCCTTCCTCATCTTGCTTTTTTATCTTCAGTTACTGCATGATGCCTCATTTTCTGCCATTGACTGTCACTGTTAGCTTACTCTTGAAGTGGGCATGGAGAGGGATTGGAGAAAGAAATTATTGTTTGTTATTTCTTCTCTAAATCCCTCTAGTTCAGCTCAGAAACCTCATTTTGTTGAGTAGCAGGAACAGGGATTTCTTCTTGACAGATTTCTAGATCACCTGAGCAGCATTGATTATCTGTCATGATCAATCAGCCTGTTTAAAATGAAGTGATATCATGAGGGTTGTTTTTTTCCTCCCCTAACTCTTGAGCATTAGAAAAACCTGAATCCCTCTGACCTGGTAAGAGGTTATATCTCATAAGATTTCTTTTCATCATATGCATAGTTTTCAGATCATAATTTAATTTCTTTGCTTATTTTCTGACAGGAGAGCAAAAGGGTCATACTGATAGTATAAGAATAAATATGTATTTGCCTTTCATATCTACAATATTTCACGGAAAGCACAGTGTCACAGTGTTATTTCCATTACCTTCCCCATACAAACGCTTCATCAGTGTTACATTTAAAATATTGGGTAATAGCATAGGGCCAAAGCCCAGAAAAGTACCAGTTCAAGCAGAAACTTCTTAGAGAATTTTCATGTTGGTGAAGTGAGCTTGGCTTGAGGGCGTAATCCAAGGAGAACGTGCTCCCAGTGATTAGTGGGAAGGAATGCAACATAAATAACTCAGAAAACATTTTATTTAGTTTCATTTTATGTTTTGTGACCTGTGCTCTGTGATGTTTTTCATTCAGTTTTATGTTACAGTTATAAGGTGTGCCCCCTTTAATTTTTCTTTTCAGTGTCTGTGAAATCTCCAAATGAGCAATTTTTATCTTCTCAACAGGACATGGAGCAGATGTGAAATGTGTTGACTGGCATCCAACAAAGGGATTAGTCGTATCGGGAAGTAAAGATAGCCAACAGCCCATCAAGTTCTGGGATCCAAAGACTGGCCAGAGCCTTGCCACACTGTAAGTTCTTGCCCACAGACTTTGATTTGCTTAAATATAAGCTAAGTTCCTAAATTATTTTTTTTTTTTTAATTCCCTTCTTAGCTTTTTGCCTTACATCTTTTCAGCTATACACAGTTGCTTCAAATATAAAGCTAGTGCTCTAGTTGTGTCAAGAAATCTAAAGGTTAGATGAAGTCGATTCTACACTTGGAAAATTGTGACTTTAATACTGCTTATTTAAATAATTTTTAAATTATTTAAATAACTTTGTCCTTCTCCGTGGACCTCCTAGTCACCTCCTAGTTCTCATTTGGAAAATGGAATTGAGTTATGGAAACACAAGTTCCATGTGACTTATGAAAAATTTATAATGCTGCAGTAGAAGTGTGCACAGTGTGTGAATGCTGCCTCAATGAGCTCTGCCAGTTATCATAGAATGGTCTGGGTTGGAAGGGACCTTAAAAATCATCTTGTTTCCACCCTCCTGCCCTGGGCAGGGACACTTCCCACCAGACCAGGTTGCTCAAAGCCCCGTCCAACCTGGCCTTGAATCCCTCCAGGGATGGGGCAGCCACAGCTTCCTCTGGTCAACCTGGGCCAGGGTCTCATCACTCTCACAGTGAAAAATTTCTTCCTAATATCTAATCTAAATCTCTCCTCTTTCAGTTTGAAGCCGTTACCTCTTGTCCTATCACTTCATGCCCTTGTATAAAAAGTCCCTCTCCAGCTTTCTTGTAGGCCCCCTTTAGATACTGGAAGGGGCTCTAAGGACCCCAACTCTCAGCCTGTCCTCACAGCAGAGGGGCTCCAGCCCTATGATCATCTCCATGGCCCTCCTCTGGACCCTCTCCAACAGGTCCATGTCCTTCTTGTGCTGGGGGCTCCAGAGCTGAACACAGTACTCCAGGTGGGGTCTCAGCAGAGCAGAGGGGTAGAATCACCTCCCTCATCCCACTGCCCACGCTTCTGATGCAGCCCAGGATACGGTTGGCTTTCTGGACTGCCAGCACACATTGTCAGCTTATGTTGAGCTCCTCATCAACAAAGGCCCCCAAGTCCTTCTTCTCAGGGCTCCTCTCAATCCATTTTCTTCTCTAAAGTATAAAAGAACAGGATTAAGGCATAGGGCCTTTGCACAGAAAGCCATGGTGTTCTGGTTTAGTAGCCTGAGCTACTTTGATATTGACCTGAATGTTTGGGACTGGTGGATTATCATGTTTTTATTTCTGTCTGAGAAATGAGTATGTGGGCAAACAGTCTGTCCTTCTCTGCTTGCAGACATGCTCATAAAAACACAGTGATGGAGGTGAAACTGAATCTGAATGGCAACTGGCTGCTAACAGCTTCTCGTGATCATCTCTGTAAGCTCTTTGACATTCGTAATCTGAAAGAAGAACTTCAGGTCTTCAGGGGTCATAAGAAGGAAGCCACAGGTCAGGATTTGTTACGTTATGTGGATTTTTATTAGAAGTTTGGATTAAAAATTAAAGTTTTTGAGACCCTGATTTGCATTCATTAGAAATGCTGGCCTTATACTTTTTGATTGTGGCGTCCTTTGTGTTTCAGCTGTGGCCTGGCATCCTGTTCATGAAGGGCTCTTCGCCAGTGGAGGATCTGATGGCTCTTTGTTGTTCTGGCATGTTGGGTATGTGGCATTTTCATCAGCACGTCGGAAAGACGTTGGTCAGGTGTACAAGCTATTATAGTAAACATCAAATATACTTTTCACATTTGAATCTGTATTTAACGTGCCTGTTTATGGTATAGTTTTTCTCTATACCTGGGGAAGTTTGTGAATATGCTTAATTTATGAGTAAGTTTTCCTGTGCAGGTGTATTTTAAAATTGTCTCTTGTTGAGAGAGTGATAAATGGTTGAAACTCCTAGTTACTTAGAGGTTGTTCTGAGATGCTGTAACTATGGTTTCTAAATGTACAGTTAAAAATCCTTGTGTTACTGAATTCCCTGCTAAGAGCAACTGTGAATGATCAGTTCACCCAGCAGAAAAATAACAGAGGGTTAAGTTTAGCAAAATATGGAATAGAGGAAGAGGAACAACTGAATAGCAAAAGTTTTGTGTTGTATCTGTAGCAGATATTCACCTGTGTGATGATTTGATTTTTATTTTTTTTAATGCATCAGGGTTGAGAAGGAGGTTGGTGGAATGGAAATGGCCCATGAGGGAATGATCTGGAGTCTGGCATGGCATCCTCTTGGACACATTCTCTGTTCGGGCTCAAACGATCACACCAGGTATTTTCAAGTATTTAAAGAAAAAAATCTAAAGGAATGTATGTACATTTAGAGACTAGAAAGGTTCACGGCGTCAGTGATGAACAAAGAATAGATCGGGATGATTCCGATACACAGCCAACGGGCAAAGCAGAGACAAACTTATCTAAAAGGGAAGGCACTGACATTTTTCCTTAAAAGGCAGAGTCCCACCTCTTGTCCTTCATCTAAGGAAGCCTTAAAAAATACTAGGCTTTTGGGTTTGAGTAAGCTTTCACATCTAAAAAAAATTTTTAAAAAGAATTGTTGTAGTTTCTTAATGAAGAAATGGTCTTATTTCCACAGCAATTTTTTGCCACGGGTCATCTGCTGGTCATGTCTGTCTTTTCACATTGCTGACATGTTTGGAGGCATATAGTTTGTGCTTTTAGGTTGAGCATGCTGTAAACATGGAGCATTTTATAAATGGAGACATTATTTGTGGATGCCTGTATTGACAAGTTTAGTTGTATATGAAGAATATATTTGACTTGAGTGAGAAGTTTTGGGGAATGGACTAGAAATGTAGCTGCCCAGGATCTGATGTTGATGGTACCCCTTACGCTTTGAAGCATCTTCTCAATTGTAACTATATAATTCAATATGATCATTGTTGGTTTTTTATTTTTGGTTTGAACCTCACACTTAATGTTCATATCTAGCACTGAACTTGATTTAGGAAGAGTTAAATCTTTGTATAACCAAGATAGCATGCTAAAAATCGAAGTTTTGATTAAAAAGTAGTTAATACTCTTGACCCTTTATTGAGATCATGTGTTTTCCTTTTGACAGCAAGTTTTGGACTAGAAATCGGCCTGGAGATAAGATGCGAGATCGTTACAACCTGAATCTGCTGCCTGGGATGTCAGAGGATGGTGTGGAATATGGTACGGCAATTTCCCTCAATAGGGAAGGAAGAGGGCTGGGGTCGGGAGCAAGCCCAGGTTGGTAGCTGACACTAAAGTGCAGCTTCTGGGTAAGATGCTGAAACATTATAGCATTATGAAGTATTATAGCATTGGCGACTATCCTAGACAAAGGTATTTTTTTAACGAGGATGATTTAACTCTCCATGTTATCAGCGATCGTCATTCTGACAAGTTTTCTCTGTTTTTTTCCGCAGCTCCGGGAGGTAAGACCTGGTCTGTCAGTCACAGGAAGGAGGTTTGGCTCTCCAACTGGCAATATCTCCGGCTTACTTTTCTTCCCAAAAACTTCATGCAACTTCTAGTCTTCCCACAGTCCTGCACTACAGCAGGAAAATCTTTCAACTAAAGTTGAAATCTTAAAACTTTACCCCCTTCTTAAGGATTTATCTCGGTAGTTTTAGGCTGCTCAGGGTTGCCTAGCTCTATGGGATGTCTCAACAACCTTTTCATTTCTGGGGTTACATCTGTTTCTTCAGATTTTTTATTTGCTCTTTTGTGTTCGGGAATGTTAATTAGAAAGTAGCACTTAAATTGGATAAAAGTTTTAAAATATATGGATTTGATATGACAAAAATGGGAATGGCTATGGGTTATTTCCTTTGCTGAGCTTCTACCCTAAATGTAACTTTACTGAAAGGACACAGTTTCTGACCTTTTGGGGTGTATTTATGAATCTGAATTTGCAGTTCTTTTAATATCCTGTTACTCATATATGGAATTAAAGGGTGACCCACCAGTTGTGAAATAGGTAGTAATATCCATGGTAAAATTTAGCATGTGAGAATCCAAGGGGATAAAATGATAATGTAAAGAAAAATGTTCCAGGTATAAATATTTATTGTTTTTTCTCTAGATGATCTGGAACCCAACAGCCTGGCCGTTATTCCCGGGATGGGAATACCCGAACAGTTGAAAATAGCCATGGAGCAAGAGCAGATGGGTAGGTAGTAGCTATGGGCAAGAGCTTTCCTGAGCCACCCAGATACTGTGTGACTTCTCTTTCATTCCTTTTGTATATTTTGGTAGCTTGGATGCTTTTCTCTAAAGTTCTGTATTGTGTGTATTTCCCATGGAAAGAAGGAAGAGTTAAAAGCCTCTTGGTCTCTTTTGCTAAATAAGCTGTAAAGAGAGTAACAGGATTTCTCTGTAAACCCGCATTGCTCTGACTGTTTGTCTCCCTGGTGCTAAAGGGAAAGATGAGTCCAACGATATTGAAATGAGAATCCCAGGACTGGATTGGGGGATGGAGGAAGTAATGCAAAAGGACCAAAAGAAGGTGCCACAGAAAAAAGTGCCCTATGCAAAACCAATACCGGCACAGTTTCAGCAGGTGAGTACCCGATACACAGCGAGCAGGAGAACAACGTGGTTTTTTCCCAACTTCAAAAAGGGTGTGGCTGTTGAAATGTGTTGGATTTCTGGTATCAGCTCTGTCAACACCCAGTGCAAAATAATGTACCACAATAGTTAGTTTATTTACTCTTTAAACATAAAATATTTAGTTAAATCCCTTATATCTTGTTATCTGTGCCTGGAAAACAGGCTGTTAGAAGATACAGAAGTTTTATTCAGCATTTTTTTTAGCTTCTGAATATCCATACTACACAGCGTTCCAGCATATCCTTTCCCAGAGCAGCAATATATTGCTTACATCTTGTTGTATTCATCTTGTGTTTACTATTCTTTATAGGCATGGATGCAGAATAAAGTTCCTTTGCCTCCCCCACCTGAGCCATTGAATGACAGAAAGGAAGATATTAAGCTGGAGGAGAAAAAGAAGTCACAGGCGGAGATTGAACAGGAAATGGCAGCACTTCAGTACACAAACCCACAACTCTTGGAGGTATGTATGTAGAGACAGTTATGAGAAAATTTGTTTTAGTGCTCTGTGGGATATATTTGGACCTCAACACTAAAAAGTGTAGCTTGCTTTTGCGGTATTGTTTTCATGGTTGTTTTTTTTTTAAAAAAAGCTCCATCTAATTGAACAGGATATTGGACTTAATTAGTCCTTATCGGACTAATTGGACTTCATGAGGCTATGAAACCTTCATTGAGGCCCCCACATTTCAGTTAATTAATTCTGATTATGGGTCTCTTTAGTTGTATTTCTATTAATTAGGGGAAAAGCACTAAATCGTTTTAAACTCCTGAGAAGGGAGATGATTGCTTCTGATTTTCAGTTGTTGCATCTACTTCTGTGCTTAGTTAATTTTCTGGGTCTTCTTTTTTTAACTTTTGAACAGCAATTGAAGATTGAGAGACTTGCACAAAAGCAAGCTGAGCAAGTGCAGCCACCGCCTCCAGGAGGCTCACTTCATGGACCCCAGCCTTTTCCAGGGCAAGGCCCAATGTCACAGATGCCTCAAGGATTTCAACAGCCCCTTCCACCTCAGCAGATGCCAATGAATATGCCTCAGATGGGACCTCCTGGTCCACAAGGACAGTTCAGACCTCCAGGATCCCAAGGACAAATGGGACCTCAAGGTCCTCCATTACACCAAGGAGCTGCAGGTCCACAAGGATTCATGGGACCACAAGGACCTCCAGGCCCCCAAGGGCCTCCACAAGGAATGCCACGGCCTCAGGATTTACATGGACATCAAGGAATGCAGAGACATCCTGGCCCTCATGGGCCAATGGGGCCTCCAGGTCCACAGGGTAATGCTGGCCCACAAGGCCACTTAGGACCACAGGGTCTACCTGGGTCTCAGACTCATTTAGGACCACAGGGTCCGCCTGGCCCACAGAGTCATATGGGTCCTCAAGGTCCTGGTGGTCAAGGAATGCAAGGGCCACCTGGTCCCCGAGGAATGCAAGGACCTCTTCCTCACGGCATGCAAGGAGCTCCAGGATCTCAAGGGATGCAGGGCCCTATATCTCAAGGGCCTTTGATGGGACTTAATCCAAGAGGGATGCAGGGTCCACCAGGACCCAGAGATAACCAGGGACCTACTCCACAAGGGATGATGATGGGTCATCCGCAAGAAATGAGAGGTCCTCATATGCAAAGTGGTTTACTAGGACATGGTCCCCAGGAGATGAGGGGCCTCCAGGGACCCCCGCCTCAAGGTACAATGCTAGGACCGCCTCAAGAAATGCGTGGGCCACCAGGTCCACAAGGCCAGCAGGGACCTCCACAAGGCTCTTTAGTGGGGCCTCAAGGAAACATGCAAGGACCTCAGGGACAACCGAATCCTTCCAGGGGGCCGCATCCTTCCCAGGGCCCCCTGCCTTTCCAGCAGCAGAAAACACCTCTGTTGGGTGATGGGCCTCGTCCCCCATTTAATCAGGTATGTGTCGGTCTGTGTAACGAGAAGAGTGTTATGAATGTGGGAATGATAACCTCACACAGTAGAAACGCAAAGCGAGAGCTGAGGGGCTGGGGGCTTGGTGTGTTTGCAAGACTGAGGCCTTGGGAAAACTTAAATGATAACGGAAAGAGCTACGTAGTTTGGAAACAGCAGAGGTAACTGTAGAAAAGGGATTATAGGAAATAGCAGACTGATTTCTGTACCACTATGAAAATATGTAGCCTTGAAAGAAGCTCCAGGCTTATTTTAATTTAAAGACACTGAATTGTCTGAACTGGGGAATTTCCTGGGGAGTAAGTAAGCGCTAATAAAAATTGAATTTGAGCAAACATAAGCAAACATAAGAAAGCTCATACGTATTAATTAAAGCCAAGGTATTGCCAGCTCTCCAACTCTCAGTTGTCCCAGAGTAGTTAATCTGAACTATGGGATGAATTTACCATAGATGCTCCCACACCTGGAACAGTTTAGGTCTGGTTGAACTTTCCAGTTCGAACCATGACATATTGAAATGAGCTTTAGCCCACTGATTCCATTTCAGATCGAGGCAGAGCAGCCCACAAATTGTGGGTTTACTTGAATATTTTTTGCCTTACAAATCAGCAGTAATTCCCTCCAGAAGTCTGTTAACGTGACACCATTGCTGAGACTTCAAAAGCGTCGAAGTTAAGTGAATGAGAGTTGGTTCCACAATCATCACATTTAAACCAGCTTCGTGTCTTTCATTGCTGTCCCAGGGAGACTCACTGTTCTGCTTTGAGAGTAATTACCAGGCGTGTGTGTGTGTATAAAAGCTTGTGTGTGTTTACATACATGTGTAGGGCTGTCCTTGCCTGACCCTGCTGTTAACACTGCTCAGAATTCAGGAAGTTGCTTTTGACGGGTGGCCGGTTGTTTTCAATGAATACTGCTATCTTGAAGTCTTTTACAGATACTAAAAAAAAGACAAAGCAAGGTATTTTTGACCATTTCTCCTTCCTTGTGCAGCTTTAGGATGGCAACATCTTTTAAAAATGGAGAGCTTTAAAAATTCTTAATGTTGGGTTTTGCTCCAGTTTGCTGCTTTGTCATATGAATATAATAGTAGTTCCTATTTTAAAAGGCCCTTATTGTGGTTTTTTAAACAACAGGCTTCAGCTTGTTTTTTTGCTCTGAATTTGACATTTATCTTCTGTAAACCTGTACAAATCACTTCCTTTTCAGTAGCAGGAGGGTATGAATATTTACCTGCTCTATCAAGGGCTTGTGACATTAATACTGATTTATACGTATTTGGAAAGGTTAATCTCCATGTTAAGATGTGGCTATTACCTGCATCTGCTCTACCGTGGAGAGCAGGGGCTTTCTGCAGAGCATGTGGGCGAGATGTTCAGCTCCTCCCGAGCCTGAGATCTGCTGCCATCAGCAAACGTGCCAGGGAGCAGAGAACTGTTCATGGGGAGGAAATTGCCCCAGATGCGATTGTCAAAATCCCATCCTGGAGATAGGCATCTTGATATTAAAATGCAGATGGATAAATAGAATATTCCCAAGTCAGCAGCACTACTTTGGAGTGCTTTTGCTGTTGCTAATTGAGACTTGATTGTCTCACGTTCCCTTCAGCCAGATGTGCTGAATTTCATCTCACTTACTGGTTGAGTAAGGTACGGACACTTCAGGCCAAGTCTCTTGTCCACATAGAGACAAACTTTAGGAGCTTGTGCAGTATTTTAGAAGAAATGCAGATTGTTCTTATGGGTGAATACAAGGAATTCTTTCCCCCTTCAGTGCCTAGTTTTATCATAGCTATCTGTATTAATTAAAATGCCATTTGCATATATAGGGCAGATACGCTGGTAATGGGGAGCGGTTGCTTTCTGTTACACCACTTTATCTCCTCCAGGTACCGTGTCTCCTCCTGAGCTCTACATACTTGTTTTTCAGTTTCAAGCCCAGTTTGGGGCCTGGAATGTGTTTTGAAATGAAAGGCACATGAAAACACAGTGTTAGGGCTCTGTCTTCCCGTCCTCTCAAAGCATGATTTGTTTGGAATAGACATTTTTGCTTAACACTGAGGAAAATTTATTTAGTGAGTGCTAAAAACTGCTGCTTTGGTTAAACACTGGTGGCATAAATTTAAGAAGTCTGGTAAACTTCATTATAAGTAAGCATATGCTAAATATATGAGAAATCATGGAACTCCAGCAAGGTTTTAGTCGAGAATGGCAGAAGCCTTCAATAACTGGATCTTTCCTAGTGAGGGAATTCATTTGTTCTGGACTCAAGTCAATATTCAGTCACTAAGAAAGTATTCTTGGTTTATGGTTTTCTTTTTAAATAGGCATTGGACCAGACCTTTATTTTGCCCTTTTTTTTTAAATTTTCAAAGTCCTTACAAAATTGCTTGATACAAATGTGATGTTTGTAGTGTATATTTGTGTGCTTTTTTTATTTATCACCTATGTTGCAGTTGAATATAAATGTTTAATCTCAAACCAATATTTCAAGATATGATGGGAAAAACACACAAATGAACTTATTGCTTCTCTGCAACCAGAAAAAAAAAAAGGGCAGTGTTTCTCAAAAATAAATGTAGAGCATGAAAATTATTTGATTTGTAGAGAGATTAAGCAGTGTAATTGTGAGTACAGTGACAGTGATGGAGCACAGGATTTTAAGTATTTACAAACTGCCTGCAGTCTGGAGGGTTTTTTCCAAGCCAATATGAAGGCCAAGTCTAAATCTTATATATTACACGTGTCTAGGAAAAAATATTATGTTTTTAGTGTTTTCTAGTATAGGGGGAACTATTTTTTGTGTGATGTCAATGTAATTCTGCAAATTTCAACTCGGTCTTGTTCACAGTGATACATTTTTATTGCTGGATCTCATTGCGACACTGTAAATTATGTGTGTGTCCTCGTTCAGTTCCAGTCAAGTACAAACCCCAAAATGGTGACTTTTTGTATGGGCTTTGCTGTTTAAAGGCAGAATTGGACAGTTCAACCCCGTTGTTTCCCAGCCAATGTTATCATGGTGGGGCCAGTGTGAACGTGGTACCTGTAGAAATCTTTCATGGGTCTGTGACAGTAGCTGAATTTAAAGAGCATTATTTTATCCTTTAAAATTCCCAACAAAGAGAGAAAATAACAAAAGATTTATATATATACTTTATTTTTTCTTTGGGATCGTGTTGCTTACACAAACCTCTGTCCACTTTACTGTTCCTGCTTGAGAAAAGCAGGTGACTGCAGCTTCTGCCTTGAGCCCTGTCGTTGCTTCGTAACCCATTGTCTCTTGGTGCTCAGCCAAGTGTTCGTACTTTCTTTTGATCCTAGAATTAAAGTTAAGAAAAACAAACTCTGCCAGCATGTTAAAAATGAAACTCCTTTATTTCCATGTTAACAGTTTACAAAGGATTATAGGAGAGGCTCTCTTATGGTCCTGTTGTTCTTCCTCCTGTCCCAACATTCTCGATATTTTTATTTTTTCATGTTTTTTTTTTTTTTTTGTTCATTGCCAAAGGAAATCTTTGGTCTATGCAGCTCTTTAACTGCATATAAATAGCTGATATTTTTCAAACAAATATACACAGTTTCCTCATCTTCTCTAACAGGCAGGTAGAATATGAACTTTATCATCTTTGGTGGTTACAGGTAAAATATCAGCCCTTGAAATGCCAAGTTTCCTGTAGAATTCTGTGTTTCTCAGGCAGCGACTAAAAAGCATTACTGATATGAATGTCTGAAAAATCAGGCTAAAACCATTGGAACATCAGCTCTTTCTCTTGTAAGGCCTGTGAAGATACAGACTTTACGTAAAGAAAATTGTTTTGCCCCCTTACAAAATGCTTAAAAGCAAAAATACTCCAGCGTGGCAATTCATGTGGCTTTTCTCATTATATACCACAGGACGGACAGAACCCAGGTCCCCCACCACTGATACCAGGACTGGGGCAGCAGGGAGGACAAGGTCGTCTCGGCCCTCACAACCAAGGACCTGGTCTTAATAAAGGTAATTAATCACATTGTCTGTTCTCCTCTGAGTAGTTGTCCTAAAGAGGCTGCTCCAGTGAAGTGCCTCTAGAGGGAAAAGGCTACAGCAGAGCGCAGGGCCTTGGCTGAGTGGAAAGCTTCTGTAGGCTTGAGCTGGAACATAAAGGAAAAGTTTTGCCCCCAACCTACTTAATGTGAAATGTATGGTGTATGTTTTGTAGAACTGTACAAATTAGAGCATCCTATAGCGTTTTTAGAAAACATTACAGAAATCTGCTATGATTTTTTCCCTCAAGGTGACTCCCGTGGTCCACCAAACCATCACATGGGCCCTCTCTCAGATAGAAGGCACGACCAGAACAGTGGTGGTCCTGATCATGGGCCTGAGAGAGGGTTGTTTCGAGGTGGCCAGGAGTGGGGTGATGGTAGAGACAGCAGGGGCATGCCAGATAGACGAGGACCTCACCCAGATTTCCATGATGACTTTGATCGACCAGATGACTTCCGTGACGACTTCCATCCAGATAAGAGATTTGGCCATCGATTACGGGAATTTGAGGGAAGAGGAGGCCCACCATTGCAAGACGAAAAATGGAGACGAGGTGGACCTGGGCCTCCCTTTCCTCCTGATCACAGGGAATTTGAAGGAGGGGGTTCAAACCGTGGGCCTCCTGGTGCTTGGGAAGGACGGAGACCTTCAGATGATAGATATCCACGGGATCCTGAGGAAGCACGGTTCCGAGGAAGACGAGATGAGAGGTAAGAATAAATCTACTCATCTTTTTTGGGTTAAAGGGAAAATGGAGGGAACTCTTTTCTTCCTGGTTTCCTTTTCATTAAGGAGTCTATCTGTTTCAGATTTATAAACTGGAAACCAATAAGGAAATGAAAACTCTAATATACCTGAGTATAGAGTCCATAAAATCATTCAGTAATAGAAGAAAACTTGAAAAATGGTCATTGTACACAGCAGCTTCCGTGTCTTTAAACAGTAAGTAAAGAGAAGGGAGGAATTTTGTAGAGAAGATCCAGTGACACAGGATGAAGATTTCAGACCGTTTTGATGAAAATTGAGAGGAGACTTGAAGGTTAAAGTGACAAACTTTTGAACACTAGAAGTGGATTTTGAGACTTTGTCTCCAGTCACAAACTACAGCGTGACTGTAGAGACTGTAGAATGAGATGTAATATGCTGGTAAGGAGCAGGAACAGTCATCCTACTATCAAATGCAAGGGGCAGAGCTACAACATCTCTTGGACTGTTGAGACTATTTTCTTATGGTTTTGCTTGTAGAAATTTGATTTCTCTTTCTGACTTATTTCTTAATGCCAAGCAGAGAACTCAAAAATAATCTAATTTACAGCAATGTCCTTGTCATTGCTCACGATTTCCAAATAAATCACAGAGGGATGAATTTGCTTCTAGTTACCAATGTAAATGTGGAGGAATGACACTAAGTCAGCAAGATTAACTGTCATCGAAATCGCTCCAGATTTATGCTACTTTAACTGGGTTAAATTTGACCTCCAAGGTCTAAGCCTCTCACTGACCACCAACTCTATATGTATAAGAACGTGTACTTGTACAAATATATTGTGGTCTCCACATAATGTGAATTTTGTGTGTTTTAGTTGCCTTTTTAATCATTTTCTTACATTCCTTTTACTTTGCATCTATACAGCTCTTCTTTTAGCTATTTTCTACCTAGCTCTGTAAAGATGTACCTTCCTTTTGTGTGAAGAGTATGAAAAGAACTAAAAGCAGGTAACAATTAAAGCCATTTTAAAAAAGTAAAAATAGAGAGAATCCAAGCTGAACGGTCTGCATTATAGAATTCTAAAAGACACAGCAGACAACAGTTTCAGAAGCTCTGTAGAGAGTCTGAAATCTTATATTGGAAATGCTTAGGGACTGGAAAATATTTTATTATGGTCCTGGTTTTTAAAAAGACTTCAGGAAGAGAGTCCAAAAACCTTGTGACCTCTAAATCTGACTTCTGAACTAAGAAGAGCCTGTTTGTCAGAGTACAAGTGTTTGTACAGAGGGTTTGGTGTAAAAGGAATCGGCACAGGGCTATAAAAGGCTATTTGTGCTTGCAAGCTTCATGAATTCCTTCGAGTGAAGGTGAATTAGGTGCCATTTACTGCAGATGCTGAGGTGCACTCCAGAATCCCAACCACTCATTTAGCTGGCTTGGTTTGGAATTTAGATTGTAACCGGTTTGATCAAGCATGAGAGGAAAGTTGTGTGTACGTGTGTTTCTCTCTTGATTTCCCATCCTTTTCATCCCTGTCCTGTTCTTACTCTACCTGTGCGTATCAACACGATGCTTCTACCGCAGAGACCTGCCTCTTCCCTGCCCGCTAAATCCGCACAGTGTGTAGTTGTGTACCTTAAGGTCCTAGGCCTCGAGGAAGAAGATGGTGAGAGCAGTCAAGCAGGAACCGAGCCCTATGCGAGGCAGGGTTTGACATGGGACTGGCATGAAAGAGTGAAAAAGGATTATACGTGAGAGGAGAGTAGGAGCTGTGGCTCTGTCAGGCGTAGGTATACGATAGATTGCAAAACTCAACCGTGTCCCTAAGGTTGCCTGGAAACAAAAGGCAAGGCCCTGTTCCCGCCAGCCCTAGGCCCTTGTGTTGCAAATCCTGGTGATTTACATGCTAAGCAGAATCACACCGTGTCAGTATTAAACCTGGAGGCCCTCTAAAGAACACCCGAGAGGACTGTGCTGTTTCAAGGCTAAACGGTATTTGCCATGTGGTTACTCGAACCATTTGTACCTGAAAGTGTTCAGTTTGTTTTCCCAAACCATCCAGGTTGATGTAAAATGGTTCACTGTCCGTACACAGCACTCCCTCCGCCCGCTGTTGTACCGCAACAGGCACGGCAGCCTCCTCTCTCTGTATTGTGTGTTTTCTGGGAGGTGGAGACAGACCTATTGTTTTTAATTAAACAAAATGTAAAAGTTTAAAAATATTGTATTGTGTTATGACTACTGTTAAAATATTTAAATTTGTAATTAAAAGGTTAATGTTGTTAAAATTCTAAATAAAAGTATCTAAAGTTTTGCTTGTAATAGGATGCGCTGTGTCGTTAATGAGCTGGGGAAGGGGATGTTGCACCAAGCCCGTGCCACCCGAGTACTACGGTGGTTATGGTTCGCCCAGTGCGGAACTGGGACGAGAGGGGAGGTGGGGGGGGCGTCAGTGTGAACGGGGACGGTGTTCCCCATTACCTGTGCCATCACCGAGGGGGGGCAGGAGCAGCGTGGGGTGGCACTTGTGAGGGCTCCTGCACCAGTGTGCTTTGTACCACCTAAACGTCTGGCTTGTGCTCGCAGGGAAACTGGGCTGTACACGGGGACAATCCCAACAACCCCACTGTGGGAGTTGCAGTAATCCACAGAAACACGATTCCAAGTGTTTAAACTGCTGATATTAAAAAAACCAAACTGCCAGTACTCATGCAGCCGTCTGTGGGCTTACCTGAAACCGCACCGAGCGGTCACTAAGAACCGTTCTTCTCTCTGGAGATCTCTGTGAGCACCCCAGTGCCTGACGCTGGAGGAGCTGTACTCATTTCAGATGAGACACAGAACCCAACCCTACCAAATTACTGAAGATGTCATGGTACTTTACTAGAAGGAAATTATCACCTTTAGGGTCCCAACTACTTTTTGCCAAACGAAATCCTTCCATTATTGCAGTGGGATAAACTGTTCTTCAGGTTGGAGAACGCCGCTGGGCACGGGGTTCAGCAGCCGTCCCTGCGGAGCCAAGTGCAGTCGAGACTCATTTGCTAAAATTGTAAACTTGGGGAGAATGGAACGAATAAAGGAGACTCGTTCTTTCAAAAGCATCCCAATTAAAGGAATGAGATGCTGGAATATTTTCTTACAGCCATGACTCTCACTGCTTGTATTTTTTCTGTTAATCAGTAAAATGGAAGGGGCGAAAAAAGGGAAGGGGAAAGTAAGACCCACCACAAAGAAGGGCAATTCACTTATGCTTTTTCCTTACCTTAAATCTGTCATCACTCACTGTTTGGGGTTTTTTTCCCCCCCTTTTCATTAAATGGACGCAGTACATTTGACAATATTTTTCTTGTATGAAAAACCAACACAATGAACAGAAGGAAATACGAGGGAAAACTATAAAAATGAATAAATCAAGTGCTCAAAGGCAGAAAACGAGCACTTTTCCACCTACAGATCCTATTCTAGTAACTGTATGTGCTGTAGTATTAAGTAAAACAGTTCATAAATAAGTTGATGATTAAACTGAAGCTGATTCAAGTTTTATCAATCTAAATTCTGCCTAAAAACCACGTTTGTACCATGTTCTTTCTCGTAGCTTCAGAAGAGGAGGACCCTCGAGACACGAGGGCCGGGGACCCAGGGGGAGAGATGGCTTTCCTGGCCCTGAAGATTTTGGGCCAGATGACGCTTTTGACTCTCCAGATGAAAACTCAAGAGGAAGGGACCATGGTGTTCGGGGGCGAGGTCGTGGTGCTCTTAGAGGTGAGGGAAATGTTCTTCCACGCTGAAATGCAAGGATAAGGAAGCAAAGACATTTCTTGGGCAAATTACAGCATTTTCCTGAATGCAATGTCTCTTCTCACTCCTGTCTCCTGCATCTCTTACTGTTCAGGAGGCCGGAAGGGTTTACTTCCTACTCCAGATGAATTTCCACGCTTTGAAGGAGGGCGGAAACCAGAATCCTGGGATGGAAACAGAGAACCAGGTAAAAAATGCGATGAGGTTTGTTTTAGATAATAGATTAGATTTCTACAATATAACCACTTACAAATTTTTAATTTTTTTTTTAAATCACCTCTTTTTCCTCTACCTCATATCCTCATTACCAGTCTTTTACCATGAGAAAAGCAAAACGTAGTTCTTTGGACTTACAAAGTTAGGAAGAAAATTAACTATGGAGAATTTAACTCTCTGTAAATGCAACTGTCATAGAAATGAAAAATGATTGTTGCCGCAAACTCTCATTTTAAGTTGAATTCTTATATGGCCCAGAACTGCCTGCAGTTGTCACCTGTGGATGACTGAAGCATATCTCCTGGGGTCTTTTGAGACTTACTACTAATGCCAATAGTAATCTTCCTCTTGGATGGCATCTTCTCTATTTGCAAAGATAACGTCTTCAGTTGCAATGTCTCACAGCTCGGTGGTATTCACATTTGTATTACTAATGGCAACCCCGTATGGGGCAAAAGGGAGTCTTAGGATGTCATGGAAAAAATGAGCACAAAGGACACATAAATAAAGGAAGATGTCATTGTCTCTGAAAGATATGAAAATATTTTATACTGAAAAAACCACTTTAAATCTGTCACTTCTTTCTTTCCCATCGTCTTTTAAACCTGTTTTACCTTTAGCTTTCTTACAGCTCATTCATCTACTGTGTGCTTCTTTACCTGTTGGGATGCAGGGGGAAACTTTATGTAATTTTAACTTAAAATTGTGGGCCAAATAGAGTGGAAAGTATGTAAAGTTATGTGACTGCCTCCAAAAATGAGGAATAATGATAAGGTCAACATTACTTATTATCGTGTTGTTTTTCTCTTCATGCTCAGGTCCTCGTCCAGATCACCCTCCTCATGATGGGCATTCTCCAGCTAACAGAGAACGTTCTTCTTCGCTCCAGGGCATGGACATGGCCTCATTGCCACCACGTAAACGTCCCTGGCACGATGGACCAGGGACATCTGACCACAGAGAAATGGATGCTCCAGGTGGACCTCCAGAGGAGAGGGGCAAAGGTAAAAAGCCCCTTGTCTTGAACACCTTCTGTAACACTGGCACGTTATTCCACAGTATGCTCATGCAGAATTCCTTACCTATTCAGAGGGGATAAAGCTGAGCTGGTTAAATATTTGATCTTACCAGCTGTGAAGCTGAAGGCCAATCTTATAAGAATGTACAGACAGTAATTTTCTGGGACATCAAGTCCAAATCTTCTCTCCAGTATGACATAATCCTCTTCTTCACTTCCGTGGTCAAAAGCAGTTTGTTTTTTGGCTCCCTGTTATTCCAGTTGGAAAACCCCTGTTAAGAGCTCTGCTCCCCTCTACTTCTCAGAATAGTTATTTGTTAATACTCATGCTTGTGCTAGCATCCTTTAACTCAAATATCTTTCCTGTCTCAGCCTTTGTTCTGCTGGACTTAATGAACCCTGATTTCTTTTAAGTCTTTTCTTACAAGTTCTCTACATGTAATAGTATAAGAACGGCCATCCATGGTCGGAGCAGAAGTCCATGAAGTTCAGTAGCTTGTCTTCAACAATAGCCAGTAACAGGTACTGAGGGAAGAGTGTTAAGAACACTGTAATTCTGTAGTGACATGTCCCTGAAATGCTATGAGGATCTGTAATTCAGTGACTTACTGAAATACTAGTTTTATATTTAATGGCTTTTGACAGTTACCTTTTGCGTGCTTCTCTAATTGCTTTAAGAATCATACAAACTTTTCGACATCCACAGACAGAGCTCTAAAATTTAATTGCAGTAGACTATGTTTTAAAAATTAAAAAAAAGGTTTTCCTCTTGTTTAAACTTATCATTCACTAATTTCAGTTGATGACGTCTTGTGTTTTAATTGGAACAGTTGAAAGTTGATCCCTATCATCTCTGAATGCCATCTCAAACTCTACCATTTCCAACCTGAACTACTTCTCCAAGTCAGAGCTCTGATCTGTTTAGTTGTTCTCTCTGGGAAGTTGTTCTGTATCTTTTACTATCCTCATTACTGTGTATATAATATTTTCTGGTTTAATTTATCCTTTTGTAAATTAAAGGGGTAACTAGGAATTGCACACACTATTTAAGATGTGGTTTAACCATGGATTTCTGCAGTTCACTTGGGTTTGTTCCGTTTTCTCCATTCTTTCCTAATAGCTCCTGATGTCATGTTTCCCTCTTTAAATAACCACTAAAGAGTCACATGGCACTGTCACACCACCAGCTACTGTAACCCACAGAATACGTGCTTTTGGAGTTAGTAGCTGGTTCAAAGTGTTGCACCAGTTCTTGATCCTTTTCCTTAAGTCTCAGGATTGCTGTTGTCTTCTTTTTTAATGTTCTTTTTTTCTAACATACTCATATTGACTACCCACTGTTAGGTAGTGAGCAGTGACAGAGATCCTTCTCAAAAGCTGAGCTGCCAGCCTATAGTTGAATTTTTTTTCTTATTAGAACTTCTTCTGCACAGCTTTGTCTTCTGTGCTGCTGAATTTCATTCTGGTTCTCTTACTGTCCTGAAGATCATTTTGTTTTAACTGTATTCCAGTCCTCCTCTGCATGGACTGCATTTCCAGTGTTGTATTAACAGCAGGTTTTATCATTTGTTCACAGATGTTTTTAATAAAAACTCTGCTGGTAAACTCCCTCTGCATCAATATTTTTTTGCTTTCAGAACTCTATGGTGCGTTTCCCATTTAGCCAGCATCTTATCAAATCTGTACGGATTCCTTCTCCAGCTTCAATAATAATTTGTGATAACACTATCAGATGTTTTATCAAAACAATTGTTAACTACCACCCTGCTTGTGCCTAGACAAGTCATTAATGTACCAAAAAAAGTTGGAACAGTGGCAGCAAGCCTGAAAAATGAAACATGAACAATACTTTTTCATATATGGGCTGTGCCACCTTCAGTTGTATTGCTAAAGTCATTTGAAGATCAAAATGCCATAAATTATAGATTCTGTGGAGTAATTTGGTCTCTATTTTGCACAGAACCAAGCAGAGTCAACAAAAAAAAAAATCACTCTTGCTGAAGTGGAGCAAAATTATCTTCATTTAGCTGTAGCACGTGTCCATAAAGCACTGTTACCATTAATTTTTTTCAAAATGTTGCTTGTTATTTTGAGCTAATGACTTTGGGAATTTTTAATGTTAATTTACATATCAGTACTAAAAAGATCTGTGAGAAGTAGAAAATCCTGTTCCTGGCAGTAAGAGCTCATGTAGTTTATGTTCCATGTTAGTAGTAAAATTGAGCATTTTTCCATTGTTTCTAGCAAAAAATGGAATGGAACAGTAATGTTACTTGTTGTTTAGGAAAAAAAAAAAAGTATTTTGCAATAAAAACAGAGAGAGAACCACAGATGGTGGTACACCTGGCAGTTTTGAGGACACCATGACTATCGCTGTTCTAACTTACTTCATTCAAGTGACTGCTGGCTGTATCAGATAGAACCTCCTTTAATTCTCAGGGAATTGCTTGATTGCTGTCCATCTTCTGGACTGTAATGGAGACACTAAATCTGTGTAAGAAAAGTCATACAGAGGGAGGAGGCATAAAATTACAAGTCTCAACTCCATTTGATGAGACAATGATTATACCACAGAAGAAGTAGCTAAATGTATGGTACGTCTGAGAAAAGGCACAGCTTAGCCTGCAACATCAGTAACTGACTGTGTTTCATTTTTAGGACGAGGAAATTCAGGACCTTCACAGAGAGCGCCAAAATCTGGGAGGTCTAGTTCTTTAGATGGAGACCATCACGATGGATTCCACAGGGATGAGGCTTTCGGCGGAGGCCCTGCAGGAGGCAATAACCCTTCTCGAGGAGGGAGGAGTGGAAGTAATTGGGGAAGAGGAAACAACATGAACTCTGGTCAATCAAGAAGAGGATCATCTAGGGGTGGTGGAAGAGGCCGATAGAAGAGGCTTTGACTGGGTGACACCCAGTCCTTGCTGGACAATATTTAAATAGACTGATACTCTGGACTCACAAAGTAACCCTGCAACACCACAAACCTGGATTCTTAACTGGGATAACTGAATGTGCATTAGTTCCTAATAAGGGTCTTTTCCTAGATCAGCCAACTGCTACTAGCTGCAATATTGTAGCTAGCTTTCTGTTTTGTCCTCTCCACCCCTTTTCCTCACCTTCTTTTACCTACTTTGTTTTGTGAAGAGCTGGAATTTTTTTTAAGTGTTGTGAGACATGGAGCACAGATTTCAGTTCACCTCCAGACAGAAACTTGTTTCTATATGTACAGTTTGTCAAAGAGTTACGTTGTTTTTGTATGAATACAGAATGTAATTTGCGCAAAAATTAACAAAAAAATCAACACAATGTGTGATTCTTTACTCACCTATTACTATAAAGCAGGCAAACTTGTGTATCAGATGGAGCGACAGAACTACCTCCTGAAATCTCAACCGTTTAAAATACTAATAGGTGATTCCTAGGATTTTTTTGGTTTATCATGTATAGAGAACTTTCGTTTTCCTCTTTAGCGACAGCTGTCTACAGATTACAAGTGGTGCTGATGTTAAAATTCCAAAACACGGGAAATCACCGCTGCTTGCTAGTCTACCATCCTGAAAGAGAAAAACGTGGAACACCATTTAGAGAAAGTTGTTACAGACACAGCACAAGTTACAACCTGGAGTGCTAGCAAAACAGACATAGTGACAAATATTGTCATTCTGCACTTCACCTCAGTGAGTTAAGTGTTTTTGTTCAAAGCAGCATCTGTGCATAGAACTTGAGTGTCAAGGTTGAGGCTGGGCTGGCCACTAAACGAATGAGATGCTCTCTATTAGCCCCTTTCCCTTCCGAGAAGGGGAAGGGAGAGAGAATAAAGGAGACTTACGGGTTGGGGGAAAAAAAAAAAAAAAACAAACAACCTGGCTGTAATGAAATATTAACAATAAAAAGATAATAATAAGAAAATAATGAAATACATACAAAACCAGTATTGAGCTCCCATCACCATCTCGTCACTGGCCAGCACTAGGACTGGTGGCAGATGGGAATGGAATGCGAGAACTGCACTCAGGAACAGACAGTTTGGGATCAAAGGCAGAAGAACGGAGAGTCCTCCTCGGATGCTGGCCATTGAAGAGGGGGGCTGGCCCTTTGATACCTCAGCTTTCACACCGAGCGTGGGGCAGATTGGATGGAATACCCTGTTGGTCAGGTTTGGGTCACCTGTCCTGTCCGCTCTTCCCCATAGGTGTGACCCTTTTCCGTTTCCGACCCTCCAATGGGGCAAATAATGGAATTAGCTGGTCCTGGTTGGTAGAGCAGTAAGTATAAGCAGGAGCCTCTCTCTATACCATTCCTTGGCATTCACTGTAAGCATCAGGTCTTAGCACTGCTAGAAGTTAATTTCAGAGCGTGCAGTCAGTTAGAAGGGATTTAACTGAAAACTAAAATTACTGAAAAGGAAAATTGGTTTTGCTCTATCTCAAACCAGGCCATTGAGGAAGAATGAAGTTCAGCAGCTTGATTAATACGGATGCATATGTTTAAAAATGCCCGTAGGACCCATTGCTTAAAGATAACGGGTAGTCAGTAGAGTGTAGTCCATTCAAATGCTGAAGTGCAAACCTTGCTCGTTGATCACTTTCATCTTCACTTTTTTTTAAGTATCTTTTTCTTTAGCATATTGTTTCCTAGTTTTAATAGAGCAGGGAAGTGAGGAGGAGGGGTTATTCCCATTTCCTACATTTCATAATAAAGCTGCTTACCAACCCTGAGTTTCTCTTTTCCCCATAAATCATTCATATTAATCATCTCCAGTCACCGGGTTAATCAAAAGGCTCCTTTAATACCTAAAGCCTCGGTGAAAATTTTACCGTGTAAGTACATATTCTAAAGCCAGCTTTCAGGAAGGTCCTGCATTAAAAATATAGGATATAAGGTGTAATGAAAAATATCACTACCAGGCTTCCTCCTCCCCTCCTTGAATTTCACGTTGTAACATTCAGGATAATACGGCACTGTAGTTCTGTAGCTGACAAGGCTCCTGCAACAACACAGTGACACACGGCAGCTCTTCTATCTGATTCTCATTGTCAAATTTCCTGCAGACTGGCTGAAGTCCTGCTGACCTATCTTATTTAAAGAGCTCAAAGCATAAATGCTTAACTGCTTGGACCAGGTCAGTCACAAGTAGAGTTTGGCTTTTTTCTTAGTTTTTAATTTGTAATGTATAAAATGGCATTTGAAAATTGTAGTAATTAACTCTGATCATTAGCCTATAAAATCCTTGTCATGGGGCTCTAGAGAGACAGAACGGTCTTAAAGGAATTAACTGGGCAACAGCTGAAATACACCTGATAGGATACAGGGGTAAAAAAATTAATTGCTTTTTACCTCTATCTGAAGAAGGGCTTTGGTCACTTTTGGTCTAAGTCTGGGAGTTAGGATCTATCCTAGATTTTTAATGATAAATACCAATAATTTAATCATTAGCAAAAGGGAAAGCTTCCCCCCTCTATTTTTCAACAAGCCCTATATATTTTTGAGGGGCTGAAAGTGACTTTTTTCTAATAGTTAGAATATGTGATTGACCTTTAGTCCTTAATTAAACCACAACCCTCTACCAAAACAAATTATAGTGTACCTAATAATAGTAAACCCAGCTTGCTCTATCTAGACAAAAGGGAGTGTGCCCATTTTCCCTCAGATGGCTGGTTAACTCCTTAAACCACTACAGATGGTACTTGGTGTTAAGTAATATTCTTCCTCAAGGGGCAGCTTTTTAAATATTCCATGATAATGGAATATGCACAAAAAGTCATAAGAAAATTAGATAAATACCTAGCCTTTGTATATAATCTCAGAAGGTGACAGCACAGCAGGAGAGACAGAAGCAGCTTCCCAGTCTGTGATACCATGACCCACTATTGCTGGAAAATGGATTAAATTAATAAATGGGAATATACTTCTGTACTCTTCAGGGCAAGTTCTGTTACCAGTGCTGCAATCCTTATGCTCCACCTTGTCTAAGATTTGTTAAATCTGATACTGCTCTTGGGAATAAAATTATATACTACAGCTTAGAAGTTGTAAAAACAAGAGGACTAATTTAATGCTACTCACGTAGCTCTGATCTACATTTCTAAGGAAAAAAAGTGACCATTAGTGGAACGTCTATACTGGTATTTGGTAGACAAATAGTTTTATTAAAACAATCTATGTACATTTAAGTACACCCATTTATTTAACAATTTCAGTTTAATCCGGAGCAAGTATTAGGTGAATACGCTAAACCCTAGGTCGTGACAGCAGATAAATATTGCAGTGTTTGGCTTTATTTTGTATGAGGCACCTATATTTAGTGAGATCCTCACTCTGAGCCAGTTAGGCCTGGTGGTCCCTTTTATGTGCCGTAGTGCAGTACACGGCCCAGCCTGAAGCACCAAGCTCTCGGCAGGGACTGCCAGCCTGAATTCAGCATCTTCCTACGGCTGCTTTGTTTCTGCATTGAAACAGAGCTGCACTGGCTGAAACAGGCTCTAATTACTAATTAAAATCTATTTTTGAAGGTCATGCTGTGACGAGTCAGCAATTCCTGCCCAACTTGAGAGAACAAAAAAATATATATGTATTAAAAATAAAGTTCTAAGAGCTGAAACTACCCTTTTAGAGCCCAAGTATTTGCTACCTTACAGCAGCCGTAAGGCAGCAATACCTGCAAAGGCTCTTCACTAAGATTAGCACCTTCCATCCTATCATCATCATGCAAGAAGACTACTCTTACAGACACAAGTAGTCTTTGTGACCCACAGCCCCAGGAAAGTTGGTTTCACTTACTGGCTGGTATTTTAAAGATGTTTTTTAGAGAGAAACGCAGTTCAGTGGACACAGTATTCATATTCACCACCAGTCTGAGGTGGCTGATGACTGCACCGTACAGCGACTAAAGTACGTGTTACAGCAGAGGGGTTGGCACAAAAATTAGTTAACAGCAGTTAACTATTTTTGAACCTTCACCCCCACACCTGACCAGATTTCGCTACGTTGTCTCCATGTTTCACCATCCATCAGCCCTACGCACCTCAGCTGTTAAGATACCTGCTGTTCACGTTAACGGGCAAGTCAATAATTACATTTCATGGGCTCCGCAATCTCACTCACGTTTCGAAGTAGGCTGCAGCAGCCACATGGTCCTATACTGGAGGTAGGGAAGTGGGATGCTGCCAGCTCCCAGCCGGAGCGACTCCGGACCATGGCTATCGGGCTGACTTTGCAATAAGGCAAAATCCCGCGCTCGGGGAGGGCTGGGCAGGCTGGCACCGCCACACCTGAACGCAGCCGAACGAGCTCTGAGAGTCACTGCTGCCGCTCCCGGGTGCCAGCCGCGGCTCCTCTTCCTCGGGAATCGGCGAGGGGAGAACCCAGCAGGCAGGCGAAGGAAGCGAAGCGGCGGGAGACGGCGCCATGCCCCTGGCGGAGAGGTGTCTTCGTGCCCGGCACCAGCCGCAGTCTCTCAGTCCCTTCGCCCCGCCGGGCTGCGGCCGGCGTCCCCGCCTGGGTGGCGGCGTAGGGCTGTCACACCGGCAGGGCTTTCCCGCGGCGGCGCAGCGCGGCGCTGAGGAGGCCGCCCAGGCGGCGCAGGCCGGCGGTTCCCCCGGGCAAGGCGGCCAGGAGGGCGACGGCGGCGGCGACCATCTGGGCGGCGGCGCCCAGCACCGTCAGGAAAGTGCTGCGCAGCCCCAGCGCGGCGTACAGGGTGCCGGCCAGGGCGCCGAGGTAGAGGAGGGTGCCGCCGCCGGGCTCCCGCAGCAGGCGGGCGGGCCCCCGCAGCAAGGCGGCGGCGGCCAGGCCGCAGAGAGAGCCCAGGGACCAGAGCAGGGCGAACTTGCGGGCGCGGAGCAGCAGCAGCGGCGCGTACAGGGCGGCCAGCCCGAAGCAGAGGGCGGCCAGCAGCAGGCACAGCCCGCTGCCCGCCAGCCGCTGCCAGCGCGACAGTCCCGGCAGCCAGGGGTCCGCCTCCGCCGACCACGGCCACCCCCGGCCCGGCCCCGAGGCGGCCGCCGCCGGGAAGGGGTTCAGCGGGCCCAGCCAGGCCCCCAGGCCGCTGCCCGCCTCCTCCTGCGAGCAGCCGGCGGAGGGCGGCGGGGGTGCGGGGGCCGCGGTAGGGGCGCCGG